>PVKB01000110.1:848412-914779 GCA_004027205.1 Ctenodactylus gundi
TCTCTCTCTCTCTCTCTCTCTCTCTCTCTCTCTCTCTCTCTCTCTCTCTCTCTCTCTCTCTCTCTCTCTCTCTCTCTCTCCTCTCTGTCATTTAGTCTCTCTAAAGGGCTGTCTTCCAGTGTATCACCTCCATCCTCAGTAGAATTTGACATCATTGCAAAGCACTTAATATCTTCCCATTGCTTTCCCATCTCACTGTGCCAATGCATAGTTAAACCAGTCGTTTGACCTCTTTGGCTTCAGAACCATCATCTTTAAGCAGAAAGCTATAAATGACCAAAAGCACAGGTAGTCTTTTACCGGTAAGTTGTCAGATGCTCCAAGTCTCTTCTGTCTTTTCAATGTCAGCTTTATTTGGGTTCTGGCTTCCATAGATCTGATGGTCTCCTACCACCCCTTCTATCTGTTCCAAAATACTTTCCTCATAGCACTCACTGCAGCATCTTAGACGTCTTCCTTGAAGGCAAAGCAAGGATGCTTTCTGGGGCCATGTCTGCTGTTCCTTTCTCCATCTCTTGCCTACTTAACTAGACACAATGTGATAAGAGTAAGTAGGTGTCTGCCCCACAGGATGCTGGCTTACTGTCGTGCTGCGTGTCTCAAGAGAGAAACTGTGACTGTGACTGGAGACACCAGCTCTGGACCCTCAGCTAAGCCAAGGGGATGGAAAGATGTTGACATTATCAAAATCCAGAGTGGATTAAATAATGCTCGTGACTTTGAGTCTTGTCACAAAATCACCACCGTGGCACTTAAAGATGTCTAATAAATGCTTGTCACAGGGCTGTTTAGAATAGTAAGACATAGAATCTATACTCATTTAGAAAAATAGCAGATTCAACAACTTGTGAAAAGGGCTTTAAAGTTAAAGATGAGAACATGAGAAGTCATCGAAGTGTTTAATCAGGGAGCACTCAGATCAGATTTCTGCTGTGGAACAGTTGCCTATTGCTAATAGAGAGTAGTTGGATGAGGGACAAGGACCAGAAAAAGTAAGTGATACTCGCCTTGACTCTGGCCATGGTAGTTAATGTGAGAAAGAATGTTCAAGAACCACCAGTGGGAAGAATTGGAAACACCTAGTGATGGGTTGGAAGTCAGATGTGGAAGCTGGGAGAATATCCCCACTAGTGAGGCATTCCCCATGCCACTTCAAAGTCACTCCACACTACCTTCTCTTCAGAGAGCCACTCACAACACAGCCTCAGAAATGTTACAGAGAAGAATTCTTTTCTCCAGTATCACCACCTCACCTTTCAATATCCTAGCTTTCCTTTCTCTATACTATCTGTCTTTAATTTAGAAACAAGTGCACCATGGAGGTGATGGACCCTAAGAAACAGGAGTTGGGAAGAAAGCGCACCCAGTTTTTAGTTTTTAAACTTCTGCCATTTTCTGGCCATGGCAGCGGGCAGGTGATTTATCTTTGCTAGTCCCCCAGGTTTTGTGTAAGCTAGGATAATAGCATGTATTCTACAGTGATTGGGTGACTCAAATATTTCACATCCAGAAATCACCCCATAGTGTGTTTGGCCTAGACTAAATTCTCAAGATATGGCAAAAAAAATGGAAAACTTTGATGAACAACTTCAAACCACATGGTTTCTTTTCCTAGGAGTATTGCTTTTCTTTCTTGTCTCTAATGGTGAAATGATATCTCTGGCTCATAGGAAAATTTATAGTAACAGTGGTAGAAATAAATATCTTTCATTTTTCCTCCTTTTTAGGGGGGGGGTAAATAGAATCTATTCAATATTTTGTTATCCTTACCTCCCAGGGACTGCCTCCTTCAGCTTTGTAGAAATAATACGTTGACACGGTCCTATAAACAAGAGGAAACGGACCCTGCTGCTCAGTTTTGGGGCTTATATTATGATCCAACTGTTCCATCAGTGTGTGGAAATTAAAGGAATCAAGTTCTCCTTGGCTACGGAACCCTGGGAGAGACAGCCAACATATCTAAGTCTTAGTTTTGTAATCTGTACTGAGGTTCCATGGGAAAATGGATAATTAAACAAGTATTTAATGTTGGTTATTATGGAATGCAGCAAATATTGAATAAATGCCCCCTCCTCTTCGTTCTATCACTTTCTTCCTTCTCTCTTTTTTCACTGCTTTCTATTTTTGGACCACAGACAATGCACATTAGCTGACATTTGACAAACATTCCCAAATACATACTAAAATATTCTAAATTCCAGACTACCTCCTTGACATAGAATTTGGAATTCGCTCCCAGTTTGTCTCTGTGATTAGTATTCTGTCTTTATCTGAGCTTTGGGTGTGGTGTAGTTACTCTTCTAATATGGCTGTCTTCCACATTCATTATGAGCATGTTTTCCTTTAAATCCTTGATCATGTGGTGACATGCATTGAAATTCTTATCTGATTATTCCAAGTTCTGGATTTTATTGATATCAGCCTTCATTATTGCCCTCTGATATGATTTGGATCTGGAGTATCCCCTAAAAGACTAATGTGTTTGAAGGAATGGCTAACTGTGGAACTGTGCGTTGTTGGGAGGGCCTGACTGGAAGGGGTGGATGCTTGGGATTTAACCTGAAAGAATTTTATTAACTTAATGTCACGGGGCACCGAGGTAGAGCTTTAGATCTGTGTTGTTGACTTTTGAACAGGAAGTGAAGGAGAGGCGCCTTCCCTGGGTGTAGGGGCCCAACCAAGAAGAAGAAACGTTGTTACAGCTTCTTCCTGGGAAAGGTCTGGCCTTGCTGGAATCTCCAAAAGACATCAGGTGGCTCCTGTTTCACTTATCTCTCTGCCTGCAATGCCCGGGGCAGTTCTACAGCTTCTGACCTGTGCTTCCCCCATTGCTGGCTGCCCATGAATGGACTGCATGAAACCTTTCAGAACAGACTGCTAAATACATCTTCCCTCCCTCAAGTTGAAGATGTTGAGTATTACGTCACAGCAGTCAAAGAATAACTAAGACGCCTTCCTGGATACACACTCAGACATAGCTCTCTTCTTTTCATGTTTCTTCTTATATTGTGTTTATGCCCTATACTTAAAAATGATGTGCTACAAAGACCCTGAGTTCAGCTATGCTTTTCTAAAGAATACACATAAAAAATTAAGTATTTCTTACTTCAGCAAAACATTAGAGGAGGCAATGGATTTCCCTCTCCGTTCTTTCATCTCCTTTCTGGCTGCTCCATAACATCAGCTCCTCTGGAGGACAAACGCAGGGTTGTTGCATTTCTTAATCCATCATTATTGGATTGAACTCAAAGTTCAAGTGTTGAATCCCAAGTTCATTTTTTTTAGCTTTAGGTAAGCTATATGGAGTCTTCCCCCCCCCCCCCAATAGACAGTTCACTGTTTTTTCTTCCAGCTTTTGAGCCGACATGATTGAAGAATTCTGTACGTGAAATTTGGCTTCTCCCATCATGCTGCTGGGTCCTCCCCTTGGGGTAAAATCTCACAAAAATAGGAAACTCACCCCAATGTAGCTATCATTTCTTCCTTTTGCCACTTACCTGCTTCTGGTGACTCTTGGTGTCTTCAGAATATAGTTGCCTTTTGGATTTTCCACAACTCATGCTTGTTACCAGTCAGAGAGCTGGTCTGCTGGGTGCCTTATGAAGAACAAAGTTCCTCAAAAACTGCATATCTCCCATGCAGACTAAAAATCTACAATGAGAGTTTTTGAAAGAAATGAAAACCATCCAAGTTAAACAACTCTAAAAATTTCACATTCTTCCCCTTGATTCTTTCCACTTCGTGCCCATGCGCATATTTTTAATTAGTTCACAAAAAAATTCTTACATAAAGTCTTATACTGTTGCCACCAATCTGCCATTCCTGCTTCAGTGTTCCACTGTCCAAAACACTGACTATGGCGGGCGTTTCGTTCCTCTTGTATAAGTAGAGGAGCATGGGACTCTAATACCAAGAACGTCTCTAAGTTGCACACCAAAGCAGAAATTAGAACACAGATATCCTGATCCTATTTGAGCTATTTTAACAACAATCAGATTTGAAGCACACACAAACACACACATACACCTTTCCCAGATTTCACAAAAAAACATGAGAATTTTAGGTGCTTATTGCTTTCCAAAATTTGGGAGCATGGTGATAGGCTTCCTGAGGCATGAAGGTATCAGAGAAACCTAAAAAAACAAGAACTTAGTCTAAGTCCTTGAAATTAATTTTTTTTTCAAAAAGCCCTTACCTTTTCCAAACAAAAAGAACTCTTTTTTAAAAAAGCGAGCTTCGCTGGTGTTTCTTTACCTCTTCTTCTCTGGTATCAGGTTTCCAAAAACTAAGAGTCCATGCCTCCTACACACAAGCACATTCCAGACGGAAGAGTCAGTGCCCACACGTGGGAGATGGATTCCCAGCAGGGTGGATGTGTCTTGGATTTGTGCATTTTTTATGTGTGGGATTTGGAAAAAGAATGCTGCAAATGTCTTTTCCCTTCTAACAGTTTAGGATTTGAAGTCATGTAGAACTGAGACAGCTATTTGCCATGCAATATAAACAAGATAGCCAGGGTAGTCCATGTCCTTCGCCAACCTCCATACACTTTGCAAATCTCACGTGCTTGGAGATCCTGGTTCAAGACTTTATTATTCTCTGAGGATATTCTTGTAAAGAAACACACCTATGCTTTCCCTGGGTGGTTGGTAGCCCACGCCAGTCAGGGAGAATTCAGCTGTGAACAGCTATAACGAGACAGAAGTTATTTATGGATCTTTCCTGTTGTGTTTAATTTATACTTGACTGATATTCCTTGCATAGAATTTATATCTATGCATATATAATTTGTAGTTGAAATAATCGTGTGTCTTGGGCTACAAGATTGTGAGATTCTGAGAACAGTGATTTTTTTTTCTTACTTATTCTAATATCCTTCAGATATTCTACAATGTTAGGGATACAATAAGTAGTGTGCAACTTCTTCGATTCTTTGATTCAGCTGATATGTAAAAAATCTGGAAAAGTTTAAATAATCTCACTACTAAATAAAAGCCCATGAAAATTCCTCTATCTTCTACACCTAACTAACTTCCTGGAAAAGTGTTATCAAAAAATGAATATTTGTTAGGGATGAATATATATACTAAACTTCACTTATGTAAGTATCTTTACTGAGTACCTCAGATGTTTTAAAAGCAAATATAACACCAAGAATGTTATCTTAAAAGAATAACTTTGTGGTTTGATACAGAAGCCATTTTCCAATGGGGGAAAAAGATGTCATTAAATACATATGCATGCGCTGAAAGAAATTTGAAGTCATGCCACGAGTTATATGACACAGACAATTTTAAAAGAAAATGGGTGAAAATAATTGTGTATTAAACTAGGGCTATTTACCCAGGCCTGTAATCTCAGCATTCTGGGAAGCTGAGGCAGTAAGATCTCAAGTTTGACCCCAACTCCTGGGTCATTTAGCGAGACCTGTCTCAAAGTTTAAAAAAAAAAATAAAGGCAAATAGGAGATGTGCAGATACAACTCAGCGGGAAGACCTTGGGTTTAATTTTTTAAAAATCAGAGACCAATAGCATCTCACAACTTTAGAACAATATGTATTCTTGAGGCTAGAGCTTGCCAGCATATTCCTAACAGAACTCATAAAATATATTTCAAGGAGAAAAAATGCTATAGCAGCCAAAGTTCAGGGAGCCATGTTCACCAGAGCCTCTTCCCGGACAGTTAAGGATCATGTTATCATATAATGCGCATTAAGAAGTCCAATTATTTAAACCAAAAATTGTTAATAGATACTATGTTGTGAGGCAGGGTAGGAGCAGGGAAGGGAATCTAAATTTAGGAACAGCGGCTTCTCATCTTGGTTAATTTATTTTGTGTAAATCTCTCTCTCTCTCTCTCTCTCTCTCTCTCTCTCTCTCTCTCTGTGTGTGTGTGTGTGTGTGTGTGTGTGTGTGTGTTTTACAATTTGCACCCTTCCCAGTTGCACCGTCTGTAAAATGGGAGAAAAATGACCCCTTTATTAGATGATTTTATCATTCAGGTTTAAAAAGAACTATCGCTAGGAAAACTCCTCATGAAATGGATTGCCAGTGGCTACTTTAATCAGTTTTTGCTTACCAAAGGATGAGCTGGAATCCCTAGTTGTCCATCTATTTCGGTAGAGTTAAATAAGGGGCAAATTTAGAAGCCCTAAGAGTTTCCTTGTCATTTTTTTCCCTTTATCTATGGGGCTGAGGGGAGATAAAAGATTTTAAAAGTCTTCTGCCATCTAAGAATTTATAAGTGGAAATCTCACAGTTTAGATTCAGGTTTCTCTAATTTAAAAAAATGCATGGGTGGAGGGGGGTTGCTCAGTATGGGGTATTCCTTGCATGTACAAGGCCTTGGATTTAATCCCCGGGACCAAAAATACGATGAGAAAACAGCAGCTGCCTAGAAAATCAGGTCCCGTGAGGCAATGAGCAATTTCCTGTGAGCTGTCTTCTATGGTGGGTGGCTTCTCAGGGACTTGACTGCCTTTGAGTCACCCATGCTCCTGTAAGTGCCCCCCCACCCGCCAGCCTCCAGGAAGCGACCCTTGACCTGTGCTCCTGGAAGTGACCCCTCACTCACGCTCCTGTAAGTAGCACCTCACTCGTGCTCATGAAGAAATCCCTCACCTGCGATTCTGTAAGGATCCCCAATATACTCACTGGTTCACCGAGATGAACTTCGATGCAATCGTTACCTTGGTCTGTTGTCTAGCCCTGACTGGGATGCATAGGACAGCCATCTGTTTACGTCTTCCCAGAAAAGTTTAGGTCAACACATGGTCACTCTCGTGCCACTGTCCTGTGCTGCCACCCACATCACAGCCCATCTGCCTTTCATAGACTTTATCTTCTGAAAAAGGCCACGCCTTTCCTTCCCAAGTCCCCCAACCTATGCCTCAAAAGCACATCAAGAGGGCAAAAGGCCCAGGGATAGATAACAGGTGCTCAGCAAACGTGAGCTTGGTTATAAGCCTAAAGTTTCCAGATTTAGAAAAGAGGATCTCTTTTTTTTCTCATTTTTTTTTCGGAGATGAAGAAAACAGATAAAAGTCTGTGTTATTAAGAGATGGGAAAGCAGACACTCCTACAGTACCGATGGGAATATTTCTTGTCAATGGGACTCAATGAGGGATTTGGAGAAAGAGAAAGAGTTTGACAAGTTTCTCTAGGGTGCTTGAAGATATCTGAGTTGTCAGCGCTGGGAGTCAGGGCTACCAGCGTCTGCTGGGTACAGAGCAGAGATGCTGCGCTTGGATTCCAGGATGCACAAGTCAGCCCCCCTCCTCCCTCCTGCAGACTTACCCCCCAAATGGCAATAGTGCTGAGATTGAAAATACCTGGATGAAACCTCGCTGTAGAAGAAATCATAATAAATATCAAAAGTATTAAAAAGTGTGGATCCTGAGACCCTGCGAATTCAACTCATAAGCAACTGCTTAGACATATATACAAAGTTCCACATGCGAAGATGTTCGCTACACCCTTGGCTCAATAGAAAAATAAACCAAAAGGGAGATTAGGCCAAAAATGTGGTACATTTATTCTATGGGATTCCAAATAATAATCTAAAGTTACTAAAATGGAAACTTGACTCCCATAACATATTATGTGAGAAAGTAAATTTGAAAACAACGGGAAATGTGTAAACCCCATCTTGATTAAAAATTGTTGTGAGAATAGACTTCTGTATGGAGAGGCTAGATGCTCAATGGAGAACGCATGAAGACCACCTACCAAAGGCCTAGGATATATTGCAACGTGTAGAGAGTCTTTTAAACTTTTCACACTCTCTTTTCTTTTGTCCCATAAGGCCTGAATCTGTTTTCAAATGAGCAAGAATATATTTCATAATCAGCAAAATCAATGGGATAATGTTATACAAAAAACGTTGGATTGAGAGTTGTTTCAAAATAACTGCTGAGGTGCTACCCCTGTGTCTAACGTCTGTGCTATTTTTTAAGTTCTCTTATTTTATCGCCTTTTGGGGTTTCAGAAACCTGACTCTTGGCTGCCTTACTATTGTTTTGAGAAGTCTACGACCATGCAGACAGGAGGTGACTTCTAAAAAAAACCTCATAACATGCTATAATTGAATCACTCCTGCAAGAAGTTTCATAGAGATGGATGAGTCCCTCGTTTTCTGCAGAAGTGAAGGCTTGCTGGTTTTTACTCTAAAATAGAAGACTTTTCTTTTCTTTCTAAACTTGCTTTTCAGCTGTTTCTCCAGTGTTTGGATAAAAATATTATTTTCTAGCCAGGTGGATTGGGTCACTCCCATAATTAAAACACTTGCTCCCACCGGCAGGCCTTTGCCGTCTACTTAGGACAAGGCTGTGGGTCACTAGCACCCACTGTCCTGCAATCCTGGGCTGGTGTTCCGTCTCACATCTGAACAGCTACTTGACTCTCCAGTTCTCCACGTACACATGACCATTTTGCATTTTGGACTCTTCTGTAGGTAGGTCTTGTAAGTGGCTCTAATTAATTCCCTTTTATCTATATATAACTTCTAATAATTCTTCCTTTCTAAGAACCCTAACCAGCACAGCAGGTTACTTACAAAATGACCTGTGTCCTCAAACAATTCAGATGTTAAAATTCCAATTACTTCAGAAAGTAACCATATTCTCAAAGAAGCTCCTTAAAAGCTTCAGATAAAATAAGTTTATTAGGGTGAGACGCTAACATAACATATCCAATATCCTTGTTTTTTAAAAAAAAAGGAAGAGATATCGCAGATTGCCTGCACTCAGAGGAAAGGTCACCAGGTGGACACAGGCAGAGAGCACCCATCTGCGAACTAAGGAAGGCTCCAGGAGAAACCAAACAGCACTTTGACCTTTGATTTCTAGCCTCTAGGACCATGGGAAAATAATTTTTTTTCTGTTGAAGCCACGCTGTCTGAGTAATCTGTTTTGGCAACTTGAGTCCATTTTGTGTCGCTGTAAGAGAGTACCACAAACTGGGTAATTTATGGTAGACCAAAATGTATTTGGCTAATTATCCTGGAGACTGGGGAGTCCAGGAGCACAGTCAACATCTGGCAATGGTCTTCATACCGTGTTAATCTACATCAGAAGTTCAAAGTTCAGAAGAGTGAATGAGCAAAAGGGGGCCCAGCCCACATTGCAACCAAACCTGCTCTCAAGATAACGAGCCACCTCTCAAGATACCCATTCGTCTACTGATGGGCAGGTAAGTTGTTTCTAGGATTTGATTATTATGAATTGTACTGCTGTAAACATGAATACGCAAGTGCTTTTTTGGTATATTGACTTTATTTTGTTTGGGAACATTCTCAGTATGGCAGTAGCCGGATCAGATGGAATTTCTATTTTCAGCTTTTTCATGAATCTTCAGACTGCTTTCCATAATGGTTATACCAAAATACTATGCAGCCAATAAAAAACACAGATATGAAGTTTTTGAATTAAAATGGGACCACCTCGAGTCAATAATGGTTAGTGAAATGGACCAAACACAAAAGACCGACTATAGACGGTGTCTTTCTTACTGAATACACACAAAAATGGCATCAAAAGGCCCCCAACATGAGTAACAGGGTAGAAAGAGGGGCAGTGATCAGCTAGGAAAGGGGTTCACCTCTGAAAAAGGGGAGATCATAGACATGTGTCAATTCCCCAAACTCCATGTCTCTAATGTAGTATAGAAATTGGAATTCATGTACATACAAATTAATAAAAAATTAAAATAATTTTTTTTAAAAAAAGATACCAACATTAATTTCTTTTCAGCTTCTACCCTCATGGACTAACTACCTCTTACAAGGCTCCATGCCCCAACCTGTAGCACTGGAGGCTAAATTTCCAGCACATGAACTGACCGCCACATAGTGATATCAAATGAATGAAGATGGTGTGTCCAAAAAAGTGACAATTATGGCCAAAAGAACGTTTAAAGGAAATCACACAAACAAAAAATCTCAAAGCTTTCATAAAAATAGTGTCAAAGCAATATTCACATGTAACCAGGATATTGGGGATGCAGCGAAATATAAGGTAAAGTCTGTAGGGTCAAAATGACAAAGGATTTAAAGTCAACCCCGAATAGCAAAGACTATCCAGTAGCCAATAGGAAGACATTTTCTTGTTTGGGGATAGAATACATGAGAATTCACTGTCAAGGAAAGAAGAGACGGGGAAACACGTACAGAAACTAAAACAAGAAGGTGAAAAAGAAAAGGAAAAAAGGGTTCATCAGAATGTAAGTGACGTCAACATTCACATAAGAAGACAGAGAAAAGGATATACGGAAAAGGCAGTAATGAAACTTGACGTGATAAAAAAAATTCCCAAAATTGCCCCTTTGGCTGAACTGAACTTTAAAATGTATTACTTTTTTTTTTCCTTGTGAAATTACACAAATCCTTAAAACATGGGATTGGCTTCAACCTGTTGTAGTTAAGTCCGCCTGCAGGATCATTACTTGGTGCAATTTTCCTTCCTGATTTGTTTTAGAGGCAGAACAAAAGGGAAAGGGTGTCCGCGCCCTCAGGTCCACGTTTCAGAAAGTTTTTTTCTCTGCGGAGTCCAACATCTGCTTCCCATCAGACCCAGATGCGGCGGGCTCCGCGGCACCACCCGGGGAGAAGACACAGCAGCAGCAGGCAGCCTCTCATCGCGCACTCCAGAAGCTTCTGCCAGCCTCCAGCCATGGACAGGGTACCTCGCACGACTCCTCTGTCTTCTTCCCCACTTCTTAAAAAAAAGGAAATTCTTGCCGTACTGGGGATTGAACTCTCGGTTTTCACATTAGGCTACGTGCCCAGGTCGCACTCCGCCTCCTTTTTAACACTGGTCCTCACTATGACACACCAATGACCGTCCATGCTGGGCAAGCTGGGATCCCCTGCTCCAGTTTCCCAGAATGCTGAATTTATAAGTGTGCATCAGTGTTGGACTTCAGAGACTTGAAGCATTTGTTTCACCCACTTTTCAACTTCTTCCTTGGAAAACAACCTCTATGTCTCCTTTTTAAAATAAAGGAGTAAGTGCTCGCTCAGCGAGTGCACCTGTAGCTTGCCTCTGAAACACAAACTACAAGACACAGGAAGAATAGCATGATAAGAAAACAATAGAACATCCATGAAAAAACGATACCGTGGTAGTCGACTAAAGGAGATTTTATTTACGGTCTCAGAAAAAAAGAAAAAGTTGTTACAAGCCTGAACGGTCACCAGTGGATGTTGCCCACGTGAAATTTTTTCAAAAGAGAACAGGCCCGTTTGTCCTGGGCCACTGTGGAAGAGGCTGTTTCTGCTCCTAGCAACCCATGAATCCCTCTACTTTCTATACCAAGGCAATTGGACAGAAAACCAGTCCCTAGAGCTTCTGGGTTGAGTAAGTGAGAACTTGCTGAGTGGTGTCTGCAAATATGCGTTGAGTGCCTACTGCGCGCTCTGTGAGGAGGTAAGGACTCCGTGAGGAGCAACACAGGCAAGCTGCCATCCACCAGGGTTCTTTCTTACAGGTCAGTCAGAGATACAGATAACAATTTTAAAAAGCACCAAACGTAGAGTAGGTTAGAGAAGGGTACGGGGTAGGTAGGTTGGAAAATGCAAAGCCACAGGATTGGGGAAGCTGAGGGGAAATGGTTGCGTTTGAATTCTGGGGGATATACAGAGGCAGCCTCGCTCAGATGGCACCACGGTGAAAGACTGAATAATGCCCACAGCACGGATAAGTGTGTTCCAAGGTCAAGGCACAAAGACAGCCCTAAGCGAAGAGCTGGGGATGGGAAACAGAGCACCACCCCGCGGGACACTAGAGCACCGTCGCTCACCGAGGGCGTTGTCCCTAGTTGAGTTTTTACAGTGAAGAACGCAGAGAGTCTTCTCAAATGCAGAACTACATCAAGTAGCCTAACATCGCCCATGCTTCCCCACACTTTTGCTGACTGCTGTGTTGACAACGAACCGGAATATCGAGGATCAGGGCGGATTCCAATTGACAAGATCGCCCAAAATTGATGACAGGCGCGCCAAGAGCAATCCAAACAGAAGGACAGAGCTCCTGGAGCAACAGCAAAACCCATGTGAATGAACGTGGAACTGGAAGACAACCTGTGGGACGTGTCCTCGCAGGACAAGTCTACAAGATAGGGAAAGCTACACATCTTTTCACTCAGGATTCTCCTGACTGCTGCTTCCTAACCTGGGCAAGCCACGCACAGCTGCTCCTCTTTCTTTTAAGGAGGAGTCCACGGTTTGTTCTCTTCTACTTTTTGCTTACCTCTAGAAAAGAGTTTCCACTTTATTTTTGTAAGTCAGTAGCCTTATTACTTCTTTTCCACAGAAAATGCTGAGTAACCGATTTGGAAACATCTGGGCAGCCCCAGCCTACTCTGATTGTATATCCCATAGCCTTGTTGTGATTAGGGAAGGCGGACGGAAACCTGTGTGCCCCAAGTGCGTGGGCTAAACCTAATTTTAGAAGGGAAAAAATGTTCTACCATCACACAGGACATCTGGTGGAATTCAAGATTAAGTTACAAATGGTTTTGAAGGCCAATTATTAGACAAATGATGCCTCCCTGTAAAACAAGGCTGTGGTTTCGGTACCTGGCACATTTTACTGATTGCTCTAAAGATCATAGGATCTTTAATATGTAATTGTAGTTGTGTGGAACTGGAAGGGTAGAAGGTGGTTTTTTTCTTTAGGGTGGAATGAAAGGACAAAGTACAAACGTAATAAGGAGGTGGGTATCACCCTCTGTATCTGGTTCCATCTTCCATTCAGGGAAATATAGTATGTCGTACTTGAACTCCCAGCATCCAGGTAATATTATTAATATTACTATATATTGTGTATAGTTCTAGGTATTTCTACAAACATTATCTCACTTATTCCTTTGAGGCTAGCCCCACTTATCAAATGAGGAACCTGAGGCGTAAGAACTCGAGAAAACTTGCTGGAGTTAGACACAACTAAGCTGATGATGTGAAATTCATACTCAGGCACCTTCAGTCACTGCTGTCTCTGCACACTGTCTGTCAGCCATCACTGTGTTACATTCCACTGCAACGGGTTTCTTCCAATATGAAGAGAAAGTTGTAACTTCATCAACTTCTTGACCTTGACTTATATTTTTGTATTTCCTGGTTACAGTCTGGTGCCAACAACTCTCCTGGTTCTACACATATAGTTGAAAATAGCACTGATAGTGTTGTTCTGGTGACTTTTAGCTTCAAAGCAACTTCCCGCCACCAAAGTGACTTTTGTCAAAACAAAATTCAAAAGGATCTTAGAGAAGACAGAAATTCACCCAACTTGTACTTTATTGAGTATAGAATATGTATCCTGAGCACACAGAAGGCATACTAAAGATAGATAGTTACTGTGTTTTCCTTTTTAGTAGTATTAGCTTCAAGAATTCTTCCGTCAATAACATAACAACGGAAGTAACTATACCTTTTAAATACTTGGGTTTTGCAGATCTGAATCCAGCTCAATGAATATTAATGACTTCTAAAATATAAACATGCTTGAACCTACTATTCCACCCTTCAGCAGGTAGTCATCAAAACAAAAAGCCAAGATTCATTTTCCCTTGGTATCTGGGGCCTTTCAAGAAAGACCATTTTTTTAAGAGATAACACTTCACTACAAAACTCTTGGAAATAATAATCAAATTTACCGAATCACAGGCTACAAAATCAATACCAGAAAAACAATAGCTTTTCTCTACACCAACAACGAATTTACTGAGAAAGAGTTCAGGAGAATAATTACATTCTCAGTAGTCCAGCAAAAAATTAAATACCTAGGAGTATATCTAACTAAGGAACTGAAGGACCTATACAAAAAAAAACTGTATTTCACTGAAGGAATAAGTTGTAGAAGACATTAGAAAATAGAATGACATCCTCTGTTCTTGAATAAGCAGAATTAATATAGTCAAAATGATTATACTGCCAAAATGACTCTACACTCAGTAGATTAGTGATTACTGGCGCATTTACATACATGTAGACCAACTGGAGTTAGGTGTCATGGATAACGGTTACCTCATCTGGAACTCCAACTCCATTGAATCATGAGCAAGATGGTAGGTCACATCTCTTTGGTGGCTTCTGTGAAACTCTGACACAGTTTGATTCTTGCCTTTTGAACAGCATTATGATAAGATGTGGAGTTTATGATGCTTCCTTGAGAAATAATTTCAGGATTCATATGTTCACAAACTCTGTTACCTTTCACTATCGTCTAAACCTCCAAGCAAAACTGTGCACAGGCAGTAACAACAGGGAGAGTACCTCTGAGTTAAGCTCAGGTCTTCCTAGAAAGAGTAGAATCCCTCAGTTTCCCGTCACCATTGTAGGTGGCAACTGTTCCCATTGCTGGATGGTGACTTGCACTCCAAGAAGAAGAAAAAAGTAGCAGCTCAGAACTCTGGTGGGGTAACCTCCCGACTTCCACGCTGAAATCAGAAACTGTATATAAACTCTTACGTTCCATCAAGGGCCTCACGAATACTCACCATAGTGAGTTCAAATCACTAGCATATCCCAATGTCACTCACACCGGCCTTGTTTTTGTCTTGAAGCATGAATTTATTGCTCTATTAAATCCCAGAAAGAAAAAAAAGCCCAAAGGTGACAAAAAAATTATCAGAGGTGAACACACACTCGCTTTTCAACACACACTGCGCAAAGGCTGTATCTGGGCATTCTGTTTGGCTACATAGCAGCAGAAACCAAACTTGCTGCCTCCAGGTTAAATAAGGTAAGAGTAGCTGCTGTCTCTACATTTGGTCCTAGGTACATAGTGGTTCAGAATCTTAGGCTTGCTCTGTGTGACAAGCGCCATCATTTTTCTTAACCCGTTTGACGTCAGTAACGAACTGTTTGGAGAGAAGACATTGCAATCACTACATAGCCTTTATGTAATAGCTCTGGAATGATTTACTGTTTTGTGAACAAATAACCAGAGAAGCTTTCTCTTATTATCTGAGAGGCATGCAAGCATCATAAGAAAATGTCCGAGACACCATTTAGGGAGCAGAAGCATATCATATGCCTAGCGTGGGTTTGTGGGAAGAGGGAGCTAAGTTACTTTCCTTTTGCATTACTCTGCTCAGTGCCATAGCAACAGCTGAAATGAAGGCAGCGTAGGTATTAGCATCCTGAGAACACCAGTGCCGGAGCGGAAGCACTGAGCGTTGAATAGGACGATGTCGATCAATCCCAACACAGGTCCAATGGTCACAATTCCTGGACTCCAGGTGCTGCCTGGGTCATTGGGTGGTTGAAATCCTACCTATTAGCATTTAACACACACACGCAGACACACACAAGGCTTAACAAATAAGTTTTGTTCTTAAGCTCAGCCGGAATGCTTTCAACTTCGTAAAATGAGAAGGGTTAAACATTGTTAAACATGTTATTTTATGTGTTAAAAGCTCCCGGGCATATCAGGGCTGGGTAATTCAGTGGATCAAAGAGGCCATCAAAGACCAATCGGTCACCTTTCCTTTCCTTTGTCTGCCTTTGCCTGCATAACAGCTTTGCTCTTGGCTAGCAAACTCCGTGCTACACAATGGCTGCTGAGGTGCCAACCATCACGAGCAAATACAACAATAATCAGCATGAAAAGTAAGTGTCTTCTCCCTTCCTATTGGCCACAACTATACCACACTCTTTCCCACGCAGTCCGTAAACTGAGACAATGGAAAAAATTTTATTTGGAAGAACTAAGAAGCAGAGAACACTGGTCGTATTTACCCAATGATATCTACTACATTTTCTAAGCTTTTGATACAGCTGACCTAGTGTTGATATTAATCACTATGAAAAACAATTATTTTAAAAGGATGATTAATTAGGATAGGATCATTAATTTAAAACTTAAATTAGAATAGATCATTTATTTAAAACTTGGTGCAAGACCAAGAGATATTTTTAAGTATCACTAATTGATTGTGCACACATATATAGATGTTAAATATACAATTACTATTTTTATTAAATATATAATTATTAAATATACAATCAAAGACAATGTTTTGAAAGTACCAATAAAATACATTAAACATAGGCTTGGGGAAACTGTTGAAATGAAAAAAAAAGTATTTCTCAGTAGACAAGCATGGTAGGAAAATCATTGTCGGTGACTTGCTTTGGTCTATTTTTCCATTTTTGGTTTTGTGTTTGAGCCCCTTTCCAGAAGATTTTGTGAGGCCTTTGGGAAGAGGAATTCTCAAAGACCCAGAAACACAGCAGGGTTTTGATGTGCAGGTAACTGTTTTATCTGTTCATCACATTTTCTTTATCAAGCTCCATCAAACTAGCTCAGAAGAAGAAAAGGAACCAAGCTCTCAAAATCCCAAGAACACTGAAGAAGAGAAAGCCAAGTTCTGGCTTCTAGAAACAAAAAGAGAACGTTGCAAGGCACCTGAGGGCCGGAGGAACGAGGGCCAAGGTCAACATCAAGTCCCAGACCGCTCCAGCCATCAAAGTCATCTCCAGCACTTTGGGGACCCCCATCACTCCTACTCTCTTTGTGGCTCCCCACAGGTGTCCTGCCTCCAATGAGCTGCTTCATGGCTGAGGCAACAGCACTGGCTCCTCCACCCGGGGATGGGTCTCCACAGCCTATGTGTCCCCTTGCCTGAGAACTGGGTGAGGCCTCAAGTGCCTCCTGGAAAGAGATGATAGTCAGTCCCCTGTTCTCTGTTGGGGACAGGCACACCCCAGTGTCACTGACCTGAACAAATAGCACATCACAGCCTCTTCCTGCTGCTTCAGGAAGTTCACGTGAACATAAAAAAAAAAAACAAGTTTATGCCAGTGATCGGGACCAAACCACCTCTCCCTCTGGGAAAGTGGGGAGGCAGGATTGTCCTGAATGAAATGAATGAAGAGGGATTTTCAGCAGGGAAAGTACAACATGAACACACAGGCCCCACATAGGCACGGAGATACAAAATTACCTTCTCTCCTTACTGTGTAGCCCATGTTCACAGGCTGTTAAAATTCTAATTTAAAGTGTACGGAAAAATGGACAGTCTCAGCTAATGAAGTAATACAATTCCTCTTCAAGAAAATGCAATACTTAGTTGCAGATAGTGTTAAAAGTTCTAGTTCCGTGACTGTTTGTTAGAGTGAAAGGAGTCTCAGATACTGTGGGTTAATCCTTCAAGAGTCCCAAAGGCACACAGCCCCTGGGGACCTTCACCCTGAAGCCTCCAACACAAGATAACAGGCCTGGTAACAGGTCGCCCAGAACCCAGGTCATTAGAAGAGTACATGGGCCAGACTGACAACTAGCTATAGGTTGGTCGGAAGGTGAGAGCTGTTCCTGTCCCCAGACTCAGGGGTGACAGGTTTCACAGGGGTCTCTGCCTTGCTTCATCTTTGTCTGCCACAGATTTCAGACCTAGAACCAAGCCCTGGAAAGAACCGGGACTTGGACGGAACAGCTGCCTGACAGGAAATGGGAACTTTGGTGTCCTTGAGGGAGAGATTTGACCATCTCTGCAACTACCATTTACCTAGCACCTTGATGATTTTCATGAGTAGCTCTTGTGAAAGAAATCATATTTAATTGTTTATTCATCCTTTCTTTGAAGAGAAATGTTATCATTTGGTTGAAAATGTATGTAATAATCTTTAGCTTTATTTATTTACTTTTTGAAACAGGGTCTCACTCTGTAGTCCAGGCTGGTTCTGAGCTCACTGTGTAGCGTAGACTGGCCTCAAACTCACAGCGATCTTCCTGTGTCAGCCTCCCAAGTGCTAGAATTAGAGGCGTTTGCCACCATGCCCAACTTATGTGGTGCTGGGGAATTGAACCCAGGTACTCGGCGCTTGCTAGGCAAGCACATTAGCCACTGAGCTATTCCTCCATCGCCTGGTCCTTAGTTTTTAAGTGACATTTACTTTGTTTCACATAGCACCAACCAACATCTCAGTTAATACATCTAAAAAGACTCCCTCCACCACTTAAAAATGTATGGAACTCACAATAATATAGAATCTCCAAACTGCTGGATCAATTTTCACTGGAATTATGGAAACTTTTATCAGACTCAAAATGAATGGAATGATCATACAACAGTGATACAGGCAAACGCACATTTATAGCAGCACAACTCATAAAAGCTAAAGCTTGGGAGGAGCTGATATATTCATCGACAATTGAATGAGTTAAAAAAAAAAGCCGGTGGTCTATGTCCACAATGGAGTACTAGTAAAGAAAGATACATTTTGAGTCACGTGTAGGACAAAGGATGCACCTTGAGACCATTATGTTTAGCAAAATGAATCAGGTACAGAAGGTTAAATATTGCATGGCTTAAGGTTTGGATCTGGAGTGTACCCCAAAAGCCTCATGTGTTTGGAAGTTGTGAGATATCTATGAAGCTGTGGGCTGTTGGGGGTGGGGTGCCTGGAAGGGGCAGATAGGGCTTAACCCGCAATGGGCGGAATGAGGCCACTTGACCCAGAAGGGGTGGATCACTGGGACAGGACCTGGAAGAGTATGTGCTAGCCCCACCCTTCCTGTTGGCAACGCCGTGAGGAGCTGCTTCCGCCTCCTCCTCTGCCTGTTGTCACTGTCGCCAGCCACCCATGAATGGACTGTGACCTTCTGAAATTGTGAGCTAAAATAAACTATACACAGTTTATCTAGCAGGAGAAACCAAAGTATTAACAGGTAAAAGAGCAAAATAAAAGAGTGATGGTAAGAAATAGGCATGTAGGGGCCAAGGCTGTAGCTGAGAAGTTAGGGTGTTTGCTTAGCTAACAAAAGGCCTTAGGTTCAATTCAAGTGTGGGTGTCCTCCCAGCACTTGAGAGACTGAGGCAGAAGGACCGCTGAGTGTGCAAGGCCACACCTTGGACCACATAGTGAGTTCAGGACCAGTCTGAACTCTAGAGCACGACCTTGTGTCAAAAGAAAGAAAGAAAAATAAAAGAAGCAGGAAGGTAGTGGCTCTGTGGAAAAGGAAAGGGGATATCGTGGAGGTGCAACAGGATACAAGAAATGGAAGGGAAATTAAAAAATGATAAAATGCAATATGTAAACACCAGATGATGATGTATTTATCTTCATCTGAGCAGAAGAAATAAGAGTATAAAGTAACCAAAGGAGGCATAAGAGTTGGGGGACTTCAAATAAAATAAAACTCAGGACAATAATTTTGAAACAGATATATATACTTGAAGAACAGGATAGTCTTCTACAATATACAAGAATTGGATTCTTTAAGGCAAAGGCTGAAATCCGTAGATAGTCAAGTCAATATGAGAGAATGAATCAGGGCTGGAGGAATGGCTCAGCATTTAAAGCACTTGCTTACCAAGTGCTAAGTACCCGAGTTCGATTCCCCAGCACCACTTAAGCTGGGCGTGGTGGCGCACGCCTGTAATTCCATCACTCGGGAGGCTGAGACAGGGAGATTGTTGTGAGTCCAAGGCCGGCCTGGGCTCCATAGCGATTTCAGGACCAGCCTGGACTACAGAGCGAGACCCTGTCTGAGAGAGAGAGAGAGAGAGAGAGAGAGAGAGAGAGAGAATCAAATGGAAGCAATCCTGTAAGAGTTGGGAAGAGAAAGAGGTGGAGGAGAGGACAGATTTTTTTTTTAAAAAAAGAGCTAGAAACCAAAGAAGCAATGGGAAATAAAATAACCATACTAAAGAACCTAGAAACTAGAATTACAATGGCAAAATCAAAGTCTTCAGTGTAGAATTTTAAAAGCCAGATCACCACTCAAAAGATCTGTACCAGTTATTGCAAGGCAAACTTCATAAACTCTGACTGAGGCAGAATCTAAGAACTACAGCTAATAATGAACAAGTTAAATGCCAGCAAGAAAAGCAATGATAAAATCCGTAAAATCCACCCTCCTTAAAGTGAGGATTTAAAAGATTCAACTTGTTTTGAATAAGGTAAATGAAATTAAGTCCACAGATGGATGCATTTTGACAAAGTTATAAATTATGAAAAAGGATGTTAGTCCACAAAGGATCTCAAAATAGCAACCAGCATCTCAGCTAAGAATCCCAGCAAAAAACAAAAATCTTCAAGAAGATATGTCCTTATTGGAGGCTGTCAAATGTCACAGAGGACCAGCATTTGCACTTGTCCTCCTTGGATAATACAGATCAGTTATCACATTTCAACATGGGAGCCAATTCTGTTTCCTTTCAACTCCACAGACTTGACTTTGGGTCCGTGACAAATTCCACCCTAACAATTTTGAGCTGATATAAAGTTAGCCCAACTGATGGCTAAATGTCAGATAATAGCTCTTCACTGGAGTTTTATTTTATTTGGATTGGGTTTTCATACATCAAAACATCGCGGATCCAAAGTTTCCCTTGTGGGTCAAAGGTCACAAGATCCAGGGTGCAATAGTGGGATTTTCCTCAGACTGTTACTAATTAGCAGGAGACCACATGTTTCAGGAAAATAAAAACCAGAAAGGGCAGGAATTTCTATTCAGCCTCAGGCAATGAAGCACTAGATGCTTTATATAGCATCCCCTGCAAGAGACAGAGTTTGAAATGAAGTCCAGCATGGATACAGACTCTGGAAAATCTCTTGCTATCTGAAAGAAATCAAATTCAGGATCATTTGCATTGTTTTAGTGGAGAAAGGAGGCAGGCAATTGAATTACCTCAAAACTTATAAATAAATTTCAATTCTTCGAGGGCAGGAGAAATTTGCACAGGCAGTGTGACCAAAACTACAGAGAGAATTGTAAGATGGTGAAAACTATGAAACGTTTCTGAAACTCGAATTACACCAGGAGTGGAGAATTCCAGTTGCATCTGGTGAGTGAGAGACATCATTACCGAAGCGTGTAATTGTCACAAAGGGTGGTAACAGACGTCAGAAATGAAGCTATTTTGTATGTAACTTCCTTATGAATTTTGACATTAAAAATTAGACGGGAGATAGGTACCAGCTTAAAGATACATCAGAGGGAAAAATAAAAATCAAGACCAAACAAATATTCAGCATGGGTACAGCAGTAAATAGAAAGTTTGGATGTAAGAGAAATTGACAGCTAAGGGGACAGGGTACCATACGGATTATAAAGATCTGAGATTTAGTCAAAAGAACAAACGCAAGGATCTGGCTTAACAAGGGCCGATGTTTCTGAAAGAGAAGAGGGTAAAGGAAGAAGGGAGGGGGAAAGATGCCAAAAATGTGTAGAAAAGAAGTGCTGAGGAAGTTCTCACCAAATCAGTCATCAGCTTTATACTATTTCATTAAGAGCTGAGTGCTAATCTACTTGCCAAAACACAGGAGATGTAGATTAGAGACCAGGGTTAAAGACACACAAAACGTGAATGGTCATACAGAGGAACTCAGCTACAGATAAGTAACGAATGATGATGACTTATGTGGAATTGCACCAGATTAATTTCCCTTGGGTCAAATTAGTGTGATTTAATCACATGACCCAGACCAAGAAAGGATGAGGGGATATGCAGTAGAGATTACCTGAGATATATAGAAAGCAGATAAAGCGAGAGGAGGGATATTTCTGAGGACAGATCTGATGGATTCTGGTAAGATTTTGCGTTTTCGTGACGTGCCTCACCATACAGTTCTGGCTAAGAAGGTAGGTTTACAAAGCAAAGTAAGCAGAGGATCAGAGCTGACCTGTAGACAGCAGAGGCTGAAGGGGACTGGAAACCCTGGGGCATCTCTTACGAGACGGGGGCACTAAAAAGGCCACAATAATCCCTTTATCCCATTCTTCCACTATTGAGTTGCATCCCTGTCGTAGTTACTTTTAGGTTGCCGTGACTCAATACCCGACATCCACAATTTAGGTAGGAAAGACTTACTGTAGCTTACAATCTCTGAAGGTCTCAGTCTGCTCATGGGTAGGCAGCTGGAAAATGGTGGAATCACATGTCGGGGCTGCAGCTAGAGCTAGAGCTGCCCAGGGGACAGAGGTCCTCACAGCACCATGGAACAGAGAGAGAAACTGGGAGCAAGGGCAGAATCAGCATAAGCCCCACCAGCTCAAGCCCTAAGTATCCGCCCCTTCCAGCCAGGCCCCGCCTCCCAACCCTACACAGTACCCATAGGAACACGTGGCTTTCATGGGACACTTTAAATTCAAACCACCACAATCTGGGAACCAATGTCATGAGGAAGGAATGGCCCTGGGTCCCAGGTGGCAATCCTGCCTATACACCCTAGATTTCAGTGAATAGAAAATAAAATTCCATAACATTAATCCTGTGAGATCTAATGACTCGAAGGATAAACAGAATATATGGCATGCACAGTGGGGTGGGAGCCTTGGACAAAAGAAGGGACCATAGCCCGAGAGGAGATTTTCCCATTTTGAGACCTTCTAAGATATAAAATAAGATAAGACACTGTCCGCCATAGGTCAGACCTATGCCTTGAGTTTTAAGTTATGCTTTTCCTTTAATATAATTATCACACTGTACTTGAACCTATAAACATCACAAGGCATACACACAACAGCAAGGATTTGGTAACCCCCATAGGGGGCGTTATCTGAAGTGACTCAAGGGACTTCTGTCAATGTGTAAAGAAATCACCTTGCAACCTTGCCAGCAAGGCCTTGGATGAGTAGAGTGAATGTGAGCCTGAGTGTTTCTCAATTTTCTATTTCCTGCTTTTAGGTTACCTTTGTGATATATATGGTAAAATTAAAAGAGAGAGAGAGAGAGTAGGACTTTCCCATTTGTCTGGAGAAAATCACAGAGAAGATAAGCTTTGCCTGCTGGCAAACATGCAGGATTCCACGGGGTAAGGTGAGACTTCAGGGGAGTCAGAGTGCTGTTGCTTCATTTTCCCTGGTAAAATCTCCCCACCCTCACAGATAGCATGCCTCAGATCTCACGGTTTAGCGTGTTAGCACGGTGGTTACCGGGGAGAAAGAAGCACTCTGGATGCCAAAACCGGTTATAAGCAAGGACACAATAGCCAAGAGCACTTAGCAAAATCCTTAGCCTAGACCTCTTCCACTTCTCGAGGAGAATCTTCTATTTTGACAGAAGAAACTGACTTTGTCTCAGCAATTGTAAGGCTGTGTTCCCTGAGTCTGGTTCTCACGGTTGAAGCTGGGCAGGCGGCGGGGAGGAGAATAGTGGGTAAAAATCAGGGAAGGACAGAGTCATCAAAAACCCACAAATATAAACTAGAACCTCAAAAAAATCTTTTTTTTCAATTTTTATTGCCTTTGACTATAGAGATGCACTTACATTATAGAAGCCAAGTCCTTTCTTTGAAAAATTTATTAGCTCTACCTGACAAAATACCTGAGACTCATACCTGAAAAGAGCAAATTTTGATTTGATTTGTGATGTCAGAGGGTTCAGTCTGTGTTTGGCTGGCTCCGAGGCAGAAGAAGCTGCAGGGCAGAAGGACCTGGCAGAAGAAATGTGTACATCTCAGGGCAGCCAGGAAGCAGGGAGAGTGAGGAACAGTCAGAGAGACAGGAAGTGGTTAGGAATGGACAGGGCCTTCAAAGCCACACCCCCAGTGACGGACTTCCTCCGCCTGAACCCGCCTCCTAACGGCCCATTTAGCTATGAGTGATTTAATCACATGATCCAAACCAAGAAAGGAAGGGGAGATGTGCAGTGGAGATTACCTGAAATGCATATAAAGCAGGGGACAGAGACGGTGAAATGAGGGATGTTTCTGAGGACAGATCTGATGGATTCTGATAAGAGTCTGCATTTTTGTGGTGTGCCTTACTCTAAGATTCTGGCTGAGAAGGCAGGTTTGCAAAGCAAAGGTAAACAGAAACTGAAACAATCCGTTGAAGAGGTTGGTGCTCTCGTGAACCAATCACCTTTCCACACCTCGCCTGTGAATTCGTGTGACTTGGTGGAACATTTTAGAGCTAAGCCAGAACACCCAGCGAAACCCACAAGCCTGGCACAGGAGTTGGAGAAATTGAGGAGAGGCTGCAGGTCCCACGGCTGACTTACACCAACAGACAAATCAGCAGACTGGTAACAACATAGGTGGATTACAGAAGTCCCCTATTTCCTTTCCACCTGGCCCCCAACTCTCCCACGTAGTACACTCTAATCAAAGGCCTGCAAGAACATAAATTTGCCTGATATAACACAGAGCGCTCGGTTCAATTTAAATTTCAAATTAACAACATTTTTAAAATATAAGTTTCTCTCAAATATTTTATGTCCTAAAAGGTTCGTTGTTTATATCCAATTCCAATGTAACGGGGTTTCCTGCATTGTTACCTGTTAAATCTCATTAACCTAAAGGAAGGGAATTCTAGGAATGTCCTGCCATGCCATCAAGGTGACACATTACAAATCCGTCCCAGTGTGAGTTAGGAGACTCATATACTGCAGTTATATTGGCCACAGGTGTTCCTCACTCGGCGTCTAATAGCTCTGCCAAGGTTACAGGGTAGAATATAATGGATCGTACCTTTCCGAGGTCCACTGCTTCAGATGGCATTGTTGGTAAGGATGCCTCCCTTCACAGGAGATGTGGCTACAAGCTCACACAGTAACCGTGAGTCACATACCCAGGAAAAGTTACATTTCAATTGACCCTCAACCGAATCCTTACCCAGGGAACACACCACAATTACCAGTGGAGTTCTCTACAAAGTGTAGCTGTCTGGGCCCGACTCCAAAGGCTACTGGAAAAAAAAAATCTCTAGATTGAGGATAAAGTTAGAGCTACTTTACAAAGCCAGTTTTCTTTTCAAAGCCACAGTAAGTTGCCTAGGTGTGCACGCTTTAATTAAGAACCCTAGCCTTAGAGGAACAATGAGAAGCAAAGGGTGGATTTTTTTTTAAGCTTCCTGCCTGGCTGCTAACATTGCACATTCCCCCAAGCTCCCCAGAAAAGCTCTCACAAAACTAGCATTAAGTAGAAATGGTCAGCTGTTTATGACACTACACCTGTGTCTCGTGCTCTTATACATGGGTGGGTTTTTGTTGACATCGCTGTGCTGTGGCTAATAGACCTAAAACAACAGCATTTGCATGATAACACATTGGGATTCTTTCTGCCACATCTCTTCACCAATGTGTAGCCCAATTTTTTGCCTGTCTCTTTCCCTCCCTGCACCATTCCTCAAAGCCACATTCTCTACAGCATTCTACTTCCTATCTGTCACACACTGCCAACGTCACACATCACGAGCAAAGCACCGAGTATACACTGAGTAACCTAAAACTAGCCGTACATTTTGTCCCTGCTCCTTCTTGTATCCATAGCTCAGGATTCACTCTTTCAGAAATCAGAAAATAACAAAAAATATTTATTGAGTGTTGATCATAAGCCAGGCCCTGTTGTAATTTCTCTTTGTTATCAATTTGATCCTTAAAAAAATGCCTTTGTGAGCTATATGGCCGAGAAGACGGATGCACACAGATGGCAGTGCTGGCTATTGGTCCATGGACATCAGAGAAGGAGCCAGAACCAAGCCCAGATGCCTTTGCTTAACTGCCAAGCTGAAGAGATTCCCGGGAGAGGCCAGACGAGGCTGGGGCTACAGCAGGGTGCGTTCTTGGAACTTCTATATGAACGAATATGGGAGAGTCGAGCCTGAAGCCATAATTATTGTCAACCACTGGGTGCAGGGTGTTGAGAAGCCATGGCTGCCACAGTGGAAGAAGGCGCAACTCTGTAACTCACATTTTATAGTCACAAATCAATCACCGGTCCAAATGTTTTAGAGTACAGACAGATGAAGTAATTCATCTGAGGCCTCGTGGTGAGAAAGTGATAAATCTGGAATTAAGTTCATTATGATACCCATCCATTGTAATTCTAAGTCCAGAGCTTTTCACACCTTACTAGGATCTCACTGCCAAATCCTTTGTGTGTTATAACATGGCTACAATTTGGTTTAAGAATGAAACAGGACGATTGCGAGTTTTAGCCCAGTTTGGGTGAGTTAGCAATACTACACCTCAAAAGGGATAGGTGGAGAATAAGGGTACAGCTCAACCCTGAGTTCAATCCCCATATTACATTTTATAATGACTCTAATATCATCCTTTCTTTCTTTGAAATGATTTCTTCCCTCTCCAATCAAACCTCTTCAGTCTAGAACAGAAGGTTTCGAAGGATCAGTACAGAAACACTAACTATGACCCCAAACAGGAATAGAAAATTTCTGGGAACAGGATATAGGAAACCTTCAGTCTACAGCCTTTGAGGAGAGAAATGGAAAGGTGTTATCTTTGTGTAGGTAAACCATCAAGGTAGGGAAGCAAGCTTCTGGAATCTTCTTTAGGGACACCAACATGGTGCTCCTGGTCTGGAAGACGGAATCTGGGAACCTCATGAGACAGGGCCTCAACAGCCCCAAGCCATTCCAGGAATCAAAACCGATTCAAAAGTTGTATCTTTGACTTTCTGTACTAACTGTCCTCTCTTTTCTTTAAAAATTTATAGCCACCTAGAGGTAATGTTAGAGGGAGGAGTGCTAAATAGAGAATAGAGACAAAAAAAAACCATGTAGTGAAATAGGCTAAGGAAAGAGGCTGCGGAGGAGACTAAGGAAAAGGGGCCATGGTTCCCTGCCATAAACAAATTAGGGGACATTAAACACATATATGGCCTTTCATCCATTTATTTTCTCAGTGTTATTTAGCCAGGTTGGAAAACAAAACCCTGAAATTAATGCCAAGATAACAGACATGGGGGTAGAACTTTTCCCTCTGATAATTCTCCTACTATCTGCCCATCTTAGGTCAACAAACATGCAATGACTGACAGGTTAAAATGTTTAGGTTAGTCTGTGCTCACATAAACCATTTTAAGTTTTCTAAGACAGGAGAACATTATAAAACAAACGGATATTAATCTTTCCATCCTCCCACTTTCAAACCATCTTCCCATTACCTGCCCTCCAAGCCACTTTTAGAAGCAGGTCCACACCGAGCATGTTTGTCATTACTAAAGTTATCTCCAAGCTGGGCTGGGGGGATGGGGTACAAGCCACCACCGGTGATGCCTAGCAAAGTCTTACATTCTTGTAAATCAAAATCCTTAAAGAATTAGAATCAACTTCTATGTGTATGATAAAATTTTTAACAATCAGTTTATTGTGATACCCATCATTGTTGTGTCCACTGTTATTTATAAATTCTGGACATTGCCATGGCCTGGGCCCCTCTTTGAGTAGACCAGGGAGTGGAGGCAGAAGCAAACCCTGAGATGCCTTCAGGTCTACTGCATGAGTTCACAGTGAGGGAAAAAAAATGGCTTCTCTTTTAGAGGCAGAGAAAGAAAAAGAAATAAGGAAGCACTTAGGAAGAAGTTTTCTGGAAATGTAAGAAAGGGTGTTGTGGATGGGCAGAGAGTCTGCATGGACTGAGGACAGAAGATTTTAGGACATCATGGGCTGTGGCAGGACATGGAATTAAAATATGCCATTTTTTCCATTTTATTGATATGTATAAGTGCAACATTTAAGGCTTACAATGAGGTTGAGGATTTTGTGCGCATACGTATCTTGTCAAGGTGACAAGGACTTTCCCGCTCTCCTTTCGCCCCTCCTCATACCCCCTCCCTCCCTCCCCGCCTTATCCTCCTCTTTCACTTTGTCTTTCGTCTTAAGTTCCATAAGAGTTGTGATCTGAGTCTCTCATATCAGAGAGACCATTCGATGTTTCACCTTCTGCTTCTGACTCACTTCACTAAGCGTGATGTTCTCAAGTTTCTTCCACTTGCCCCCAAAGCCTCCACACTGTTGGACTTTGTAGATGCGTAGTAGACAGATATTCTTAAGGATCATACAAGTTATACAGATGTCCCGGTTAGGACTGCAGGAGTGGCACACTGGTAGAAGCACCTGCCCTGCAAGTGCAAGGCCCTGGGTTCAACTCTGCAGTACCACACAAGCTGGGCCTGGAGATGGACACCTGTAACCCCAGGAGGATTGCTCGGATTGCTGAGGCAGGTGGACTGCTCTGAGTTCAAGGCTAGCCTGGGCTACATAGAGTGCAGGACCAGCCAGGACTACAGAATGAGATCAGAGAGAGAGAGAGAGAGAGAGAGAGAGAGAGAGAGAGAGAGCAAGCGAGAGAG
This sequence comes from Ctenodactylus gundi, assembly GCA_004027205.1. Classification (NCBI taxonomy): domain Eukaryota; kingdom Metazoa; phylum Chordata; class Mammalia; order Rodentia; family Ctenodactylidae; genus Ctenodactylus; species Ctenodactylus gundi. The sequence goes on from PVKB01000110.1 coordinate 876,455, forward strand.
AGAGAGAGAGATTTGCTGCCTAGCAAAGTTTTATTTCCTCATGTATTCAGAAATGTTATAAAAATGTAAACATTATACAGACATTCTAAAATAATACTGCATGAGAAATGTTTGGGTTTTGTGGTAATAATTACTGAGTACTTAAATAACACTTTTATTTCCAAACTGCTAATTTGTCAAGAGATGTGTACTGTCTTCCAAATTTAGGTCACAGAGGAGCACAGTACTGAGTGTTCTAACCTGGCAGCAAAAAGCCACCACAGTAATGGATGTGACTTGAAACACCAATTCCACAGGTCAGGAGACACATAAACTTGAAAGGGTTACCCACAATCTCTAACTTCGGCTTTGCAGTCTGTAACATAATACCTGGATTGATACCAGGTATAATAACATCTACACTTAGAGGTTGTTGGGAGGATTATATAAAGCTGTGAGACTAAGAAAAAATAAGAGAATATATTAAATGTGCATCATGTTCAGGCACTGGAAAAAAAGTTTTTTCCTGCATTACCTCATTTCGTCTTCATAAGACAAAGAAATCATCTTACACCCATTTTATGGATGGAGATTGAAGTCTTAATAACGTGGGCTACAGCCAGTCAATTACGGAAGCGAGCTTGGAATCCAGCAGTCTGAGGGCAGACTACAGGTTACAGAGCTCTAATCTCCATCTCGTTCTGCCCGGTCCTTAATGAAAGCTCAATACATAACAGAAGATGTTGCTATTGATGCTGTTGTAATTATACCAGTTAGAGTCAGAAAGTCATCTGCAAGCAAAGCATCAACTTGAAAAAGCACAAATATAAAATTGTAAGGCTGACAGGGCTAGAGACAGACCTACTGGTCACCAGGCATGAAATCTGCCTGCCAGACCCTCAGCGTGCAGTAGATGTGAGTCACAGCTGTGTGCATTGTGTGACGAAACCCAGAAAAGACAAATACCTTCCCTCTGGCCCTGGATACTCTTAACTCCGGGAGCCCTAAGACATAGGAAAATGCATCATGAATTTTCACTCAAGGTGGATTTGGGCTTGTTATTCTCAACATCCCCAGGAGACATCTAAGCAGAGTATGGCCAGGGGCCTTTCTCCCCACCTTCGTGGGTGGGATGACAGCAGTTGCATTTCCCCGGGCCCTAGGATTCTTCCCTACCCGGCCCACACTTCCCTGTGTTTTCTGCTTTTCTCCCGTTTCATCACTCAAGTCAGTTTGTACAGATGGCTTTCCGAGCTGACTTATTTTTTAAAATAACTTGCATTACAAAGTGGGTTCTCTCCTCTTGCCAACGTGAATGAAGATTGCTTTTGTGTGCTTTCTCAGGAGCTCTCACCCCAAGTGCATCTTCTTATGTGACACACACACACGCACGTGCGCATGCACACACGCACACACTTATTCTACTAAACTGCCACTGTTTCAAGGGATCGAGAATTCTCATATTTTGACCAGAAGTTTCATCTCACAATCTGAAACATCCTCAGTTTGTTCAGAAGAAACAGAGTGAGACTCTTTCCTCTGGCAACAATTAGTTAGTGGCGAATGTCTCATACACCCTGTAATGAGGCTCCCAAGAAGAAAATCTGACATGAGTCGTAGTTTTAGGGGCAGAGGATTTTGCAATTAGACAGCACACGCTATTACAGGTCGCTGCCAATAGCCTTTTTCCCATTTGGCTACATAGAAAAATACCTCAAAACTTATCATTTCATTTTATTCTGGGATTTTGCTTATTTAGAATGAAGAGCTTAGTAAAGTTTCCATGCATTTTATCTCGTTTCTATCAAGTATTTTACTGGCACACGCCTACCCCTGCACCCAGTTAGAACTAGGGGTCATCCACGAAGACATCCAGCTTCCAATTAGGGATCCAGCTTGGGGGGCAACTCCATTGGCATCTCCTTCCTTGTAGGTGGATAAGCATGTCACTTAACAAATCAACGAAGAATTTTTATAGCAAAGAAACGTGCTTATTTTGCATGCAGTTTCAACTTATCTTCATGTTCTTTTGTTTTTAACTAAGGCAACAAGATGGCATAAGATTCTAAAATCTACTGCAAACCAGAGGCATTTCAGAAGGCAACAGACCTTCGGAGAACTAGGTGCAGGACTTCATGCTCAAGGGGCTGTTTGACGCAGCACTCAGAACTCCTGGTCACTACCAGCCACTTCATGTCTTTCCCCAGGTACGCACACGCACCAAATTTATTTCATTCTGGTTTTCCCTTTTATATTCATCTTGCAAACTAAGTATTTATGCACTTATCCCCCCTCCCATGCAACCTTTGCAAGTTTCACTGAGCAAATTAATAAGAGATTTAACGGGTTCCCACAAGCCAACGCCATGGAGGCCTTCTCCACAGGGTACCCTCATTCAAATAAGATTGCTTTCTCTGAGGGGGAGCTCCTGCCAAATTTCCTTTCCCCTCCTGTTTGAGGAAGGTGAGAAATGGAAAGAAAAGTAGCAGAGTGGTGGTTAACAGTGTCAGGAGTCAAGACACATTGCCCCTTCGTTGTTCCAAGCCTTTCTACATGGGGCCCACGCGTCCCTGAATGTTTTCTCTCACCCCGCTCCTCCGTCTTCTTGCTGAACGTGTGGAGTAAGGCAGTGAGTTGTGGTTTTCCCCCTCATGCCAAGGCAAGCAAGCCTGATGCCACTTGGAGTGCTGAAAGGCCCCTGGGTCACTTCATGGTATGCAATGAATCAGAAACTTCCCCGCGTATCGATTCACATTCAGGACATATTGAAATGTACAAGCAATCCCTGTTGTGATTTCCAGCTTTCATTTTTTTCAACATCTGTATCCAGAGCTTACGTGTGGTTGGGATCCTCAAGTAAACGCCAACACGTTTCAAACAATCTAGAGTCTTACGCTTAGATTTCTTCTTTCTGTCACTTCCTGTCACACTCAGGAGGGATATCCTTTTTATAACACTACTTTTATCTCCTTTATATCTGACCCAGCCTTACCATCTACAGAATGGTATAATAACATTAGGCAGTTTCAGCAGAATGAATGCATCTCCCACAATGCACTCAGTGATAGCCTGGCCAATAGTAAGTCTTCCACAAACGTGAGCACTGGTAACTCTTGTCCTCCAATGTTAGTGCGGCACCGGTTCCAAGAGTCCCATAGGTGCCAAAAATCCCTGGACACCCGTGTAAAATGGGCATGGCGTTTGCACAGAAACCACTGACATCGTCTCCTTAGCTCTACAGCACCTCGAAAGGATTTATAGTGCCTCATTCGATGTAAATCAGGGTCTCCAGTCCCCAGATCACAGACTGATGTTTGTCTTAGAAGGTTTGGGCCAGTGGGACAGAAGAAGGGCAAGCAGGCGGTAACCAGTGAGCAAAGCCCCGCCTCCTGTCAGCACGCTCCTATCAGGTTCTAATGCTGTTGCTGATTGACAGGAGGCGGAGCTTTGCTCCCCGCTCCTCTACTGCTACAGCTGGCCAGGGAGCCACTGGTGTCAATGAGGCTGGGGACCACTGGTGGGAAAGCTATCAAAAAGCTATCCTACTAGATTGCTGAGAAACGAGGGGGGGAAAAAAAGAATCTGTACATATTCAATGCAGGCACAGTGTTTCCCCCAGCATGCTTTGTTGGCTGGGTCTGCAGATGTGGAACCTACAGATGTGGATTTGCTGACTGCATTAGAATGTGGCTTATAAACTGATCAGAAGCGTCGCAGGTAACATTTTCTGTCTATATCCTGACTGAAGAAAAATAAGTGCTTTCTGAAATTGATATTTTCTTTCCATCTTTCTTCCTTCTTTTATAACACTGGAGACGGAACATAAGGCCTTCGACCGAGCTACAGCCCCAGCTTCCTCCCCTGCCCCCAACCTCTTTTTTTTTCCCCAAGCAAAGGAGAAACTAGCAAAGAGACAAATACAGTAGAGATTGATTGACACAAAATACACGTTCTTCCTGAAGCTTCCCTTGGAGGCTCTAAGAGCAGTTCCTGGGGAAACTGAGTTAGTAATGTCCACAACCATGACTGTGGGACACTGAGAAGGATGTGGAATTATTTCTCTTACAGAGGACATTGAAGTAAACGAAGGTCTTTAATTCCAACTAAATGAATTGCCACGAAGAATGAGAATATCTAAGATGATGTGAATAAAGAAAGGAAGGAATTTAGGAAAGAGACCCCAGGAGAAGACGAATTAGAAAGGAGGGCATGAAAGGAAGGGTATCAGGAGCATCTTTAGACAGAAACACAACTGTGCTCGAAAGCTGCAATTCTCTTAACTACGCTTCACTTACTGTGCAACTAAAAAAGTGGCAGTTTCCGTTATAAGAATATGCTTTTATTTCCTGAATCTGAACTTTCTCCACAATTGTTTTCTTTCTAATTCATGATTTGCTATCATGACTTAAGTGGGTTACAACATCCCTCTAAAAAGAAATCCTTTCTCTTTAAGCTGCTGCTTTTTTTGCCGAGATTTGGTCACAACAATAAAAAGCTAAGACAGTACTGTGCTTGAAAATGTCTTTCAGAAACTGCATTTCATAATGATAGAAACAAAACAAAAAACAATCTGCTTTTCCTGAGATGGTCGTGGATATGTTGGTATTAATATTAATATTGATTCACTTGTTACTTTGTTTAAATGCCCAGTGGCAAAAAATATACACACATAGTAGTGTTACAGGGAACACTTTTTTGCAGCTATAAAACAAAAGCTAAAATTACAATTTGTCAGTAGCCCGAAATTGTTGTAATATTACCAATGACTCAACTTGCTGCCATTGAGTGTATAAAAGAAACATAATAAAATGAAAGCCAACAGATAATTATCCTGTTGATAGTAACGAAGTGGGTGATGTAGGTCCTACTTGTCTGTAAGGTGGAAGTCAAAGTAGGGAAGAGAACAAAGGCTGTCCTTTTCTGAAAGCTTTGTGTACCACAAAAAGAAAAAAGATACCTCAGCGGATCTTACATCATCGATCAGAAAGGGCTGTTCAAATCTCACGTCATTTCTAAGCCAACAATAATACTCCAATAATTTTCTCTAGTGCCAACTATTTTGTCTTTAAAAAGAAATAACCATAATGAATGTAAGGACAAAGGAAAGATGTCTAATGAAATAAGGACAAAGAAAGAAAGAAGAGTGAGGATAAACCTACCTCTCCCTTGATTCTGAGGCATCAGCTTATTCTATTTAAATGATAGAAGTCTAGTCCTTAGCACAATATAGCATGAACCAATGTTCTGGGAGAAGTTTAATTATCTTCTTCTAACCACCATGCGAGACTGGGGAAGAGGAGGAAATAGAAGGAAAGACGGAATTCAAATTTCCTAGACACTTAAATAACTTTTCAAAAACATGAGCTTATCCTAGACGCCACAAGGTGATTGAATAGATAGTATATCACTCAGTTTTCAGAACAACACTCTGAAAAAGATATTATAATAACCACTCACCACGGAAGAAACTGAGGCTCAGAGGAATTACGTGATTTATCCCAAGGTCACAGTGCCGTTTCAATGGCAGAATGTTTGGGCCAGACATAGGACTTTCTCGGCTACTTCCTGTTGCCTCAAATGGATATAGCATATGTTATTTCGCAGACAACGCCTCCGGGAGCTTTAGACGTTCACAAACTGCAAGGTCGCCAGACCCTCAACGCACGGAAAAATCTAGTAGGTAGGTTTTCTACATCATACCATCCTGTAAAGAAACAACCAAGTAACCAAACCAACCAGCCAGCCAGCCCATCAGCTGCTCCAAGGGTTCCCTCAGCTTTTAGGCCTGATTAGACCCTCCAAAATTGGCCACTTCCTCCCTGTTCACTGGAGAGTTCCAAATTGGATTACTATCTTATCTGATCTGTGTGTGCTTTTCCATCTTTGTAGGGAAAGACTGTCAATCTCTTGATGAAGTCAAAGTAGTAATTTTCTGATTTGATTACGAGCTCTACTGGGTTCAGGAAGATTAAGAGAAATTATCACCTTGTTTTTATGGAACTCTGATTTCACAGGGGGTCATTGTTCTCCTCAGCTAAGAACCTCTGTCCTCTGAGGTCACAGAACACATAGGCTACATGGAAGCAATGGATTAGAAGAGAAAAGTGAGACCGCCTCCTCTTCCTCCTCGTTAATATCTCCAAAGATCTCTGAGTCCTTGCCAAAAATGTGAGTGAGATTTCACATGGGTTTTCCAGGCAGACTCCACATTGGCTTAAGTTACGTTATCGGTTTGACTTCATACGCCCATTGGAGTTCAGTTTGATTTTACGTCTCCGAAGCTTACTGGGTAATTTCTAATAGATGTCAAATATTACAAAGGTTCAGATGTGGTGCCAAATGTATTTGGGCTGAAAGTTTTTGGAAAGCTGGAACTGACTCTCTTGAGAGATTTCCAGGAGGGATGGGCCAGTGCCTTTTTGCCAAGTTTGGAACCCAGTCCAAATCGAAGAAGGTTAGAACTTGGGTTTGGCTCGAACCTGAGTCTTCTGAAGGTTGAGGGGGCGTTCTGTTCTATTTTTCTCTCATTTAGCAAAAGTCTTCTTAGTTTTCAGAATTACACCCCAGGGGAACTGTGTAGAGCTATTCAGTGGCTCTGAGAAAAACTCCTTTAAATGATTTAATATGATTTTTACTGTTTTTATGTTTTTGGTCCTACCCAGCTAAGTGCATCGGCATTTCATACTTGCTCATTGTTTTGGTGAGGTTGACAAAGATGTATTCACTGGAGAAAACTCACCTCTCAATATGCCTGAGGAGATAATTTCTATTCTTTCCCTGAAAGTTAGGGATAAATCCCTCCTCTAAAACAAATGGGTTTTGCCCAAGATGTCATATACCCAAGGAGGCAAACATTGTCGCTTGGCCTCAGGCAGAATTGTGCCAACACGATTTTGTCTCAGCTCGATCCTCTTTCTGTTTATGGAGAAGATGTCACAGCCACGGCTGACCATATTTATGACATGAGAGACAGAAAGCACTAAGCAGCAAACTGGCAAGGACCCATATGGAAAATAGGGGAATGGGGGAGAGTTGGAGTGGAGCCGCCCTGGGTAAAGCCCCACCTCTTCCACTCTGTCACTGTGACCTACCACCGGCAAGATCTCTAGTCAACGAGCAGCTTCTCTGTTAAGGTCTATAATAATAATAATAATAATAATAATAATAATAATAATAATAAAAGAAATCCAATACCTGCTTTATTTATCTGGAGAGAAGATACTACTTGTGAAAGCACTGCACGAAACACACACACACACACACACACACACACACAAAGAGGCTAAGTTCTAGGAACTATAAAAAGCGTTTCTCCTGAGTTCTGCTATCTGTGTCCATTGTAAAGGGTATGAAATAAGATCTGTTTGGATAATCCAATGTCATTACAACCCTATAACATGATGCAATTTTTAGGAAACAAAATAACAGATGACTGTAGGAAGCTTACCAAAAAAAAAAAAATTTCCTTCTTTCTCAAGTCTAACTTTTTGAATTTCCCCCTTAAAAGAGCTCCTTTAAAATAAAGACTATGGAACAGGCCAATGAGGGTGACTGCCCTAGATTTACATGAGCAAGACCTCTCTCTGTTGTTATTTGGGAACAATTAATATTCATATAGTCCCTTCCCTGAAGGGATTTAGCTCCAGCATCTCATAAAACTGAAGCAATCCATCATCCTAAAGGGCAAAGAGGCAAAATCTCAGAGCACTTTTCCTCCAACCCCATCAGAGAATGGAAGCTCACGTTACTTCCCCTCCCAGATCTTTCGCTTCTTTATGAAGTGAGACTATTGTGGATAACAACAGGCTCGTAACGCATGTTTGGCTGGCGGAGGCAATACCGTGGCTTCAGAGACTCTCCTTAGTAGAAGTTGGCCCGCGTTCTATTGTTTGCATCTGGGACGTGGCCAGTAGAGTTCGGACATCTGCCCGTTGTGTTAGTGCCTTGGGCGCCAGTGGGCCACAGTTCATTATTCCACTGGGAGTCATGACTCTATTCCTTGGGAGGGGAGTGACTCACCAACAGCCCTCTATCAAGTCTGACAGCTGTAAGATGAAAACCCCCTCTGGGTTCCAAGTTTAATGCTGTGGGTAAGATTCTTACTTTTTGTCTGTCCTGATCCGTAAAGACAATTGCGTGGATTTGCTCTTTGGTAAGACCCGTAGAGATTCTATTTGTAGGCACAAATCCCGATGGTCCCAATCCAAATGGCCTGCCTTCTTCTGGCTACAAAACCCAAAGATGAAAATCAAGAGAAGGCACCACACGAAGCAGGAGGGTAATGCTGGCGTAGTGCAAGAGGCAGGGAAATTCCTCACAATAGGTTCACTTTTCTTCCCATTCCTTCCTTCAAATCCTACAGTACCCAGTTCCCAACCTTTGAGATTCTCAATAAACATTCTTATTATAGTCCCTACTTTTCTGTGAACTGAATATTGTACATTGAAACAGCTCATTAACCTAAGTTTCATTTCTTTGCCTATAAAAATGGAGATGTAGCCAGGTGAATGTACTTTCAGCTTTGTAGAGGCTAAGGCGAGAGGACAGCAAGTTCAATGTCAGCCTAGGGAACTTCCTGACTTAGCAAGGCCTTATTTCAAAATAAAGATGGAAAAGGGCTGTGGATACGGCCCAGTGGGAAGGCCCTGGTTTCCACCCCCAGTTCCCGAGAGAGAGAGAGAGAGAGAGAGAGAGAGAGAGAGAGAGAGAGAGAGATTACCCTGGAGGATAAAGAAGACTGAAGAATTTGGTGCATAGTAAATGATGTTTGGTAAATGTTAGGGGTTACAAATAATGATATCAAAAAAGTTTATAAACAAGTTACCACTGTGGTTAGCTTGGATGGGTAACTTGATAAGTGATGAACACTGTTATGAAAAGTATTGTGTAATTACCTATCCTAAATAAATGGTGAGAAAACTCCAATCAGCTTCTCCGTGAAGGTCTATTTATAGACTATTTTTCCAACAAGGTCGTGCAATAGCCAGGCCCGAACCTGAGGCTTCCTCTTGAAATACCATTACTTCTATGGTATCATGAACTTGCTCAAAGAGTCCTAGGACCAACTGCTTATTCAGCCTAACCCCGTGGCTAACAATGGCCAATAACTTCCAGGAAAACAAAGCGCAGGATATTGAGGTCCTTTGGCCTCTGCATCAAAGAACAGCTGGCTCCAATTCCGAGCCTTAACTGAAGAAAGAAAGAAAAATGGATGCCCCTGCACTGGTCTGTGACGCCCTGACAGCTGTGTCCCACCACCTGCAAGAGCAGATGCAGAGGGAAGCTTTGCATTCTGTGGAATGTCCCACAGGTTATAAGTAGTTCTGTGAGGGACTGGTTGACAGCGCCCTCTTAGACACTTCCCCAAGGTGGAGCCCTAGGTTGGACGCTCCTGGCTTCAGAGCTCTACTTGTCCCCTTACACTGAGCACATTTCCTCCGTGGGCTTCAGACGCCTCAGTTCACTTAGAGCAGAAAAAAGAACGATTGCACCTGCATCTTACGCTCTTACCAGATGGGCGGCTCAGGGACGTAAATGAGGTCCGCTTTGCTAATGAGCACAGCACAGCCTGCTGCGGGACTTACGGGGATTCGAGAGTCCTCACCGCTTTCTTTCTTCTCAGGGATGTTCTGAAGAGAACATATGTAAATAACACAGAACAAGATGCAGAGGGCATGATTGGAAACATGGTGAATTGTTAAGTATCAAAAACTATGACAATAAAAGACTCATCACCACTCACCTCCCTCAGAATATTTCCTCGGGATTTGAACACACATATCATCATTCCTCCCACTTTCTGAAGTAGTTCCGGAAGTCTACTTTCATGAGTGTTTTTAATTAAGGCTGTCGTGGCTGCCTTGATGTCCAGAATTGATTCAGAACATTTACCCTTCAGGACCACGTTGACTTTGAGGAAAAGCCAGGAGTTGCATGGTGCCAGGTTCAGTTGAGTAAGAAGAAGGGAGGGACACAGTGATTTTTTTTTTTTTTTTGAGCCTCCTTTTTTGTTAGATGACACTGGGCAGCAGCTAGATTTTCTGACCAGCCATCATAAAGACATTAAGACATTCATGGAAGAGGACTGCCAGAACTGCTTCAGAAACTAACAAGAACCACGGGATAAGTGTGTGTGTTCCAAAAAAGGGAAGACTTTGAAGAAGGATTAATGACAATGTGTTGTTTACTGTACTAATTTTTTAATGTAAACGTCATCAATCACATATTTCAATCCTAACTCATGTAAAAGGTGCTCAATAAATATTACTTCTGTAAAAGCCAGGGAGGACTTCTGAGTTCCTGGCTCCTTGGGAGTGGTTCCAGGGGAGGTGCCAATCAAGGTCAGTTGGGTACCAGAACAGGTAAGGCAAGTCTCAGTTTGACAGGCAGGTTTCTCTAAGCCCATTGTTCTGCATTTCAGCCTGCACATCGCAGCCAAGGCCCCCTCCAACACCTTTCTGTTCCTCTTCTATGATTCCATAGCTCACTTGTCTGCCCGGGAACATCTCAGAAAGTCCCTCCCCATGCCTCCAGGGAATGTGCAAGGCAGGCCAGATGCTCTCAAAGATTAGGAAGGCTTTTAAGTCTAGTCTTAAAAACAAGTCCTGGCCTTCTCTCAGGCCATTATTTCTTCTCTTCTTTGGGGGGATGAAATTCCCCATTCTCCATTTATATTATTTCGCTAAGGGTATTTGTAGATTATCAGCCTATCTGTCAAGTTCGCTGTTTCATTACACCATATAAATTTAGCTCTATTTATAAACTAAAGTGAATATCACTAAGATGAGAATTAAAATACACTTCTAGTTTTGGAAACACACAAAACTCTAGTTCTTCTAACTCAATCCCTTTTGGGAGAAACATCCTCCAACTACAAGAAAGGTGAACTTTCCCTAAAGGATGCTTTCTTGCTTGCGACAGGACCAAGACTTGCACACAGGTGTCCTGGTTGTCAGGTCACCTGTCTTTTTTTTCCCTCTCTGGTGATACCTGACCTAGGAGGGTCACCGAAAGTTGAAACTTCTCTCTGCATCCTGGGAAAGTCCCTTGGCACGTGGGCTTCCTGCCAAGAACTTATACTTTCCCCACTCTCTGCTCAGATTATTATCTGTGAATGGCTTGGCCTTCTTTCTCAAGTGTCAAGAAGACACTTTTTCACCTGTTGGGATGACTTGTCTCCATTGTCCACCTGGGGAACCAACTCACTCTCCAGTGCCCAACCTAAAACCTCACTTTTCCTTAGGAGCACTGTCACAAGTACCCATCACATCTCCCCCTGTGTTTTTACAGAATGTGGCTTATGTCTTTCTTAATGGAATGTAGTAGGCAAAGTTTTAGCTTTTTCCCCATGTTATTGATATGTATAAGGGCAAAATTTAAGGCTTACAATGAAGTTGAGTATTTTGTGCGCATATGTAAAGTTTTAGCTTTTGTTTACCTTTGTCTATTCACTAGACTCTAAAATGGTTTGTTCAAGGTTGAGAATTACATTTTATTTTGCTTTTTAGCATGTGTGTGTGTGCGTGTGGTATTTGTTATCCAATCGAGGGCCTTTGCACTGCCTGAGCTGCATCTCCAGCCTAGTTCTTTTTTAAATTTACATTTTATTATTTTGAGACAGAGTCTCAGACTGTCGTCCGGCTGGTCTTGGTCTCCTTTCTCTAAGTAGTCCAATGTGGCCTTGAACTCATGGCAACCCCCCGTCTCAGCCTCCCAAAAGTGCTGGCTTACATGGTGCTGCAGAATCGAACCCAGGGCCCGTGCGTCTTGTAACCACTGACCTACTCTTCCAGCCCACCCCATCCCAGCTTTATTTTTGGTCTGAAGACGATGTCTTTCTAAATTGCTGAGCAGCCCTGGCTGGGGTGGAACATGCAATCCTCCCATCTCAACCTTCCAGAGTGCCAGGGATGACAGGCCTGTGTCACCAGACTTGGCTAGAAATGAGATTTCGTTCATTCCTGTGTTCACAACTTTCCAAAGAGTTTCTGATCCACGGCACATCTTAATGCCTCTCATTTTTCTGGTTTATTTTTATCTTTTTAAATTCATTTCCAGATAGCATTATGTCAGTGATATCAAGTGAATAATAATTGATTCATTCTAATTAATATCTAAACATGTCTCCATCTCTCTGGATACCTAGATCTCTAGGAACTAAAAATGTTGTTATTTTTGTGAATTTCATAAGCGGGACACACATGCATAGTCAGTGTGTTGTTTTGGTCCATTTTGTTCAAATTAAATATTAACTGATAAAAAAGTGTAGAGAATAAGAATTTTTGGCAAATTAGAAAATAAGTGAAAAGGGAAAAAAAACAGTATGAGGACGTTCTCAGACCTGAAGTGTTGGATAACTTTGTGGGAAAATAAAGTTTGAAACTTTGTGGGTTGAGAGCATGAGGGATAATATTCAATTAGTTCCTTTTCACTCTTTAAAGTCCTCAATTGGTTCATCTTAAAAAATCCAGATTTTTCTACAAGGGGCAAAGCAAGAATATTTATGCTAAGTGATTCAATTTCTGAATATCAAAAAAAGTTAAATTACAGAAAAATAAAAACTGTTTTGGAAAGTCTAAAAATAACTCTAGTACATAAGCCCCTCATGATTTAAGATTGAAGCTTTGTTTCCAAAGCAGTAATGGCACATCTAATTTTAATTAAAATCCCTCAATATGTCTTAGAGTGAAATTCTTTTTTAAAAAATTACGGGAACTCTACAGTCCCATCCTTGGGAACGATCATAGAATTTATTCTTTTCTTCCTCGTTTGCCTTTTCAGCAGAAATTGACGTGGATTCATGCACCTGTCAGGTACCTTAGAACCTGTGAAATGTTAACACGAAATGACTCAAACTTCCTTTAGAGAAAAACTCTTACCTGGTGGGAAGTCAGGTCACCCGCCCTCCACAACTGATCAGCCTCATGGACTATGATTTCTTTTTATGCATTCGGCCTCCAAATTAGCTTGTCTGCGTATTGTACCAGGCTAATATTTTAAAGCATGGCTGTTGTTTGGATTACACAATCTTCTTTTTTACCCGTGAAGTTGTGATGTACTACCATGAGAAGAAATGATGGACTATGACGCTGGTTTAATGCATTAAAGACACAGAACTCTATGATGTGATAAGGCAAGAGAAGTTTCAAGTGGGACTGTTGTAGGTAAAGGTCAGAGCCCACCTACCATGGCGCACAACCTGGAAAGAGGAGAAAAAGCATCTGATGTGTTGAATCAGCTTTAATTGCTCTTTGCTGTTGTCTCTGTTGTATTGTATCATGCTGCGTTCGTGACGTTGACGGTTGAGCCCCGGGCCCTCCCCATTAAGCTGCATCCCCATTTCTCCTCATTTTTGCGAATTTCACTAAATTGCTAAGCTGCCCTGGCTGGGCTGGGACTTGGAGTTCTCCTGCCTCGGCTTCCAGAGTGCTAGGAACAGAAAGGTGTGTGTCACCACACCCAGCTAGCAGCTTGTGTTGGAGGCTTTGGAGTTAGAAGTTGTTGGACATGAACGCTAGGCCTAAGGTTCTCTCGAGGTTGGGGTGTGCTATCTTACCCATGAAGAGGGGACGGTGGAACAGCCATGCCCGTCCGTACGTGGAATTTCTCCCCGCGTCACAGCAAAACTATCACAGCTGGAACCGGAAACAAAGATCATAGCCATGCCGCCTAGCGCTAAATACTGCATACGTATTTGCTGAAGATGCATGAAAAATTTCAAATGGCTTAATTCAAGTCACCAATTCCAGGCCAGAAAGACTTTTTTTTTTACTTAACTTCTCCCTCAACGTGCCCAAAATAAGGCATGTGTCTTTGTTTGTGTGCTTGCCTCAGGGTTTTTCTTATTTAGAATAATTATAACTCATTGGGCTGGAGGAATGGCTCAGCGGTTAAAGCACTTGCTTAGCAAGCGTTAAGTCAAGCACCAAGTACCCGAGTTCGATTCCCCAGCTCCACATAAGCTGGGCGTGGTGGCGCACCCCTGTAATCCCAGCACTTGGGAGGCTGAGGCAGGAGGATGGCTGTGAGTCCAAGGCCAGCCTGGGCTACAGAGTGAGTTCAGGACCAGCCTGGACTACAGAGCGAGACCCTGTCTCAAAAAAAATTTTTTTTAAAGAATAATTATAACTCATATAAATAATGACTCTCGTTGGCTTTCAATAGAGAGCACAAAGTCAGATTGAAGGAAACAAACTGTTGAGATGATTCCTGGAAGCTGAGGGCTGGAGGCTGGCAGGGCAGCACACCTGCAGCCTTCGTGTGACAGCCGGTGTTCCCCAGGAGTCATCTGTCTGCCTACAAGGTGAGAATGAAAGCTACTGTGATTTAAAAAAAAAAAGACACATTGCTATTAATCACCTTCAAAATAGTCCCCACCTGGCTTTGAACACACACATCCCATCATTCTCACCCCTTTCCGAGGCAGGTCTGGAAGTCTTCATTCATGAGTGTCTGTAGCGGTGTCAGTGGGACTGCCTTGATGCCCTGAGTTGACTCAAAATATTCCCCATTTATGGCCATTTTAACTTTGAGAAAGAGAGAAAGAGGTTGTACAGACACGGTGCTAGTGCGTGAGGTGGTTGATGACACGCACCATTATAAATGGTTGCCAAGCCTGGTGGTGTGGGCCTATAATCCCAGAATTCTAGAAGGCTGTGGTAGGAGGATCACAAATGTGAGCCCAACCTGGGCAACCTGGTGACTTACGGAGACCACGTCTCAATAATCAAAACTAAAAAAACGGGCTGTAGATGGTGCTCAGTGTGAAGGAACTGGGTTCAATCCCTAAAACCGTAAAAGGGGAGGAGGGAGGGGGAGAACAGGAAAAAAGAGATTGCTATAAACATTTCTGTCAGTTCAGGACATTGAGGCAGCCATGGTAGCACAACTAAAGACACTCATGATGAGAACTTCCGGGAAGTGGCGAGAATGATGGGATATGTCTGATCAAAGCAATGGAGAGAGTTTTGAGGGGGGACTAATGGCAATGCATGTGTTACTCTAATTTTTTTCCTATTTAAACATTTACTGTACATTTTGGGCTCCCCTTCCTCCATCTGTTCATTATCGTCTGGCCCTTCTGGGATTGGAGGGTGCCCACACATTGGTTAGGACCCACAAACTACACATTTCCATGTTAATCTCTTCCAGGCTTCTTTGCAAAAGCACATCCAGGAAGAACGGTTGACTAGCTACCTGGGTGTCCCAGAATCCAGCCAAGTGGACATGTAAATCACACTCATGCCTGAGCATCTTGACCCTTCAGACTCTGAACGTTTGTTCCTCGTTTCTTTACACCTTATCATCCTCCTTTATTAGATTTATAAAAACCAGTATATATCTATACTATGAGAGCTTCCTCCACCCCACCCTCTCCTACACTGGAAATGGATGCAGCTAAGAATCCCAGAGGGTGCAGTGTCCACGCTGTCTCTTAGTTTACCTTTTGGCAGGATAGTTCTAGAAGGAAGCAGTACACACACGGGCAATAGATTACATCAAGTTTAAGTCCACTTTCAAAGCTTCTTTCTACCTCGTGTTTCAGGCATAATCTACAGGAGTCTACGTAGACTTTTTTTATTCTCTGAGAAAAACAGAAGATCTTTCCCCAGAGTGCTGCCTTCGCTCGGTGAGGCAATGCTAAGCCTCCTGGGTGTTCCTCCCTACTAAGCCAGTACTGTTCCTGCTCAAATCTATCATCATTATTTAAGAAAGAAAGGGAGTGGCCAAAAACAGAGAAACCAGCCACTGACATGTTCTTGAAAATGGAATGGAAACTGAATGCGACCATTCAAAATCAGTAGAAATACTGATTTTTAAAGAGAAACCAGTGACTCTCTAAGGAACTGAGTCATAGAAGATTCACTTTTGCAAAATCTTCTATTTTCTAAAAAGCAAGTTAAGGGGGAGATGAATAAAGAAGGAGTAGCTTTCTACTGAGTCAATAAAATTCAGTGTTGACGGATTAGTTACTTTTCTGTTGTTGGCCCAACATATCCAACAGCTACAACTTAAAGAAGTTTATTTTGGCTCACAGTTTCAGTCCGTGGTTGGTTGACATGAGAAATAGACTCACGGAAGGGCATAACAAAAGACAGCTGCTCATCATACAGCAACCAGGAAGCAGAGGTGAAGGAAAGAGATATGGACAAGAATATGTGTTTCCAAGCCACGTCTCCTATGACGCTCCTTCAAGCAGGCCCCAAGTCTTAAGAGCCTATTCTGTTACTGAGTTCATCAGGAGATGAATCTTGTGTTGAATGCAGCACCCTCCCGGTCCAATCACTGTCATTATCACTGACATTTTTGGAGGACATTTGAGGTCTAAACCATAACAGTTGGGAAGGGAAAAAAAAACCTTAAAGACAAATGCTGATCAAGGATACGCCACACAGAAGAAGAACAGAAGGGAACCCGGTTTACAAACAAGGAAAGAAATACTGCTTCCTGAGGAAAGAAATACTGAGCAGGAAGAAGTAGCTGTGACACAGGACCAAGCTCAAGAGTGGTGTTGTCTGGGTTTGGACTAGGATCTATAATTTACATGCCATATGCCCCCTGGGACAAGCTGGGGCTCCTCACCTGTATAATGAACACAATAACAGCAATGATGCCACATAGTATTGTTATTATTAAGAATAAACACATCAGTATTTATAGAAAAAACAATGCCTGGTCTCAGCTAAGTGCAGTTAACAACAAAAATCACAAGAAAAATCTATCCTAATTGCTGCTCAGGTATGAATGATGTAGTCTACTCTAAAATCTCTGTTATTCAAAGTTTTTATTTTTATGCAATAATGGAGCCCCCCTACTACATCCCTTTTATCTGTCGTAAATCCTCTTAAAAACAAGTAAAATTAACAACTCTTACAGAAAAATCTACAAATTCAGGATGTATAAATAAAAGAATTTGCAATATCCTTTCCAAGTCCCCAATGACATGCCCACAAAGCCACCAAGTCTCTTATGACGGGGACATTTGCCCAGGTGGCGGTGGGAAGATCAAGTCATTGTGGGGACAGACGCAGCAAAGCAAGGTCAGAATTTACTTTACCTTAATATCTCTTTGTCTTGGTTTAGAAAAAAAAATGGAAAGGTCCCAGCTTCCAGACAACCATGAAAACAAAATAAACAGGCATGCAAATGAGATGTGTTTTGGATGTGGATTTGTATATATTGGCAAGAGGAGCAGTGAAACTTATGACTCTATGTTCTTATTCTCTCTCTCTCTCTCTCTCTCTCTCTCTCTCTCTCTCTCTCTCGTCCCTCTCTTTGCCAAAGAGTTATTTTTAAAAGCCCGGGTGCGTGTTGTATTTTTTTATCATAGTATTAGGGCCAAAGGAGAGATGACCTTTACATTTCGTTAGTAGCTGTCACGTAATCAGCAAGCTTCAAGTGGCACCTCTTCATGCTTGGCCACCGGTCACGTGGCTGTCCTAAAGCTGTTTGCTTCCCCTCACAATTCTCGCTAAGCCTGAACATGTTGAAATGATCATTTGTTTCTTAATTCATCGGAAGAATATTTGCTCCCTACCGAGCTCTTCCAGAGCAGCTTGTGGGGCTTGTCTAGCACGGGCCTGGAAAACAGAGGTAAGTCAGGGCTCCGTCCGGACCAAAGCAGTTGAGTGTTGATCCAGCCCCGTAGGCCAGGATCGAGAGGAGGGGGAAGACATTTCTACGGACACGTTTCTACAGACAACCTACAGAACATACCATAGCAGCAGACTGTGACATGCAATTTCCCTTCATAGAAGAGCTGGAGAGGCCAGGCTCAGGCTTGTAACTCCAGCTGGTGTGGAATGTCCCCCCAAAGTATCATGTATTTGGACTCTATAGATCATCTATGGGTCCACGAGCTGTGAGGAGGTGGGGGCCTGGTCTGGAGTGATGGGTTATGGATGTGTGGTGGATTATGGGTGTGCAGTCACAGACAGGCATGTGGTAGATTATAAATAACAGGTATGTGGTGGATTAAGGTCTTAAACCTGGAAGGGGAGGAACATTAAGGCTACTTCTGAAGAAATGGATCATGGGACAGGCCCCGGAAGGGTATATGCTACTTCCTCCCTTCCCCCAGGACTTGGCTTCCTGTGTGTAGTGCCACAAAGAGCTGCCACTATCTGGGCCATGTGCTTTCACTGTTGCTGGTCACCCATGACTGGACTGTGACCTTCTGAAATTGTGAGCTAAAATAAACACATCCTCCCCTAATGTGTGCCTGCTGTTCACTGAGTCACAGTGACGAGAAAGTAGCTAAGACGCCAGCCCACCAGCAGGAAGATCACCTGATGTAACTTAATATGGAGGTCTTGGGCTGAATTCTGAGTAGCACAGGGGGTGGAAAAATAATAAAAGACCTGGATTTGTAACTCAATGGGCCTCATCAACGAGAAGATAATAGAATACTATTTTTCCTACATTGTCCTAATTCTTCATAATTAACGTTCTCACTTCAGGCCTGCGGGGAGAGCAGGGCAGGACACATCCCTGTCTCAGATGCAAAGACCCTGCATTGGATTCCCAGTGCCACGAAAATAAGTAAAGAAAATAAAATTCTCACTTCCGATTATTCTGCTGGGGTTATCAGCTCTGGGCCAACTCTGAGAGAGAGGAGTGATGCACTCCTGGCAAACAAAAACAAAAATGCTGATTTGGGATATTTTGTGCACAAACATTTTCCCTCTGCCGGGAAGTAGGAAACACAAAATAACTTCTGTGGCCTAATATTGCTTTGACCCTTACCTGAGATACCAGGAAAGCACTCAATTTTTTTTTTCTTTCAGAAAACAACAATTTAGTAAATAGCAAACTTTTTTAATACAGAATTAACCAACTTGGAAAAATCTCCTCAGGTTCGTAACTGAATGTCTCTATTTTCTTTGAATATGTAACGAAGAGTGACCTAAAATTGTTGAATAAGTACATTCATATATAGTATATACCAGGGAAAAGTAATCTGGACTAAAGGTATAGTTGATCCTGTTTCTCTAGAGATATACTTGATGTTTTGTTGTGTAAGAACAAAATTTTCAACTCTTAGATCCAGATTTGAATCTAAATTTGATCCGAGTTTGAATTCTCAACTCTTAGATCCAAAACATTGTATTTTTAGTTATAGTGAAAGTTGTATTCAATAAAATTGGTATTAAAGTAGAGAGAGTTCATTCAAAATAATCAAATAATTCTTATGTATCTCAAAGGGAAGGTAAGGGTAATGAAATTTCTTTGCCTTCCTTTAAATAAGAGTACAATTTAAATTAAAATGAATAATATGGGTTATTTCTTTTCCTTATGTATCAGCAGAAAGATTAAGAAAATGTGTAAAATAATCAATGATAGTTTAAGAAGTGACCTGTGATTATCCAAAGCTTATATTAACAAAGAATAGTTTTCTCACATACACAGTGTGCACTCCAGATAGTTCAAGTGGGTCTCCTTGAAATGGCTCAGCATCCTGGATACTTGCTGTCCTACGGTCCTGCCTTCTTGGAGTCCTTTGTTTTGAACTATACAGATGAGGGAGAGGAGGATGGGGGAAGGAAAGAAAGAGAGAGAGAGAAAGAGAGAGTAAATGCACTACCATCGGAAAGAAATTGACTGACATTTGAGTGTGTTTAAGTGCCACTTGGCTTGCTAGGAGAGATGAGCCCTGCTCCTTGCTGGCTTTGATGTTTTATCTTCAAACAAATGCTTCATCTTTATAAATTGTATACATTATTCTAAAAGGGTTAAAAATTAAACCAAAACACATCTGCCAAAGCTTAATAAATTAACAAACAGAATAAATCACCTGAAAAGAAACCAACTGCCTTTCCAATATATGATAAAGTGACCTCTCTGTAAGTATCTCTATCCACTCTTTAAGCACTTATGACAACAAGTAGGCAGAGCTTTCAAGGCAACCCCTCTACTACGAGCAAAGGATGGGTTTTAGCCGTCACTTCTGAGAGTTGAAGCTTTTCCGCATTGTGCTTGGCTGATTTTAGATGGTGACATTGTCCTTCCGTGTCTCCCTGGAAACCCATATACATTGCAAGTAAAGCATACCCAGGCAATGTTTAAGATATTTAGCAACTGGTCAGAGTCTACACTGAGTAAACACACAGGACCTTGGAGTCTTCTACTGCATTAGGCTTTAAATTTATAGTTTCTGGATCCTGGCAGGACGAGGACTCTAAGGAAGAAGTTGCTGGCCAGTGTGGTGCCAGGAGAGGGCTCTTCTAAGCTCCCACATCAGATATTATACTAATACATATTTTTCCCAGTGTTTTACTAATGCATGCAGTTATAAGAGGGCCCACCAACCAACCCAATCCCCATCAGAAGACTCCAGTTCCAAATTTTCTAAGCCATCAGGGATTACACTCTGGAATTTGAGAAGTATTCATTTTCATGTTTACTTCTGATGAAATCTCTAATTCTCTTTTTAAACTTGTTATCCATTTCTTATGGAACCATTACTTGCCATCTTGTTCTGAGTTTTACTCTCCTGTTCTTTCTGTGTGTGTGCTCACGAAATCATCTAACCGCTAGTTTTATTGTTTCCCTCCCGACATCCTTTTAGGAGTCTTGGGTAAGGGAGAGACAGTGGATTTTGTGTTTGAATCCCTGACGTCTACAATGGGGTTTGATCCTAACTTTCTCGTTTAATCTTGTGCTTTTTCTTTTTCTTTTGAAGCACTTTTTAAATTACTTTCATTGTGTTCTCTAGTTCTGAACCCAACTTCCAAAATTTGATAATTTAGTAATAATCTTTATTGTAAGCATCCACAAGTCACCACATGAAGACACACAGGTAGAGATGCTACCATCATTCACGTCCTCTAAGAAGCAGACACCAAGATAGAACAAGACGACACTTAAGAAGGAAAAGAGGGGAGACAGGATGCCTTAGGAAGAGCCTCAGACTCGAAGCAGCTCTGAGAGCATCTTGGCCAGTCAGCGGAGGCCTCAGAACCAAACTGAGAGGCTGGAGTTAGCCAGCAATGGCCGACTCTGATCCCACGCAAGAGCCAGGATCAGCCTGGAGCCACCGAGGGCAAGCACAGCTTCAGGTGAATGTTGGGCTGGATCCCAAAGGCAGGTGTACATGCGCATGTAGCACATTACTAGGCATGTCAACTAGAGGGGAAGTTCATGGGAACTTAACTCAGAAGGGGAAGATTCACAGGACAGGAGCAGGGAGGGTAGGCTCTAGTACCACCACTCTCCCTCACTTGGCTTCCATCCGCCAAACTGTGAACAACTCCCATCCTGCTTTGCTCCTGTCACATGATTCCACCATTGCTACCTGCCCATGAAAGGACTGAGACCGCCTTCCTCCCTGAAGGTATGGACGACAGGTATTCTGCCACAGCAACATGAGAGCAACTGAGACAGTTGTTTTTCCTCTGAAAATAAATGCCCCTGTTTTCCGCTGTCAGCCCTTTAGGTTGAAGAATTTCAAGAATGGTGCTTCTAGCCATGCTGTTAAATCTTACCTTTCCAGAATCACCTTGAAATGTGTGGTCTTTACCTTTGCTGCTACTCCCTGCACCATCTCCAGCACTCATCAGGGAAGCAGAAAGATGTCTCTCTGTCATCTGTGTTTTATTAAGTGTCTAATACACTACAAGAGAAGCGAGCTTTCTCTTCCCAACATTTTAGCTGAGAACCAGAATTGAGGCCAAACAAATTACAGCAAACCGCTTTCTAATAGAAAAAAATAAAAGTGTATTGGGAGCATAAAACCTTGGGTGTTTCAAGCCGTTATCCAAAAGTATCCCCCACCCTAAACCAACTACAGCTCAACTTATCTTTGAAAGGGTGAGTGGGCGAATCCATGTGGCTGTAACTTGAACTTCACTGCTCTAGGGAGTCTCCCCATCTTCGATCTGAGACTGAAACCACTAAGCTATTTTTCCTGGTGGATTTATTGGCCCCTTTTATTTTGTTGGTTAGAAATGTCTGAGTCACCATAAACCAAACACTGGAAGAGTCTTTACTTTGAAAGCACATTAAAACCACCCTGATGGATTTGGTGGGATGTTGGAGAGGCGGTTTGATTCCCAGGCTTTGGTTGGTTTTTAGAATATGGATGAAGGAAGTGTTAATGGAAACAATGTCATCCTCAACCTCTTGGTGTAAAATTCCTCCCTCTTACCCCTCCCTCCCCAGATGGACTTTCCTAGTTGTTCCTTAGAATGAGTCCACCTTGAAAGACTGAATAGCGTACCCCTCATTTGTGGCTTGTCCAATCAGAACAGAACAGAGTGGCGACAGTACTTCCTTCACTCATTTACTACCCACTACCTCCTTAAATATTTACTGGGTGCACACTCTGCTGTTCCCTATTCCAAACTTTCAAGATACAAAGATCAACAAAGCCCAAGCCTTTGAAGATAATCTGTTACTTCGGTCAAGATAACTAAAATAAAGGGGAGGAAGATAAGCAGGAAAAGAGGTGTATTTTGCCCATTTTACAGGTGATTAAACTGAGACAGGGAGAAGTAAAGACATATATCGGAGCTCACAACCTTTGTAAGACACAAGCAAAATTATTAAGGCTTCCACAGGTTGATACAACAACCATAGCCCCCACATTCTACTGTCTCGATTGAAGACTAAACAAATAAAAAGGAACTCAAGGGAAGCACATCTCTGCCATTATTCGGCTGGAGACACAATCTTAACTGTAATTCAATAGGGCTGCACTTTTTAAACTTTCTTTCTGTTTCTTCTGAGGCCCTCGGGGGAGTTTTGTACGTGTTCACAAACACTTTCTGCTCGCTCGCCACTTGCTGACATCCCATCAACTTGCTGCATAGCCAAGTGATAGCAAGACACCTGACCGTGCACTCCGATGGCAGAAAGAACAGCTTGGCAAAAGCTGCTAGAGAGCGCATTTATTCATTCAACACACATGTAACAAATCTGTAGCATAGGCACGATATGCTGTGGAACATACGTTTTGAAAAAATTGTTGTTCTGACTCCCAACAGCCGGGGGAGAAAAAAGTACCTTAATACCAATGTTATATATGAACTCAGTGTCCTTAGTAACATGACCATGCATTCAGGTTCACTGGGGACAGTCCTGGTCCATCTGCTGTTGTGCCCTACTTAGAAATGGTGCCAACCCCAGGATACCCTCATCGAGACGAGTTGATAAACTTGGTCTCTTAGCCCCTGTGATGGGAGAAACACAGAGTCCTGTGGGAAGACTAAGAGAAACCAGCTGTCATTCCCGGAGGAAAGGTCTAGAACTCTCCGTGGGTTTATTTTATAGTGTCAAAAAAGTCACTGTCTTGTGTTTGACCCACTAACTAAATTATCCCATGTTAATGTTCTGGCAGACAAGAGAACATCCAAGGGGGAAAAAAAATCAGAGAATTTGTCTCATGTATGAATCATGCCCTTCTCATAAAGAAGCAGTGCTGACTACCTATTATATCGTGGGCACTGTGCTAATGGCATATAAATGTGAACGCCATTGTCATTCAAACTGGACAGTAAGTGCCTTTCAGTGCAGGCACCAGAGCACACCAAATTATAACACAGTAAGTACAAAGATCAGAATGTTAAGAAAACAAAACAAAAAGAAACAAAACCCCACATACTTCATTCAAGCTGTAGACTCAGAAATGTCTCCCAGAGGAAACAATGGAAGCACATGTTAATGCGTCAGTGAGAATGAAGGAAAATTTGTCGAAAGATGAATTCAGTCATTTTTTAAAAAAAAAAAAGTCAAAGTGGAATGGAATTTGAGGCAGAAAGAACACTGTCTCACCAGCCGCCATTAGACACCAACTGGGCTTGCTTTCTTTCAAAGGAAGGTATCCTGTCGCAAATATACATAAACATTTAGACCTGAACTGGGACTGCCCAGATAACTACACACAGGGCAGCTTGCAAGGGAATCATGCGATAATGCAAGTCATTCGTCAGCTTGATAGATTCCGTGAGGCATGATCAGAAAATACTGTAAACTGCACGTTGCATTATCAACCTCACTTTAAACACACTTATCCCATCATTCTTGCTAGGTTCTTAAGCAGTTCAGAAAGTCTTATTTCAAAAGTGTCTTTAGTTGTGCTCTAGTGACCGCTGTGATCTCCTGAATCTATTCAAAATACTTGCGTTTCGTTGTCATTTGGACTCTGAGGAAGAGCTAGAAGTCACATGGTACCGAATCTGGTATACTTAAGCTCAACTCAAGAGAATTTCAAGAGCTGCTTCAGAAAGTCGCGAGACCAATGAGACAGACAGGTGTGTTTGGAGTCAGAAATAGTATTCTGATGTGGGTTAATGGCAATGTGTGTCTTACTGCGATGCTTCAGACACGTCATACTTTTTGATCAGCTTAAGCTATTCTGTTTCTAATTTGGGAAGATGTCTTCTTTACTCTTGATCTGTGGTTTCAATTTAATTAATTCAACTAGATACTAAAATGCATCTGATTTCTGTTTTCCTGGGGTCTACCAGACAACCAGTAGAGGAGGTCATCAGTTGCTCAACTGGTGACTTGTATGATTCTCACAAATATTTTTTATGCATTTTCACACTACCTTTTAGATCCATAGAGTAAGAGAGATATTTTACTGAATTTTCTCTTGACTCTATCTACCTACACTACCAGCATTAAGTGTCATTATTAACATATATGACTCAATCTGGGAACACTTAATCGTTGGTAAGACCATATTGATCACCTAGTGGGTGGGGAGTGAGGGGGAAGCCATCTTTGGCATCATACTTGGAAAAATGCTGGAGCTTTTGACATAAACCCCTACATTCTTGGGTAAGCACTCCAAGAGTTATGGCTGGAAAATGAGGAGAGAGTACAACAGTAAGTTTTTTTTTTGAAAAAGGAGCTCTTCTTCACTGAGCTTTGCTGTTATTGAAACAGCTTCTTGGTACCTTGGAACTGGGATCTTACCTATAATATAAAAAGTTCTAAACACGATACCCCAAAGTATGTCAGCTTGATCTTTGGAGAAACAGCGGAAGGCAAAGTTGACTCTCACTTTCGCCTCTGCCCTCTCCCCTAAAGTAAGTCCTATACTCTGGCTGATTTTCCCATGAAGTCATAGACTTATAAGCTTCCTCTATAACCCAGAAAAAAAGAAACAGCATTATTCTCAAAGACACAGAGATGCTGAGAACAATCTCTACAAATTACTTTCTAAAACCTGACCCTTGCCTAAGCTTGATTCTTCTAATCATATCCCCTCGATTAACTGCTTCTTCATTAAGTTTAGCATAAAATTATACAGGTGCTCCTGATTGTTTTGGCCATCGTTTCCAATGGCTTCTACATCACATTGAGTTTATGTGAAATAAGGGTGTATGCTTTTCTCTTGCTCGTTAGTCTTCTATAGCGAGGTCTAGTCCACAATCCTAGGGATGAATAAGAAATGAGAACTTTCCTATCCTACACACTTCACCTTAAAAATTTCTTCATTAGCCAAAAAACACAGGCCAAAGCCCATTTTTCTAGCCACATTGACCTTTCCTACATTTGACTATGGCGCTAGCTCTTACTTCTGCCAAGTACTGAAATCACAGCAGAATGATATTTTAAGTAGGCTAAATTCTATTTCAATGGGTTTGTTTTTGTGCTTTTCAAATTTGTCTCTGAGAGACTTGTCTTTTTCCCCTCCAATATGTCTTGAATTCTGTTCTTTATATCGGAGTGTTGCAAAGAAATACGCAACTGTGCAGTATACACAGCAGAGAACAAGCTTTTGAAAGCTGGGAGGGAACCTGGGGTCACAGCCCATGCTCTGAGCTGTGAGAAGCGGGGCTGACCTTGCCTCTTTTTCTGTCCCTACCACAGAATTCCTAAGCAACAGCACGAAAGGAAAGGAGCTGGCCTACTTAACTCCACTCCAGCCCTCAAATGCTGTGATCAAAGGTAGGCTGTAAACATCCCTCCCATTTCGATTGAATAAGAAGGTAGCCATCAGCATGACAGGACTGCACACTCTGGAAAGAATGAAAATATCTTGTATGAATTATTGTGCCCCCCTTGGTTTTTGTCCGTGGAGAGAGAAAACAAAATTGAAGGAAATACGAATTGTAGAAAATCTAGACTGAGAAGATACAGCAGAAGACACAGAAGGAGCCTAGTGTTCCTTGTCCCCAAGTTTGTGTCTCATCCGCTCCTCAGAAGAACGCATACTTACAACTCATCCATGCAGTTGTCATCTCCGTTGACCAAGTATTGGGGTCTCCATCATGCAGGGACCCCAGAACAGCTGAAGAGGGGTCAGACAACAGAAAAACCACTTCGGAGACTCAGTTGGGTAAACGCAGTTCAATTTATTAAGGAAGTACAGAGCTTATATAGACTACAACAACACGGAAGTCACCATGGCCCCATCAGTGAGGGAGACTCAAAACCTTTCCTTTTCTGTCCTTAGCCTGTGGGGTCACCCAAAAGGAGGAAGGAGGTGGAGGAAGGAGGATGAGGCGGCTGATCAGCATTTTGTCACTAGACCAGGGGGCGTGAGGCCTGCCTCAGACGCCATCTTTGCTGTGAAGCCTGCTTACATGCTAGTATCCTGGACAAGTGCTACGTAGGCTTCCACCCAACCTGCATCACCCACACCCAAGGCTGATGGTAACACGGTCCATGTAGACACACGGAAACTCAGAATTTCAGGGAATTGGTGCTTGCCTAAAGCTACTTAACTAAAAAAAAAAATTTTTTTTTTATTTTGTGTGTTTGATTTCAGGGAGTATGACTTGTCAACTCCACTTTTTTGACTTTGTTAAATGAGAACAGATGGATAAAGCTTTGCCATTAGAAATATTGATAGAAATTCTGTGCATGTTGATGACTGGTAAAACTGTTTAAGCATTAAGGCTCAGGGGGAAAAAAACCAACTTTCAACTTGGGTTACAGACATTTTTGGTGAGGGGAATAACACATTGGATTTCATCTGTGAGAGAGTCATGCCTCATTACGGGGATGGTGAGGGACAAAGGTACTTACCTGAAATCAGGATTTCCAGAGTCTTAGACTAATCACACGTCACTTGAAAATAGGCAGTAATTTATTATTTAAAAATTATCTCATGCTAAGTTGCTTGCTACACACATGAGCGTTTTGTGTACACCTAAGTCCTGGACTGAAAATTCATTAGAATTATACTTATTTGACCATTAGCTTATGAAGACCTATAGTGCCAAATGGTCACCTGTCCTATGGGAGTACTCAGAAGGGAACAGATGGCCCTGTGACACTGACCCATCTGAACAATTCCTCTGGATTGACAGAAAATAGCAAAGATCTCTCAATACCTCACCCGATGCTTACAATTAGGTTAAGAAGAGTCCATCTCTAAGAACACCACCTTCCACCCCAGGACTTCAAAGGCTCTCTGTAAGTTTGCCTGAGCATCAAATAGAGGCAAGGAGAGAGAAAGGCAGGTTCAGGAGGCTGCTCTAGAGACTGTTCCAGGAGGAAATAGAGTGAAAGACCTAAGTGCCCCATGCTCACTGCCTGGTTGGCTCTTCAGCGGGCAGTCCAGTCTAGGCAGCAGCATACTTCCAGGCATCCTGTGAGCGTGGAAGCCCTACTGCCGGCCTCCTCAGTCACAAGCACCGACAGAACTCGGTCATTAGGAAGTACATCAGATGCGGTATTTTCAAAATTTTCAAACTCTCACCTGGTGGGTAGCTCAGAGCTAAAGTTGGTGCTTTGTTGGCAGAACATATGCCCTGCTAAACTCAATCCCCAGTACCAGTAATGAATAAAACACACATGCGTATGCACGCATACACACAGTCCTTTTTATAGTAATTAAAATAAAAAGCTTCAGTACAAGAAATTAAAAGCTGGAACATCATAGCATACACCAGGGATCCCAGCACGATGGGAGACTGAAGCAGGAAGCTTCCAAGTTCAGGTTCAGCCTGAGCAATTTAGCATCTTAGAAAGACTCTGTTTCTAAGGGAAAAATTAAAAGAATGGAGGTCTCACTCAAGGCAAAGGCCCTGTGTTCAATCCTAGTAACACTAATTAAATGATAAATGTTATGGTTTGAACCTGTAATGACCCCAAAGAAGCTTCCTGTGAGGGTAATTAGATTGTGGGGATTGACTGCATTAATGAATTGACCATTGATTTCCTGAGCTGTTGAAGGGCAGGGCCTGGTTGGTGGGTGGACCTATGAGGGTGTGTCCCGGAAGGTGATATTCTTGCCCAGGCTTCTCCCCCATGCCCTTTTCTTCCTTCCTCTGGGGGTGTCTTGAGCAGCTGTCCTCAGTGGAGTCCTTATGCCATGCTACCTTTGCCAGCTGACGTCTGAAATGTGAGCTAAAAATAAACCTCTCCTCCGTTAAGTTCTGGACATCGGGTACTGTGTCCTAGCACTGAGAAATGGACCAAGACCGTAAGTAAAGCCAGTTTCCAACAGCAATGATTTTAGGGACGATTAATGGTAAACTGTCAAAGAATAAAAAGATGATACCAATTTCCTATCTAATCTCTTGGTAAACATGTGTGCATGCATGTGTATGTGTGTACACGCCCACGTGTATATATGCATACGTTTCTCTTCCTAGTATCACTAGTACTAGGAACCATCAAATAAAATACAGGCAGTGCTGAGAAGAAAGGCTTGCTCTCTGCCAGAGTTATAAAATGCCTGGAAAGACCCTCCATCAGCAGCCGTGTGTGCGGGTGGATCCAAGTAGCAGAGCTGGGAAATTATAACAGACACTCGGGTTTGTTTCTTTCCCGAAAAACAGGACAACTCGTGATAGAGAGACATAATACCCTACGAGATTTTATTTTCCAAACAAGACAGAACCAGCTCCAGCTCCCTGAGGAGAGCCCTACTCCCCAGCGCTGGGCTGCAGGAGCCCTGGCATTCCCTCTCGGGCAGGGACAGCAGCCAGCGCAACAATCAAGCTGTGATTGGGAGCCCAGCATGGTGGTTAATTAAGGCTGGGTCTTTTATTCTCCAGGGCAATTCAGCCCAGCCTGAATGAGCCCCAGAGCCAGACTGTGGTGGGAACATACCTCTGGGCAGTGGGAGCACACGGTCCCAGGGGCTGGCTCATCAACATGACAATAGCCCCCAGGATGCACTTGGGCTGATGTCATGGGCCCCACTAAGGAGGGGTTGAAAGCCTGTTGCTGAAGCGCAGAGCATTTGCAGCTGACTGGGGCTACTTCATGGCATGAAATTCCTTCCCTCTTTCTCTCTTTTATAAGAGATGTTTGCTAATTGGTAAAGCCCAGAAAACAATATACTATTAAGAATCCCTTTCCTTCTACTCACTCCCCTACTCTCTCTCTCTCTCTCTCTCTCTCTCTCTCTCTCTCTCTCTCTCTCTCTCTCTCTCTCTCTCTCTCTCTCTCTCTCTCCTTTTTTTGCTCAAATCTGTTTCCTCGCTTCACCGAAAATCTCAACTTTTGTTCTGTGGTTAGTATGACATCTTGATTTTTTCTTTCTCTTTAACATGGAATTTATAAACAACAATTTGCTGCAAGAAGATTCTGTGATCTATCCTTCCCCGGTAGGGGCTCCCAAATACATGCACCAGGCCCCCTTCAAGAATCTTGGCCGGGGACGGTCTCTAACACCTATATTTGCCTTGTTCTTTATACATTGATACCAAACACTTTGGAAAAGTGAGTCATGGAAAGTTACTCTGATTTTGTTTGT
This sequence comes from Ctenodactylus gundi, assembly GCA_004027205.1. Classification (NCBI taxonomy): domain Eukaryota; kingdom Metazoa; phylum Chordata; class Mammalia; order Rodentia; family Ctenodactylidae; genus Ctenodactylus; species Ctenodactylus gundi. The sequence goes on from PVKB01000110.1 coordinate 906,096, forward strand.
GTTTTTTTTTTTCTTTTAAATCACAAGAAGCTGAAGGAAAAAGATCATTCAGGTTGACAGGTTAATGTTCAAACTAAAGGCAGCACGAGGAAGAGCCTGTCAGTTTGATGATAGGCACATTGTTTGCCCCTGCCACCAAGTCAGGTAAGGACAGGCAAGACATCACGGTCTTCTCCTTCTCTTCCTTTAGCTAAATTTGCTCCCAAGTCCCTTGGACTCAAGGCAATCCTCCTGTGTCAGCCTCCAGAGTGCTGGGATTACAGACATGTGCCAACATACCTGGCTTCATGTGGTGCCGGGGGATAGAACTCAGGGTCTTGTGCCTTCAAGACAAGTGATTTAACTACTGTGCCATTCCTCCAGTCCCTAAACACAATGATTTCTAAGATCCCGCCAGTGCTACCACTTTACAATAGATGGAGATGATCTTTCTCTCTCTCTCTCTCTCTCTCTCTCTCTCTCTCTCTCTCTCTCTCTCTCTCTCCTTTCTTTCCTTTTTTTGCTATAATACTGGAGATTAAGCTCAGGGTCCTTGCAATGAACCACATTCCCAGGTCCTTTTTAAATTTTCTTTTTATTTTTTGACATAGGATCTCGCTAAGTCACTAGGCTGCCCAGTCTGGACTTCCATTTGTGATCCTCTTACCTCTGCCTCGGGGGCACTGGGATGGCAGGCTTGCACCATCAGGCCTGGCGAAACTGGGCCATAGTTTCCTAATTGACATGGACTGTGCTAACCGTGATGCCAGAAATGCGTGGCACAGTAGTTCCCCAAAAGTACAAGATGTTCAAGTTCCATTTTGTGTTGTAAAGTTAATGCTCTTCGTGATTCATGGAAACGTTGTCCTCTGGTGAAGGAGACTCTTACCTGCCCATCTCGGCTCCCACCCATATGGAGGTAGGCAGCTTTTCACCGTGCTAATAGCAGAAGGCTCCCCATCAGAAGGCTCATCGTTTTGAAGGGGTGCATGGGAGGGCTGGTTAGTGGAACACGTTCTGGATGTTTCCTGTCAACGCCAGATACTTCACTACTGTTACAGTCATACGAGTTGCTGCTGCTAGAAGCGTCATCCAGATGCAGATTCTCTTTCCTAGGGGTGAATCATTTGAATGCGTGGTCTAAGTTGATTCCTGAAATCAAAATCGGCCTATCTCCAGCATCTGCTTTCTGACTTCGATCACACCACGTGAGTTGCTGAACATTTAAATATAGCTGGGCCCAGGTGGTGCGGGCCTGTAGTTCCCACAACACTAGGAGGCTGTGTGAGGAGGCCCAAAGTTTGAGCTCAGCCTGAGCAATTCTGCGATTTAGTGAGACTCTGACTCGAAATACAAAAAAATAATAACAAAAGGGCCAGAGCTATATTTTAGCATGAACTCCCTGGGCTAGTTTTCTAGTACAACCAAAGTAAATAAATAAAAACAGAATTTAAAAAATAAATAATGAATAAAAGAAAAGAAAACACAGCACCGTGCTATTCCAAGGAGTTCAGGACCAAGTTCACATTCACAGAGACGAGGATTCTCCTGAGCTCTGGAGGGCGTGGGGAGTGTGGCTCTTTAGGAAGATGGTCAGTTTCTCGAAATCCATAGGTATGCGTGTTATGGGGGAAGAATTCAGAGCTGGTAAGATTCTTTGCTTTAACATTTTTCAATGAGAATTTTTCGGGTAGAATATTTGTGGGGTGGGAGAAGTATATGGATCGTGAAGGGAGAGACATCCTAGATCTATAGTAGCAGCCCTTGTGCTCCTGAAACAAATTCTGTGACAAGACGGTCCTGGTGACTGCAGAATTAAATTCTTCATCCCATTACTTTCTGAGATTTAACAAAAGAAAAAATAATAAAACTCTTCAAAGCTGAACAGTCTATAGCCCCTTCTATAAAATAAAGGTAACACTTGAGTTCCAGAAACCCAGGATACGAGCACCCAATATGTTCAGCTCTGGGGTTATTTCAGGTGAGCCAGGAGTCTGACATTACAGTTTCTCACTTCTCCCCAAGCGACAGAATTTCAGCAGAATCCTACCCTCCCCCTTCCCCAAGATCCTGCTCCCAGTGTCCAGATGAAAAGCCTCTTTGAACTTGGTAGGGGACTACTTTATTATCATTATTATAAAACCTTCAAGAAGAATGCAGCTGGCTTGATATTTTTCTCAGGCCTGAGTCTGGGCTTGAGAAACGGGATACATGACCAAGTGTCTTTTTAAAGGTGCCAAATTTGTCATCAGATTTTGTCTTGGCAAGGAAACAGGCACAGAAGCACACACGCACACACACACGCTCGCAGGCACACACATCCAGGTGCGCCAGCAAGCGTACACACACACAGACTCACACAAACACTATAGTCATTGCTGTGCTGGTGAAGGGCGAAGAACTGGTCCTTGTCATTTGGACTGTTTGCAGCTGGGGACACAAGATGGTAAAGTGCAGTCTGCATGTCCCCTTCCCCGTGGAGCAGCCAAAGAAGTCTGTCCCACCCAGGTGCTGGCCACATCCTCTTCCCTGACAGCCTCTCTTGAATTATTCAGTCTCATTCATTATGAATCACCCACAGACACAATTAAATCCTTAACTCTCCCTTCAGGAAGGTGGCAGAGCCTTCAGGGACTGAGGGGACACTTGCATCCCTCCCTGGCTGAGAGCCCCCTGGTGGAGCTGATGGGAAGGGGAGCCGTGTGCAAAGAGGCTGGGGCTGGAGGTGCTGGATAAGATAGTCCCTGACTGCCCAAACAGATCTCAGCATGGTTTCCAAGAGGCCTCAGGGATCGGATTTAGCTTGGAGTCTGCTGCACTCCCAATTCCCTGATGCAACACATTTCAGACCTGAATACAGTGCCCAGGGCAGATAACCTTTTGATCTTCCCTCTACTCTAGAGACATTTTAGATTTATGATAAATGAGAATTCTGTAAGTAAGAATTAGGCAGGAATTTGTGGGTGAAGACTCCAAACCCGTCCCAAGGAGGAGGAAGTCAGCAAAGCTTCACCCTTGTGTCTCCTAGACAGGCAACGATGACAACAAACAGGAAACCTCTGTTTTTCTAATTCCGTTGTCTCCCTGGGCCTCAGACACTAAAACCCAGTTTATTCAGGAAGAACCATTGCAAGATGGCTCAAGGGATTGCCAAGCAAATCAAATGATAAAACTTTCCCTGGCTCAGGGTCTGGGGACAGCAGGGTCTCTCTTCCCCCTTGCTCAACCTCTCTTCCATCAGGAGCCCAGGACTTTGCCCTAGTCGACTCTCACTAGCTCCACGTACAGACTACATCAGCTATTTGTCCCTGTCTGCCCCGATTGGGGCAACTCCGTCACAATTTTTTGGTTCTTTGTGGTAGATAGTGGTGGCCAGTAAGACATTTCAGAAGGGAGAGATTTAATTATTTCTCCACAGGCTTTTTAACCCGTTCATAATCACACCAAAAGTCAAATCAAACCTGTTTCCCATAAAGCTATGAATGTAAATATTAGCAAGTCAGCTCACCAATGTTTAGAACAGGCCCATTCTGGGAGCCCAAGGAGTCTTCCATCCTTTGAGGAAAGCTAGCCATGACCCTCTGAGAAAGGTTCTTCAAGATAGAGATAATAACCCAACCAGAAATCAATTACTCTTACAGTTGACCCTAAGTAACTGGAAGTCCTTTAAACTAGTCATTGTCGGCTGGATATTCTGACCGTCAAGGGACCTTCAGCCATGTCGAGAGACACGCTTGGTCAACAAACAAGAAGGGAGACAGAGGGGATGAGGGTGCTTTGTCATCTAGTAAGGAGATGTTACTAAACAGTGTGCACATCCAGGACAGGCCTCACGACTACCCAAAATTTTCTGGCCCAAAATGTCAACAAGGCCAAGGTGAAGGGACCCAGCTCAAATCCAATGACCGGACACAAGGCCTTTTAAACAGCAATCCTTGAGTGTCCACCTCAGTAGAGTTTGCAGTCTTTGCCAGATTCTTAGGCCCCCTGCCCACAAGGGCGGAGAGATCTATAAACTGTTTTAGCCAATTCACATTGCTGAAACACTCTCCGTCACCATTGTTGCTAACATCTCCTCCCTTCACTGATTTACAAACAACCAGTTTACAAGATGATAATTAGCAAAAGTCTGGAAACGAGTAGAAACGGGTGTAGATGATGCTTATAAAAGACACAGGTGGAATTCGGTTGTACTGGTATATACCTTCCTGATCACCCCTTCTATGTGGAGAACTAATTAAAATAATGACTCAAATAATACAAGCCAAGCTAACACACACACACACACACACACACACACACACACACACGATATCAAAACCTATGCTGAGATATTTTAAATTGCTCTATAAACACCCCATAGGATTACTGCAGGAAATTTGTGCCAAATGACTGAACAGTCAATGAGAACTCAAGAACATGTAATTTTAACACCTTATTTACGGTTGTGATGTTACTTTGGACAAATCAGAAATAAATTCAGGCCAACCTCCTGTAAGAAGTTTCTCTGAGGTATCTTCTTGGGTGCAAATAAGAAGAAATAAATTTCTAATTGCTATTAGAATCTAACTTTGAGTTGACTTATTTGTTTATGTTCCAATGGTCCTAAAGTCCTTTCCCTGAAACTTACGGTCAACTATCTGTTTCCTTGAATGGATTCTTCACAAACAAATGAAATCTCCAGCCTCATTTTATAAAAAAAAGCTTCATTTTATCCAGTAATTCCAACAACTGTTCCTTTCACTCTTTTCCAGAACCTTCTAAGTGACTCTACACAGACAAGATGCTCTCTGGTTCTCCTGTTTTTATGTCTGATTTTCATCTTTAATATAAGTGTCAACAGATGATAACTATTTTTGCAAAAAGACACAAAAAGACATGCATAGGCTCTGAAAAGTTCGGAAAATTTATGTATCTCCCTAGATTGTGGTGTAAGTTTCAAATACAACACTTTTTTTTCCTAATCAAAAGCAGACAAGTCACGGGTATGACCAGAGAAATAATTCGTGAGAGAGCAGCCGTGAAAATAAGGAATTTTTTGACCTCAAGACCATTGCAAGAGACAGGAGAATTAACTTTCAAGAATTAGAGAGATCCAAGAATTCAGGTGCGTGTAGAGGAAGTTTGTCTAAATAAGTAAGCCTGAAGGATTGTGCTTTACTTCAGGCCGAGGCTGAGACTCTTTAGAGACTGAGGGATTTAAAACACCATCCTGACCTCCTGTGCTTGACAAACTCTTTCAAAGGAGCAATTTCAGCCTGCGTCAAAACACCCGAGGTGAGCACAGCACACCTGGAGCTCTGAGCAGGAGCACTTAAAGGAACTGGCGGAGATTATTCTTCGGTTCCACAGTTGGGTCGGGCAGAAACAAACATTGAGCTTTCACTTGTGCATGACGGGTCATCCCGCATACACCTCTCAACACATGTCCATTAGCAGTAAATGGTCCCAAATGTGGGTGGTTCTGAAGTGATAACAGCAGAGCTGTTAAAACAGTGACAGACTTTGAAAAGAATACGTGCTACTCCATGCCCAACTTTCATCCCCCTTCTTCTGCCCTTTTCCTATAGAACTTAGTTGTTTCGTTGGCGAATAGATTCTCTGGGCTTACTTATAGTGCTCAGCTATTGGCTCATAGACTCTCTTGGCTTGTTTATTGTGCTTGACGATTGGCTAATAGACTCTCTTGGCTTGTTTATTCTGCTTGACGATTGGCTAATAGACTCTCTTGGCTTACTTATCCCGCTCAGCAAACAAAGAGTTAATATGTGAGCTAAGATACAACTGAGAGGCAAACAATGCAGCATTAAAGAGGTACTAATTATATTTTCTAACCTTTTCCCAAACCAATGCTTGTAGAGGTCAGAATCTAAATAACAGTTATGCACCATACAACAGAGTGTAAGTCAACAATAAACTGAATCCCATAAAACTATAATGAAGGAAAAAGATACATTTAACTCAGTGACATCATAACTATCATAAAGTCGCATGTTTAGAGTGATGCTTGTACAATAATAGGCTGCCAGGTATATAAAAGAATAGTGCAGAAAATCATGTCAAAAACATAATATTTGATAATGAGTGTCAGGAAGTAGCACATTAATGCATTTACTATACTCTTTTAGTTTTTGTTTGTTTTGTTTTGTTTTTGTTTTTGCAGTCTTGGGATTGACTCAGCGAATTCACACTTAGCTACACCCCCAACTCTTCTCATTTTTTATTCTGAGACAGGTTCTTGCTAAATTTTCATGTTGCCCAGGCTGGGCTTAAACTTGTGACCTTCCTGCCTCAGCCTCCCAGAGTGCTGGGATCCCAGGCCGGCGCCACCACACCCAGCTACTGTATTTTTGACTTTTAGAAACTTTTAGAAAGTTCTTCTACCAAAGGGGGGAAAAAAGAAAGCTAAAAACCATCCATTCACAGAAGCAGCAGGAAGGTTTCTTGACGGTGAGAAGAGGCCGTGTCAACTGAGTCAACTAAACCGTATAGTCTGTGTACACTTTATGACTTCACCACATTGACAAGATCGACTAACAATGTGATTCTCAGAAAGGATTGAATGACATGTGACTATATAAAATTAATTGACACAAGGGTTGGAGGAATGATACAGCGGTTAAAGCATTTACCTCGCAAGCACAAGGCCCTGAGTTCAATTCCCCAGCACTACATAAAGCTAGGTGTGGTGCTGCATAGCTATAATCCCAGCACTTGGGAGGCTGAGGCAGGATGATTGCCTTGAGCTCAAGGCCAGCCTGCACCACATAGTGAGTTCAGGACCAGCCTGGACTTCAGAGTTAGACCCTGCCTCAGAATAAATACACAAACAAACAAACAACCAGCACAAACTGATCCCAAGAAATGCACCACACAGAGCAAGAATTAACAAACTTTTTCTGGGAAAGGCAGAGAGTAACTAGTTTTGGTTTGGAGAGCCCAAGTCATGCCTACCAGAGTCAACCATGGCGGTACAAAAACAGTCATAACGTGCAAAGAAACGGAAGTGATTGTGTCCTAATAAGACTTGGTTTACAGACACTAAAATTTGGGTTTAATATGTTTCAATGTTTAAAAATATCATTTGTTATTTGGTCTTGTGCCAATTGCATCTACATAAAAATGAGAGCATCATTCCTAATTCACAAGCCGTCTACTAGCCAGCAATAGACATGTTTGTTGTGAAGGTTGTTTTCCACAAGGTGAGAAAACTGGAAGAAATTACAACTTATTAATTGCCCACCTAGATAAAGTTAAGAGGGATCAGTAGATGTCACCAAGCACTTGTAAGTTCTATGAACTTGAAATTATGGAGGAAGATGAAACTTTCTTAGGCTTCATTTTCTTCCTCAAGTCACACCCAGGTAGAGGTGGGGACGGAGCCAACGCTGGTGCTCTCTCCACCTTCAACCTCAGATGAGGTCCTCGTGTGCCACCTGGGAACCTGAGATCATCCACGTGACCACAGACACTGGATTCAAGGCAAAGGAGCCTTGGAGAGTCTAGTCATTATCTAACATCATCATGCTTGAGAATATTCAGAATAGAATAAAAATTCAACATTTGACTTGACTTGAACTGACTTGGTAGAACACTCGGATTTTTTTCATTTTATCAAGGAATCAAAGTCCTTGGAGAAAAAGATACCCTGATTGTTAGGCATCCTGATAGTAGAGTGCATCTTCGAAGAGGACTCAACAGCAGGTGGGCCCGGGGCTTTGGGGTTGGGAGGGGAAGTGGATACAGGGTTTGGGGATGGGAGTGAGGTTTCAGGTAGGTCCCAGCAGAAAGTCTTGGGCGGTGCACAGAATCTGACCTTGATATGATCAGCGGTGATGATAGTCTGAAGGTCTGAGGGAATCGTGGTGGTTGGAAGACAGAGAAAAATCAGCCAGAGGCAGAATACGAGATGGGGTCTCAGCCAGAAGAGGGACCCGAGAGGGCTTCAAGTGAGAGAAGAGTGTGATCACGTCACACTGTCAGGTTCACGTGGTGAGTTCCGGCCACAGGATGGAGTTGGGGATCACATGAGAATCAGAGACGTGACAACCAGCTCTCTCCTACTCAGTTCTCTCCCACTGTACTCACCTCAGGTGACCCCAATTCTGTCACCAGACCTGATGGAGCCTGTGGGCTTCAAAATTGCCAGTGAAGGAAGGTGCATTATTTAGAAAATGGAAAACAGAGTCAAAGTGGATTCCAACCAGAAGTCACTCCTCCCGTGTTTGTAGGTTCCAAAAAAGTAAGAACAACTTGAGAGTCGAATAAGCACGGGCCAGCCCGGAGGCGGAAGGGAAAGTCTGAATGAATGGGTCTATCACGAATTTTCCATCGGCCAGTTGTGATTTACTCCGAGATGTGGATGGAGCTGAGGGTCTGAGATTATTTTCACTCCTATCCAAAACTTTGTTTCTGCTAGAATTTACCACGTCCTGCAGACACGGAAGCATGAACTAATGGGCATGGAATTACTTACCATAATATTTTCCAGAGCGATACATTACATTTGGATTCTAAACACAGGTTTTGTTCCTAAAAGAAAACTATATTGTTGTTTGTTTCCAATGCTTCCTTTTTAAAAAAAATCAATGTCTGGAATTTTCTACATGAAAGGCAGTAGTAGCAATATTATTTTTCCTAAATAAAAACATCCAGAGAGCCATTTAAGAACTTACTGTGTATAAATGTAGCCAGAGCCTTACAGT
>PVKB01000110.1:914879-1158521 GCA_004027205.1 Ctenodactylus gundi
TTTTTCATTCTCTGCTTACTTCAGCCACGCTGTGATCAGGTGTTCTCAGGCAAGGGCCTGGCCTTGCCCTTCCACCGTTTCCACCATGAATGGAGGAAGGCTTCTGAACCAGAGCTAAAATAAATATTTTCTCCTCTAGGTTGTAGGCGTGGCGTATCTTGTCCCAGTGGTAAGAAAGCAACCAAGGTGCTGTGTAAGATACTTAGAAAATACAAACAAGACATAAGACATTTAATTATTCAACTCTTTTATAAGCACAGCTAAAAATTAGTACATTCTTTTCTCTTCTACTTGTCTCCCTGTCCACATACACAGAGACACACACGTATCCATTTATTTGCATACTATTTTTACTTAAAATGTGGCTTCATTTCTGTTTTTATAACTAACAAACAATTTCATATCAAAAAGCAAATATAAAGAGATTATACATGGCCACTTTTTTCTCTTAAGTTTTCTTTACATAACTCCTAAGGGGTAGCTTGCTGAATTGTGGCTATATTATATAACAAACCGCTACTACTCACAGCCAATGTGTAGCAGTTTACACTCAAATGACACAGAAATTAACTGGTTTCGTGGAAGCTTTGCCAACACTGTTACCTTTTCTCTAATCTCACTTTTTTTAAAGAAAGTGAATAATTTTGATGCAGGCCTGTTTATCGAAACTTGACATTTGTTTACAATTTGTATCTACGGCCACTACAAATGTTTTAATCAAGAATGGATTCGATGGGACATCGACTGGCCACGTGAGCATAAACAAGGCCACTTTGCAGCTATTTTGCATTCTTGGGACACGGATGGGACAAGTCCTGGCTGAGACCCCTATCGGTGCTCTACGAATCCTTCGCAGTTGCAATGCATCATTGAAAAAGGCATCAGCCTACAGTAGGACATCCGTCTTGGTCCTGTTCTGAGGCCGCCATCAATTCTCTTAATTCTCATCATTTACCCTGCTGATGAGCAGCTCTGGGATGCACAATGGAACGGTCTACAGGTTAGTTAGCCACTTGGATTATCTCATGGTGAACTTCAGATGCCATCGCCTACACACACGCGGTACTTGGCACTTGCCTGCCTAGTTGAGACTTTGTAACTACTTGCCAGTTATAGGAAAAGGCAGCCTAGCTTGCTAGCATGGCATGTGGTCAATGTCTTCTCAGGCAAGGGCCATCCAATGAGAATAATGACACTTAACAAGAAGGAAGATCTAAGTCATGGACATGTCAAGTGTGTTGAGAACTGGATGGTGAAATTTCAGTGGTTGTCATTTTTTTAAACTTATCTTTCTTATTTTCAGGTACTTGAATCATTCTGCAGTGATGTTTATCAACAAAAATGCAAGTTTTGTGTAACTAAAAATAAAGAGAAAAAATGGCTATCATTTTTAGACCCTACCCCAAGGATTAACTTGCTGCTTGCGGTTTTACATATGTGTCTAATCCTCATCATAGTCTTCTGTGGTACCGGTTACCCTGTTTGAATTTCAAGAACTTGTTCGAGTATACCCGTGAAGTAGGTTACAAGCAACCCAATTCTATACCATCCCTATGTTTACACCTTTATAATGCGGCTTCAAATCTTCTCTGCTGAGATGCGCATTGGGAGGCCAGTATCGGACTGAGGGGGATTCATCTGCCTCGATTCTCAAGTAAGCAAACAAACTCAACTCAGTGTAAGCAGTAAGCCAAACTGAAGTTTAACCAATCAGAAGCCATTAACTAACTGATCGCTACAGACTTTCTTCTGAAAGGACCTAAGTCAGGTTACTTCTCCAAGTTAACCCAACGTTTTCGTGGTCGTGCTTCTACATTCTTCCTATAAAAGCCTTCTAGTCTCTTTGCTGGAGCACCCAAAATGTTGTTGGTCTAGATTTAACCCAAATTATGTCTTCCTGTCCATGGAAATAAACTCTCATTTTCTTCTCTCTCTCTTCTTTTTTTTTTGAGCCTTGGAAAAGATTTATTAAGCAAACATCTGAAAGCACACAGTCGAAGACATATAGTGTGGGGTCTCAAGGGAGGGAGGCACCACTTCTCATCTGTTTATCCTTTAACAATCCCATCAAGAGTGGAATCAATTCCCTCATCCTTTGAATCTGATGTCACTCACCGTAGTGATATTTCTTAGCAAAAACAATGTGACAACCATACAAAGGTTGGGTTCTGAGATATTTTACACACTTCCAGTTTATGCGGTAGCACCGCCTCCTAAAATTTCAACAAAGCCAGGCTAGAAGCATGCGTAATGGGTCACAGTGGTCCAGCCACATCCATTCCTGGGGTCAATAGTCAGTGAACTGCTAGATGTTAGACAAGAGAATGAGGCCATCCCAGACCAGCTTGACTGTCTGACCTTCAACCTATAGCGAACTCCCAAGCAAACCCAGCCAACATCAGCAGAACTCACCCAATCACCAGAAATGCCCAGGAGACCCAGGGATAATAGTTGTTAGAAGCCTCTTAGGTTGGGGCGTTTTGTCATACACCGGTAACTAACTGACACAATAGAGAATGGAAGAGTAGAGATCTGAACGCTGGTCTGTGCTAACTGCTTCTTCCGTTCCCATTAGGTACTTAATGCTCTTAGGCTATACACTAATTTCTTCCTCTAACTCTTCTCTCCAAGTACTTTTAATATATTTTGTCTAATTTACATCTTATCTCCATTTATGACCAAATTTGAGTCCCATATTTAAATCGGAATACTCCTCCAGGATTGTCTACTGTTGCTTTAGTTTGAATAATTTGTCAATATGCTTAATTTTCTAGAATGAAGGATCTCTATGCCTTGGTTCATATATAAAGTCAAAACAAACACCAGCAGGAATTTCATTGCGTTATCTGAATTTATATATAATCTATAGGGTTTTAAAAAAAAGCCTCTCAGAACATATGGAGGATTGGTTTCAGGATCTATCTACAGATATAGAAGTGTTAGGAGGCTCAAGTCCCTGACGTATAATATGGTAGTATTTGCATATAACTTACCCACATCCTCTAGCTCACTTTAAATCACTTCTAGATTATTTATGATCCCTAATGCAATTTAAATAATATGCAAACATTGTCCTGTGATATTGTTTGTGGAATTATGAGTGAAAAAGAAATGTCTGTGCAGGCGCATTCGTTTTCTCCAAAGAGTTTCCATCCACAATTGGTTGAGTCCATGGATGCAAGACCAACAGACACAAAGGGCCAGTGGTAATATTATATCAATTTACAGGCAAAACAAACAAGTAAAACAAAACTCCAGGGATGGCGGGAGGGTGCAAGTCTGGGACAGAGTAGCAAATCAGACACAATGCCTGCAAGCCCCACCTGACCTCACCACCAGACCATGAAATCTAGATTCTGACCCAGAATTATTTAATCCAGCTGTGAATCTTAAGAAGCTATTTCACATGCTGGCCTTCTGGTTAAAAATAACAATTCATTTCCTATTGCATTTCAAATAGTGCTGGTTTAGTGAAGAGTCTTCCTTGTGTCCAGAAAGAGGAAAGAAGTTATGGTCCTCTCATAGTCTCCTCCGGACCGAATTCTGGCTTGTACACAAGGCACCTTAGGAGCTAACCAGCCCAAAGTATGAGACAGTTAGGCCTTACACCTCTTAAATAAATTCATTAAGAGTTTACGTGCTTTTAATCTCGGCACTCTGGGAGGCTGAGGCAGGAGGATCACAGTTTTACCCAGCCTGAAAAAATATTCCAAGTATCTGTTTCAAAATTTTAAAAATGAAAATGGGCTGGGAATGTAACTGAATAGAAAGGCCCTGGGTTCAATCTCTACACTCAGGGGACAAAATAAAGCCATTTACTTCTCACACAATCCCTTATCTTACTAATAAGGTGTAGTTTTATGTCCTGTTTCTTAAGTAACTAGAGAAATCGTTGGTGTAGCCCAGTTTTGAAGCCAGGAGTCCTGAGGTCAGAAGGGCTATACTTTTCCTGTCCTTCCCTTGTCCCAGAGTAACAGACATGCGAGACAACCTCTCTCAGGTCAGATTTCTACAGAAGTAGCCCCAAGCAGCTCTCCCTAACAGTAACTAGTAATGAGGAAAATGGGTTTCCACCAATCTGTAGGTGAGACATTACTCTAAAATATCGCTTCAGATTGTCACAGCTTCGAACTACCCGAAGACAGGCACAAATTCTGATGCAATTTCTACACAGACACAATTCTGAACATCGCATTGCCTACAGGGGTGCACCCGGAATCCTGTGATCATTTTCTCTCGGGTCACGGCATAGCTTTAGGGCCCAGATAATCCCCACTCTACCTCCTGATTGGCCCTTTCTCCAGGCCTCTCCTAGCATAGCGTGAACACCAAGATCAATTTCCTGCGGTCGGTTTGAAAAAGGCCAACTCTCAATTAACTTTGCTAAAGGGGTCAGAGGTGAGGTGAAGAAATAAAACCCACAAGTAACCCAAAACACCCACTTCAGCCCTGAGCCCTCACAGGCCCTGCTTCCAGGGGCTGACCAGAGCTGCTCCAAGGGAGTGACTCACGTACAGTTGCAATCTGTTGCTTAGAATTGCGTCATTTTTGCTACCCACTTGGGTGAACAACGTATGGAAGAAGCAGAAGCAGAAGAAGACAGTATAACACTAAAAACCAGAAGAAGGAAAACACAGAGAAAAAGGAACAAATCTAGCATGCAAGATGAATCATTATTTTTATGATTCAGAATTTATAGGTTGCTTCCCCTAACATCTACTAAAGATGCACATTTCCCCTCTAATCTTTCATTGCCCCGCCCACCACCCCTGTGGGGAAACCCATGTGGTACATGCTACGCACAGATTCTATTGAAAGTTAAAAAGATGTCCCACCCTCTGGCCTGGCAGAGGAGCCCCTTACATGGAACTAGACAGGGCCCCTGCCGAGGAAGGGCCCACTGTGGTCCACCAAAATTAAACCCCAAATATTTAATGAGCCCCATACTGTTGACATGGGGCAAAACCAGGAACTTTGCAGTGTGCCGCACTCTCTAAGGAGCGGTCCCCTCAGCCTTCTTGAGAGGGGGACGTGAGGGGTGTGGGGCGGGGGGGGGGGGAAGATGAGAAGTCAGCAACAGGCACCGATCCACGTGTGATCCAAGTCCCTGTAATCAAAACCATATTTGGCCCACGAGGTCTTACCTCCTTACTCCCGTCTGAGACGCTATAAACATTGGCAGACAATGCGTATAATGAAGGTGGACCTTGTTCTCATAAAATGCTTGTTTCCATCTGCTCGTTGTTTCAGCAAACATTTGAAGATTTCTTGTGGCCCATTTTTGGGAAAGACAGGGTATCCTAAGTCCCCGCTGTGATGCAGGAGGATGGCACAGAGACGCTGCCAACTGTTCAGCTTGGGCAAGTCAAGGGAGATGGAAGTCAGTGGTTGTTTTCTGGCCTTCCTTGTCCGAGGAGGCAATGGCCTCACGATCGAGCTGTCCCCTTTCGACTATAAAGAAACAGCTTAAGACTGTGGCATTGTTGTCTTTCAATACCAAAGGGGAAGTGGGCAAAAGAAAGTAGAGTGTTCTGGCACCAGAGTAATTTCTCCATTACCTCAATTAGTTCCAACGATGTGGAAAAGTTCTGTCTGGAGAAATCAAACTAAACGTAAAATCACAAAAACACCGGTGGTGGCGGCGGCGGTAGGTGTTGATACAGGCTTTAGTCAGCAATACTGATTGCGGTGAAGTCACTCGATAGCCCTGTCTCTGGAACCAGGGCAGAGAATAAACTCATTAGATCACCCTCTTTGGTGACGAGGCATGGTCTCTGCGATGTGGCACCAACACAATCTGGCCCCTACCGAAAGATTTAGCTGTCTGCCTGGGAAAGCACAATTTACTAAGGTGTCTGGTAAAGAGATCTGGGTAAGTACCATTTTACTTTCTTCAGAAACATAAATAAGTCTTCTTTCTCTCTTGCCGCCTCTGCCATTAGTCATGAGATGCCAGGCATTCTTCAGGGCAGCTGTGAGTTCGTGCAACTGTAGAGCACAGGGTTGAGACGAAGAGAGGAAATGATTATCAAGAATATTGGGGCTCAACCAGGGAAGAATTTCTGATTGCTGAAAGGTGGGCCTGAAGATCAGGGTGCCCACCCAGGGAGTTGGAGAGTAAGCCCCCAACCCCGGCGCAGAATGTCAGCACAGGCTGAGTCATCACGTGCTGGGGACAGACAGCGAAGACGTTTGCAATAGATGGGTCAGCCTAGGATCCAAAAATTCTCTTCTCCATTCAGTTCTGAGAAAACCATGTTTTGAAGAAGCAGAGTAACTTATTCAAACTCATACAGCTAAACAGTGGCAGAGACAGGAGGACTAGGGTTCGGAATGAATAAACTCTCTCAAATTGTCCTCATAACTACACATCACTGTACAACTTAATCTTCTTACGTTCAATCCCAAAGTCAAGGAAACATAGAGATCTCCCTCTCAAAAAATAAATAAATAAATAAACACTGATTAAAAGAAGAGTTTAAAGTGCTTCCTCAAAATGATGTTCCCTTTTTTAATGATGGCGTGAGTCCTCAGGCCCAAGGATGCCAAGCTCAGAGTGACTCCCGGTAAATTGAAAGTTCCTGTCTAGAAGTGACCAGTCTTTGATCCCTGCAGGTCTGAAGTACTCCTTGAGATTAATTAATCGTCATTAATCACATGATGGTTTTACAATATGGAGACATTTTTTGAAAAATTTTAATCTGAGGTAGACTAGGGCACCATGCAGGAATAGATTTGAGTTAAAAGAGTGCTTCATCTATGATGATTTTTCCTCTGATTCTGTGCACATCTGTGCTCCCAACTGGTCTACACGATGCCAACTCCCTTTCGCCCAGCAGGTAGTGAGCTTCCATTGCTGAGAACAATAATTAAGTAATGAAGCTAGCGTGTATCACCACAGAGGATATTCCAAATGGCTCATCAACAAGAATTATGTAATTCTCGAATAAATTTTTGATCACATACATCAGTGTAGAAATGGGGTTTGCACAAACAAAAAGCCACAGACAGACACAAAAGGCTGAATCAGACCCCAGTCACCAGATCTTCCTAGTCTTCCTATAATCATTTTGAAAGTCCCCACAATGGTCTGTGCTCTAGTTGGTGCTATCATCCTCCAAAGCTACATGATATAAATGTGATAATTTGAAATACAAAGGAGAAATAATTATCAGAAATTGGAATGCATTGCAGGGTAATTCTGGGACCCTAAAAGTATGACTTGATTTTGTTTAAAGTGTCTTTATCATTACTCAATTTTTTCTCTAGTTCTCCTATTCCCCTATTTTATACTTTGCTCAAGGCATAGTTTAGTGTTCCAAAATATTAGACTATTATAGGTATTCAGAAGCCCCAGGAGAAATGGAATACATTTACAGACCCATAAACATCTAAATTAGTGCTATAAATGGGAAATATAGTCTACGGTTGGAGAGTGCCCAATACCTAATATGTTGTGGCATAGAAGAAACTTCCCTTTTGATGGCTGGAAAATCTATTTGCTTTAAGTATTCAATTTTTAAATGGATAATAAAAATAAATAATAGGCATGCTTATGCTTAAATTGCACCTTTCATGGGAGATCTCAAAGGCTTTTTTAACTGCTAATTTATGACCCCTGGGGAAATGTAGGTGGTAAGTAATATCTTTCTTCTTCAAATGGACAAGCAGACACGGAAAGGCCTGGGTGGTGTGTCCAAGGACACAAAAGAAGATCCAGATTTGTGAAACCGGAGGAGCCAATGGGGAGAAATTTCCCTGAAATTAAAATCTATATTATTTGCCTGCCAGAGATATGCAGTCGCAAGGGTTGTCCGACTGCCACGTGTCAAAAGACTATGGCATTAGCGTGTCAATTGTGTATTCTTGCAGACCACTACCACATCTCGGTGATGTGTCATGCAAAGGGCTTATTCTTGCTTGTCCTTTATCACATTGCCTGGGCGTTGATCGGGATAAAATCCCAGTCAAGCTTAGCTGGGCAGCCTAAGGTTCAGACTGAGCCTAGACCCGTTTCAGTCTCCATCCTACAAGAAGAAGGATCTGACCAGAGCGTGCTCATCTCACGGCAACGGCAGGGGAGCAACGCAGTCAATCCCATTGGTCAAGCCGAGATAATGGCGGAGTCCAGCTGGCAAAACTCAGAGGTCCGCTCTGCTCACCACGAAGCCAGATGCTCACGTGACCTAGCCCCAGATCAATTTCCTTGGAAATGTACTCTCCCCCTGGAGGTAAGAGAAGGAAATGGGCACGTTCAAGCCATAACTTAGTTTACTTTGATCAGAATTGTATAGGTCTTATTTCAGATATTTTTGTATGCATAAATCTCTGGAACGGCAGCCGCTGAACACGCTGTTGTAAATTTCTTTTAACCACACACTAGATCCTGGATTAGAAGGTAATCTTTGGGTATTAGTCTATTATTCTTGTGTATGAGTTAATGACTCTATTAAAGCCCCTTCTTTGTTTCTCCTTTTGTCCTCTTCTTAGCAAACAAAAGCCAGACCCAGGAAGTACCTGTGTAATAATAACAAACGTAAGCATTTGTATGTGTCTGTGGGCCAGACATATACTAAAAACAACAGATATTATGTGCCTTGGCTCCTTGAACCCTCAGAAGGGGTTAGAGAAAGTATAATCTTCCTTTCACGGAAGAACTGGTAATTAGAAATGAAGCGATCTGTAATGGCTGCACAGACATTAGTGACACAATTGAGAGTGAGTCCAGGTGTGTGTGACTCCCAAATTCCATACTTGACACCACCACAGTGCATTGAGATGAGGGCTAGGACCGATGCAGCTTGAACTGACAGCCAAGAGAGCAAAATTATGACACGTAAGTACAGAGAGAGAGGAGGCAGGCCCACCCGGCTCCAGCCACCAGTGCTGGCTCACGTGTAGTTCTCTACAGGTGACTTCAATTTCCTGAGCTTTCGTTTCCCATGCATAAGGTGAAGGTGGTACCATCTTCCCTTGTTTACTGTGTAGTTTAAATAAGACATCACGGATCACTTGTTCAACTGTAGTATGTCCTGGATACTAAATTGAAGAACAAGTCAAAGTGATTTAAGAGGGAGTTTCCTGATATGGGCCTGATCCTCATGAATTGGGATGAAATTGGTAGGTGGTATATTCATGTAAGCATTCTGACCTTTGGGGTCTATTCATAGCCATTCTTAGCCCGAGGAATCAGGGAAGCTGGTCACCTATAAAAGGTTCAATACAATATCTTAAGCATATCGGTGTCATCGCAAGCAAAATCTTATCACTTATCAGTTCTGCCTCCTCAAAGCCTCAGCAAACTTCAAAACTCCAGGACGCTGCCTGAGGGTTCTTCCTGCTTTGTAGCATCCTGGTATAAATCCACACTCCTGTTAAGGTCACTTCGTGACATCCCTAAACGCTCCAGCCTACCCACCCTTCCTTCTCCACCCTCCTCTTAATTCACCCTCCCTCTGTTCCCTCCTTCCCTTCCCTCCCTTTTCTTCTCCTCTCTTTCCCTTCTCTTCTTTGGCCTCCCCTGCCTTTTCCTTTCTTCCCTTTCCATACCACTCCTTTTCCTTCTTCCCGTCTTTCTCTCTTTTCTTATACAGAGCCAAGAGTCAGTGCTTCAGTTTAACCTAAATTTTCTGGACAGCATTGTGTTTTAAGACACCCCATTAACTGCATTTCAATTTGTTTTTATCTCAGGCAACAGTGATGTAAGACCAGAGACCAAGGCCCCAGGGGTGACCTGGCAACGGAGGACCAGAATTCAAGATAGCAGTCACTTTCCCACTTTGCTTTGAAGTCTCGCTCTGTCTCCAAGGCAGTCAAGGTCTCTCCTCATCGCTGTCAGCCGCCTGCCTTCAGGCTGTATCTGAACATCTCTCATCTCCAGTGAATTCTGCGGGTTCCTGTGGGGAAGCAAATAGCTCCCCCGGCTCAGGCCTATTTCTTCAGGTTATACATGTCACAGTTTTCCATCCCTTTAACAAGACTCAATTAAAAATTAATCAGTCCAGCATGGCAATTTGGAGAGGTAATTGTTTCTTTTCCGGACTCCATGGCTATAGGCGAAAAGCACACCCAGTACCTAAATTAATCATCTAATTGGGATTTTTCCATATTCCACTCTGCCTTCCAGCAGTCCGAGCAGTGGGTGCCTGACCCCCATGATTAGATTGTCCTTGCGTCCACTCTGTGGCATTCTCCCTACTTTCTCCTCCAAATCCCTTTAGTGAAATGGAAAGTAGCCATGCAGCCTACCTACCTGGGCCCTTCCAGGATTTAGAGATGCCCTCTTCAGCAGATAAAACTCCACTCGTGAGGATGTTCTGAAAACCATGGGGCAGATCAACGGATTGAATGTGGTTTGTGATGATTCCTACCAATTGGCTGTACTGGGTTGGCTACATAAACAGAATGCATTTACAAAAAAAAAAAAAAATGTTGAAGACATTCATGGAACCAACCCAGATTTGAGATCCTTTCAAAAGACAGAACTTCAGTCCCATGAAATTGATCGTTAGCAATATTTATTCTCATCTAACTTTGTACGTCCTGATTATACTCAAACTGTAAATGTAGACCTTCTTGAAAGCTTGTAGGTACTTGGGAAAGTAGTTTCCAAGGGTATATTTCTCATCAGTAAGTAATTCATAGCTTCTACTTTCAAACCCATATCTATATTTCAATGATGTTGTTGGTGGTATCTGTTTTGTGATCTGTAAAATAGAATACAAACATTAGGTATGAGTTTTGGTAATTACAGTCACAACTACTTATCTGTACTTGCAGTTAAGACAATCGGGTTATCTTAATTGGATTTCCTCTTCCAAAGCAGCCCACCTCTCCACAACTACATAAATAGCTTAACTGCAGTCAGTAAGAAGACAGCCTCATAGTTGTATACATTATTGATGGCCATCTTTTGAACTTCCGTGGGATCACTTTTAGGTATGTAAACAGAAGTGTCATTAAGATTTCCTCCACGGAGAGGCAGGTGCACTAGGATGAGTTCTAGTTCTCGAATGTGTCCACTGCGACGACCAATTTGAGGGGTTAGATGCGTTACTGAGAAGAACTGGGCTCCAGAAGAAGAGAAGTGGTGCTAATGACTCTTTGGGGCACTAGACACGCTGCTCAAACAAGCAACCCTGCTTCGATAAGCCTCTACCCTCAACCTTTAACCAACAGAAGCACTTCTGTGTACCGACAAAAAGCAGGGAAATGGTGCCTTGTTCAATCAGGACAGCAACATGATGCTTGTGAGTTTCAACAGGATCTACTGTGCACACACAAAAGGGTGAGAACAAGTTCAAAGCTGAACTCACCTCCACAAAGTATTTTGGAAAATTCAGAGTCCTTGAAATTAGGACACAGGGCCTAGATATTCATGGTTTCTCACATAACTGGCATATTATAGGTTGCATTGAAGCAACTCTCCCAACTCTGTTTCTAATAACAAGAGAATTTGGAATTTTTTTAGCTCTATCCAGGTAAAAGTTCTCCCTGGAGGGAAGAATTTGCAACAGCAGGAAGCTCTGGCCTCTTCATGCTCACATCATGAAAACCGGAGAGCATCCTAGTGACCGCTGACCTTTCCTCCAATGTCCTGTTTGTCTCTGGGGCTCTTTCCCATGGAGAAGAAATGACCAGCCTGCATTTGCCTCTCTCCTTCCTCCCTGCCTGGTCAGCCTCACCTGTGATCACCAGGGTAAGAGCAGAGGAAAGCCCTCCCCGGGCTCTGATAACAGGGTCGCCTGACTGTAATTACAGGCTTTCTGCCCAGCTAGCCAAATGGCAATCACCATCCAGACCGAAACTCCTCAGTCAGAAGGAATCAATTACTGGACAAAATTGGGAGGTTAATTTTCTCCAGAATGAGATGTGCCTTCCAGCTTTGCCGTCTCTTTCACTCCAGCTGGTAGCTTATTTGGCCTCATTGTTCTCTGGCCATATGAACAAAGCTCCATTCGGAGGGATTTCCAAAGGAGTTGATGTGAAAAGGAAACCCTAGCAGCCCCCAGACTCAAGAAGGCGGAAAAGAAAGGCTGTTACTCTGATAACAAAGCAGCACGGTTGGCTAAGCACTAGCATTCACATTTGATGGACATGGAATCCATCCAATAAGAAGTCGAATTTGCCAGTACAGTGTCATTCCCTTGTTTGCATTCTCCTAAAGCCAGGGCAGCATAACTCGTAGCTTTCCTTTCTGGAAACAGCCATGAAAATAAACTCTTTTCCTCATTAGTTAAACTTGCTAAGTATGACAAAGAAAACCTTTGAAAACAAAAAAACAAACTGTAGTACACTTTTAAAGCAATGCCTCTTTAGAAGGACGTAGTGGAAACGAACACTCATGATGTTGGTAATTGCACGAAGATTTATTCAGCAAGTAATACCATATTTCAAAAACTGATGCGTATGAGCTAAAATCAATGGTAGTGATTGGATATCAATTCTAATATTATTTATGTTCTGCTATGAGCTCTGTTTTCGAAGTATAACTAGGTCAAAATGTAGCGGATGTATAAGTCCCCTACGGTCTTGCATAGTTATATTTAATTTTGAATCTCGATATACCTGTTTCGTTCTTTCTATTCTCTGCCTGAAGGAGCCAGCTCCCAGAGGAGGTATGCTTCATCAGCAAACAGACTTCAAGACTTGGAATAACAGGCATCAAAATCTCTGGATTGGTGCCCTTTCTGTTACTGAAACTCAACACCTCACTGGTATTTGATAGACTTAAAGGCCAGCACATTATGATTGCTCATCAGTCTCTGCATCAGAAAAAATATACGTATGAGTCGTTATTTGCTCATCTATGCTATTTACTAATGGTAGAGCTTGTTGGGTTGATTTAATCCCATATCAAACATTTATTGAATGCCCATCATGCGCCAGGTTGGCAGCATAGAAGTCCACCATTTTTAGAGTCTCGGATCAGAGTAGACAATGTTTCCCTAGCCACAGACCTGGCAGTCTACTGACAAATAAAGAAAAAGAATTTACAAATAGTTTTAATGCTTTTTACATAACCTATATATTCTGAAATGTGGTTCAAAGTGGATTTAATAGCAAATAAAATAGTGTTGTCTAGGTACAAGCAAAATATGCTTGATTTTTTTTTTGTTTTGTTTTCCTAATGAGAACACCCATGTTATCAAGAGCATTTATAGATACCTGCATGCAAGAAAGAGAAAAATAATTCATTTTGGAATCAAATAAATAGAGCATTTTTCTTTCATTTGTGAGAATGTGGGGTGTGAGTTGTGCTATGTACATTATCATAGAATCCTTTATAGTCTGTGTACATGGTGGTAGAGGTGGATATTTAGCTCATAAAGAAAAATATTGTCGCAAAAGAAGGTGAAGAATATGGATTGGGAAGAGACAGTAGATTAATACCAATTTTACGTGGAAATTAATAAGCTCCAAAGTTTAAAATAGAATTGTAAATTTGTAATTATATGTTACATGTAAACAGCTTGAAGTGTAGTATTTTACACAAAGATAGATGATGATATAACTCAGCTCACCAACATTTAATTCTGGATCCAGATTTTATAAAATGAACTTCATTTCTATGTGTGAGATGTCTAGGTGACACCACACAGAATAATCTAAGAGGTTCTCATGTTCTCAGGAGACAGAAATAAGGTTGCATCTCAGACCAAACAAAACACACGTGCTTTCCTCATCCAATAATTTTTTAGAACAATATAATGTCGTTTCTTGGTTCAGAAAGGGAAAAGACCTTGTATCTCTAAATCGCTTGTAAGTGATCTTCATTCCACTTTCTTCCTTCTCTACTCTTGTCTCTGGTTTTTTCTCCTCCATTTCTTTCCTTGAGAGAGGCACCCCCTGATAAGGAGGGGACAGTGACGGTGGCCCCTTAGCTCTGGAATTGCGCAGTAATAACGTCTTTCGTGTCGGTGTAGAAGCAGACCTTGTAAAAGGGACTTTCTCTTTATTATTATTTTGTGGTCAAAAGGTTGCATACACTATTTCTTTTTTCTGCTGCTAAAGCTTAGAAAGGGTGGAAAGCAAAATATTTTTATAATTATTCAGGCCATCAGGTTACATAAGAGGTTCCATAGCTTTCTGCATCAAACTTGAACAGTCGAAACCACAAATTCTGTTTTCGCAGCCATAAAACATTCGTGGCAAAACAAGAGAAAGAGAGAGAGAGAAAATAATAAAATCCATTTTCCATTCGCTTGAAACTTATAAAATTTAATGTGGTGAAAAATGACAGTTGACTCCCCGTAGGAAACTGTTCAGACCCATGCCTCACAGGCACAGCGGAGACTTTGGGGCACATTCAGGCTCTCTGAATAATGCAAGAAATCGCACGTGTGATATTTTGCGTGTGTGACAAATTGCATTTTTGAGACAGCGGATGTCACAAGATGAGATGACTAAGTGGAAAGGTAAATAGGTCCTTGACCTGAAATGAAAGGGTTTGTTTCTCTATGTAAAGCATTTAGCAGTCTTCATTCAAAAATCACCGTTTACCTGAGAAGCGCATGAAAGAACACAAACTGTGGTGAGTGCAATATGCCACATGTTTCCTCACCAATACCGAGGACTTTTGCTGCATATGGTACCTAAATATGGTCAAAGGCATGGAAACTATTGTATTATCTTATTATCTTAATATTATTAATACTACCATCATTGTCATAATTATTTGTGGTGTTGGGGATTAACCCAGGGTCTTCACATGCAGCTACATCTCTACTCCCCGCACCCTTTCCTTCGACAAAAGTCTCTATGACTCACACCAAATTACCCAGCTGAACTCAGATACCTGGTTCTCTGCCTCAACCTCTCAGAGTGCTGAGATTACAGTTGTATACCACTGTGCTCCAGTTAAATTTTATACATTACACAAATAATTAAAGATGCGACAGAACTAGTTCTAACTTCCATCTAATGTCATATCTTCATATACTATTTTCTTTTTAGAATATATTACACAAAACTAAATTAAGATATCCAGTGGAAAGTAACATAAAATTCGATCAAAAACTAACTGAAAGCAAGAACTACTCTGTCTTAGCTACTTATTCTCTGCTGGGACAGAACACCTGACATCCCCAAGTTAAGGGAGGAAAGATTTATTTTAGCTCACAGTTTTGGAAGGTCTTGCACAAATCTGTTCACAGGAAATTGGCAATGGTGGAGGCACACGGCACAGGTGTAATCAAAAAAAAAAATCTCTTCAGGCATGGCAGACAGAAAACTAAGTGAGGGAAAAGAGAGTCACATCTGGAGACTAAGGCGAAGGCCAGAGCATTCCCGGGAAAAGCTTTAACAATGTTTCTTCTTCTTTTCTTTAGTTCTAGCTGCGGGTTGGGCTACCCACATCCAGTGTGGGTGCTCTTCTCTCGTGCCCTGGTCCACAGGTGAATCACACATCCCCAAAAGCTCTGCCCTGGTTGTTTCCTAATCTTAGCAAATAGATGCAACCCCTCCAGGTCAAGCCCCAAGCAGGCTCCACTTCCAGTCAGGCCCCACCTTCCAACAGCACAGGTTGCACAGATAGGAAACTTTTAGGAGATATTCTAGATCCAAACAACAATATGCTTGTCTTGGTTACTTTTTCGTTGCTGTGACTCAATACCCGACAACCACAAATTTAGGGGAGGAAAGGTCTATTTTAGCTCACAGTTTCGGAAGGTCACAGTCCATTCAGGGGCGGCTGGCAGCAATCAAAGTACATGGCAGAGGCAGAGGTGGAGGCAGCTTCTCTCAACATCACAAGCAGCAAGCCAAGTTGAGACTAGTCAAGACTAGTCCGGACTCATCTTCCAGGGTAGGCAGGAAACAGCTTATATATCCCTCCAGGTCTCAGCCCAGTGATCAGCCCCTTCTGGATCCAGGTGTGGAAGGCGTGGTAAGCCCCCACTACACTCTGTTAACCCTAACTGACACACCATTAATCCAATTTACATGCCTGTAATCCACCCCTCCAGATTAGGCGCCAATCTCCCAGGAGCACACAGTTCCATAGATGATCTATAATCTTTAAGTACATGAGACTTTTGGGGGGCATTCCAAATCTAAACCACAATAGTGCTCTATGTCCAAATAAAATTGAAGATTATATGTGGATTGTGGAATTTCTGAGTCTTGCAGGTTGATGTTCAATGTTTGAGCATATCTGTTATCTATTGCCACAGTTGAGCTATTTATGATCCACACTGAAACTGAGAGATTTAGAGTAGGAAGTGCATATTATTGGTGTAAGTCAGCTGATCTGGGCAAGCGTGTGCTCCTCTCAAAACTGGACAAGCTGGAATATGGTCAGGCCTGTGGCATGCACGTGACCTCCCCCCTCCCCGATTAGGTTCAATCCTCGCCAAAGGGCAGAAGTAGGACATCTCACCATCTACCGTCCCACAGGTGAGGACGTGAGAAGATGACCCACTTTAAATCGCAGTGGTGATCTGCTTCTACCAGACACTAGACGTGTTGGGATTTTCTAGAGAAACGGACTAGGAAATGTGGAAAATTATTTAAGGAGATTTATTGGGTAGGTTTACAGAATCAGAAGAAGAATCAGAAATGGCTGTCTGCAAGACCACACAAGGGGGAAACCCAAAGGGATGTGTGCCCAGGGGAGATTCAGGAGCTGCTCAGTCAAGAAGATGGAAGTCGCATAATATAAGGAGGGTCCCTAAGGATGCAGCACTAGTCCTAGGTCAAAGCATGGAAGCTGCACTGGGGATCAACGCCCAAAAGCGATGGCAAAGCTCCTCCACATTAGGATCGCTTCCTTCTTTCCCTTTTTATCCTATCCAGGCTACAAGCCTATTGGTTAGTGCCACCCACATCCAGGGTAGAAATTCTTCCTTCAGTTTGTTGGCATATATGTCAATCATCCTTAGACACACCCAGAATCACACCTCCTTAATCTACTGAGTGTTACTCGATTTCTGCAAGTCGACATAGTGTTATTCCCAATCAGACCCTATCTGTCTATATCTTGATTTTGAACTTCTCAACCTCTAGGGCTGTGAGAACTGCCCGTCTGTTAATATAAGGTACTCAGTCTATGGTATTTGGATGATATCATTGTGCAAAGGGACGATGACAACTTATCCTATGTGTCTTCTGTAATAATATTAAGTTCTACAGATCTGTCGGATCAGTCTCATTCAGTTCTGGGGAGCTGCCACATTTGAAACAAATTGAGACTTTCCTATGTGATTCAGACTTTTGTAGCTTGTTGAAGTCTTCAAATATATTTTAAGAGATACTTTGAGTATTCTAAATATCTAAGTAAGTAAAATTGCTAGTATCAGCTAGTCTAGATTGGCACCAGCCAATGGTTTTGAAAGTCTATCGCCAGGGAAATTTCTTTAGTAACACCAGCTGAGGAGGTGATCAATCTGTAAGAACTTCATCTGTATTTATCCTCCAATAAGTGGGTTTTCCACCCAAGTGGTTTCTAGTGACACTGCAAGTGCTCACTAGGCAGGTTAAAGTCTTGCCTGGCTTGTCACAACCTTTCCTGGTCCAGATTGAGTGACGTGGTTAAAAAGAAAGCTATTTGAGACTCAGCACATTAGTGCAACTAGTCCCACTTCTGTAGCATCTGAAAGGAAAGAACTGTCAAATAAAAGACGAGACATTTACAATGGTTTTTGTACCTTGTGTCAGAGAGAAACACAGCCACCATTCAGGTGTAGACCTTTGCGTCTCATTTCAAAACGCGTTCTGCCGATGCTTAGTGAAAGGATTTTGCTTTTATTGTGAGTATTCCTACAAACCTTTAAAAAAAATCTCTTAAAAACATAGAATGAAGACATACCTTAGGAATTCTCCACTTTAACTTTCACACCAACAATATTTTTCCTTCTTTGTTATAATTTGGAGGATTTGGCAATTAGCTATTGTTTTAAATATCTTCAAAGAATATAATTATTTTCTACTTGGGAAGTAGAAAATATAATATTTAAAGTATGCAAATACAAAAAAATGTAAAGTAGCAAACTAAAAGACATAAACACCTTGGAATCAGCTCTGTCTGTATTACTTTTAAAGCTAGTCAACACCAAAACCACAGTTTTCTTGTCACTGTCCATGTGTCCGAAGTATTTCCAACTGGCACAGCAAAGACGAGGTCCCTATATTTTTTTCACACTACTTGTTGTTTTTACAAAGCTATTTTGGTTGACTCTACACAAACATGGAGAAATAAGAAGCTGGAAGCCACCACTGGAATTATTCAAAACACAAAGAAAACCCATGTGTTTCATTCATATGGCAATTTGGGGTGAATGTGGTTTTTGGCCAACATTTCCCAGAAAACCACTTAATCCCACAAGTTTCTCCTGAGTGTAGAGACACAACGAGATTCCAGCCAACTGGCTTCATTGAGGTGAGAGACCCAGACTCGTCTACAGTAGGCGTTCAACGGTTCAACATTTTCTGACCTCAGGAAGACTGCGGAACATTTATAGACAACTTGGAAATAGGAAGCGCTCACTGTCTTTTTCAATTCTAGTAGGGCGACAGCACAGTTTGAATGCTCAGGAGAATTAGAAGCACCTTTGCCTGCTGTATTTGGCCCTTGTTTTACACAGCATAGCTGTACATATACCCTGGCACCAGGCTTCCTGCATTCACAGCCCAAGTTCACTTCCTACAAATAGTGAGATTTTGAGTTGATCAATTAGCCCTCTTCGCCAGTAGTAGTCCATACCTCAGAGTATTCTTGTAAGCAAGAAATTATAAACTTGCTTACCAGTGTGACAAGCATATGTTGAATATCCAACGAACGTTAGCAAGTAATATTGATAATTTATCACCATTACAATCATACATTAAAAAGACGTCTGACCAGATATATGATAGGGAACTTTTTTTACCACTAGTATGCTTGTGACTGACAAAGGCAGATCTGAGAATAATCTCTCTTACTCTGGTGATGTAGCAGGGCCCAAGATATTGCAAAAGCTCTTGCCCTGCAACCTATATGTTGAGTTAGGTGCCTCCAAAGCAAAGAGGCATGATGTTGGCATCAGACCAGTAAGTTTGGAGAGAGAATCATCATCACAAAGCACTTCTCCCCATCATGAAAATAACGTGAACTAAAATAAAATACAGATGATTGAGAGGCGCCCGCCAATCCTTCAACCTGAAAATGGCCTCCAAAATTTAACATCCTTCCCCTCCCCCAAGCAAAACAAAACAAAACAAAACACCTTGCTTACTTACTTTTGGAAAAAAATTAATCTCTCTGTGAATGCGTTCTTTCTACAATCAGACTTTTTAATGTACAAAAGGAAAGAAAATAATATTTGTTGCATCTCTCGCATGTGTTCTTAAGAAAATGGTGTCAGCCTCATATGGAAACACTTTGACAGGCCCCTGAAAATAATTCCCTAACCACAAACATGTCCTTCCCTTGTCTGAACTCAAATTGCTCCAAGTGGGTATCACAATTTCAGGTCAGGTCTGAGGGTAGGACAAGCACTATCAGTCCATTAACTGTGAATGATAGATGAGGAGGAGGGCGGAGGTGTTGGCGTAGGGGGGAGACGTGCCCGCCTCTGGGAGCCCGGTGCCACGTCTCATCCAGATTCTGCAGCCCTGGGAACCATCCAGTCCCACCTGAAGGCACTTGAGCTGTCCTCTCTCTACACTCGAGAGTAGGTACAATGGAAGCTCCTTGCCCAGATATCATCACAGGATCCCGGGGGAACATAGTTATTGGGGAGTAAAATATGACCCGGTAGAATTTCACATCAGAATAACAAAGATGCAGGGATACAAACAACCCTCTCGTAGCAACCCTCCCTGCCTCACACCGCACACTTGCTCCTTTGGTGCAGTTGCTCTTTCCTTCCCAGCTTCTAATTGGCAGACACCTGATCCTCAGGGCTATTTCGTTTTCAGGAGTGCACCGGGCCGCTTGGGACTGCTTGATACGTGTGGGAAAGCAGTGGCCATGTTGCCGGCACCTGTTCTGGGAGATGCCTGGCCCTCCTGCCCCGCCGTTCCCATTGTGGGACATCTTATTCTGTTCAAAAGCAGCAGAAAAGAAGTCAAAGAAGCTGGCATTCAACGCGGACGTGGACAAAAAGGAGGCCAGATCTCTTTATTTATTTATTTATTTATTTATTTTTGTACCACTTTCCCTTGCAAGTTCTACCCAGTGGACTGTTCCAAGAGGAAGTGTGGCAATTCTACCCCTGTGAAGAGCCACAGCTTGTAAGAATCGGTAAAAGGCAACAACATCACCATCACCATTCGGACAGCCCGTTGAGCATGACCTGTGGGGCAACTACACACATCCATTCACCACCCCCCCCCCCACACACACACACACCTACACACACACAACTATGCCTATTTGGTCTTCCTCCAAGCAGACCGTATCGACTGCTTTTGTAAAAGTAAATAGATTCAAGATCAAAGGCATTGGAGAATTTTAACTTCCCAGAGAATAGGCTGTATGTAATATCAATAAACTTTCCTGGAAGGTAGGTGGAAACTGTTTAACTCCGTGTACAGATGGTAATGACAAAATGATGAGGGACGTGCTCAAATTCAAGAGGGGTGGATCCAAGTGCACCAGCTACTCTTTCAAGCAACTGTGCTTGAAAATGAAATAAGACCAAATTTTAAGTCTCGATGGCCAAACTCTCGGTTGGTGCCCGTTACTGAGGGGTGGTGGTAATAACGCATCCTAAGATCTGAAAGCCAAAAGGATTCATTAGATCATCAAGAGACGCCTCAGCCTACACAGGATGCTGTTCCCAGCAAAGATGCCTTGAAGGGCCCCTTGGGGTGAGCTCCAACAACCGAGTTATTTTATCCATCTCAGAAGAGTACCCCTGTCTATGTATAGTATCCGATTTCTGTTATGAAATTAAACTTTGGCCTTAAAAGCATTGCTCCATACCACACGAGTCCTGGGTACCAGGTTTTCATTAAGGACCAGTCATAGCCCTTGGAGAAGGCAGGAGAGGTCATTTCGTTCATTCCCCTACCTCCGGGCAGGTCTTGTGTGAAACGACACCAGCCTGGCTCTTATTATAAAATTCCCACAGCAGGAAGTCCGATAGCCCCGCTGTAATGTTGCTTTCCCATGGCACACAACCCTCGCGGTTAGAAAGTGATTTCTAAGGGCTGGATGAAATTCACCTACGCCACCGTGGCCTCGGAACACGTACCCACCGGAGCAGAGAGTGGTGAGCATCGTCAGCGCACCTTGGGCCCCTGAAGAGAGGGGAACACCTTCGTGTTCCCTTGTCTATACTGCTTCTTCTGTTATAGCCTTGATTTCAGCTGGGATTTTTTTTTTTGCATCAATGTTTATCAAAACAAAGGTGATGAGGGCTTTTGGAAGGCCGGGGTTGCTCTTTTCCTGCACTCTGGGGATTTTGCTTCCTTGTAAAGACAGGCCTAGAAGTGGAACAAATTTCCCCTAGAGGGGAAATTTCATCTTTTGATGTGTGTGAGACACACACTGTTCCACTACACATTTCATTTTCACCCTATTGAAATGGTCACAAAAAAGTCCACTAAATCAAATATATTAAAAGTGAAATTTAAATTCTTAAAATATTCGCCATATCATATACTATGTGTACATCGCTATCATCAACCTATTGCATTACTAAGTAAAAGGGCGGGACCTCTGACTACCAATCTCCTTCCTTTCCAAGTGGTTACATGTAACAGAAACTATTGAAACAGCAGGTCTCACAAATTACATTGTGCTTTTACTGCTCTTAAATGTTCTTTCCAAAAATTATCCAGAGTAAAGCCAGGTCAACAAGCTTTCCTCAAGGAACCTGGAAATACATCAAGTTCATACGTGTGACGAAGTCGTCCCCCAACTTTCCACCAACTGCTGAAAGGCCTCACACCAACATGGTGCTTACAGGGAAGATAACAGAATTAATCACTTTCACGAAATTCTTACTTCTTGATATTTGAAAACATAAAGCCCATGACAATAATTTCCACCAAAGTGCAAAAGTTTTCATGCTAACAGAAAAAATGTATTCTTTCTGTAACGTGCCCCATGCACAAGTATGGAACAGTAGACACAAACGTCTGTAACTTAGTGTTTATATTTCACATTTGTATCAAATGTTGACAAAATATTGAAGCATTCGGTTGGTAATGGTGAGAAAGAGAGAGCTGGGGCCTTCTGCCACACACATTGTTGTGCTTTAGTCTGTCTCAAACTGAAGAGAGAAATACAGTGTTAGGAGGAAGAGGCATTTTCTTTATGTCATTGAAGTCAGTAATATACAAATAACACTCCAGTGTGAATGTCCCTGTCAGGTTGCTAAACTACAATTATTTTACAAAAAAATAAGAATTTTTAGCTTTTGGAAAAAATGAAAGAAATACCTTAATTCAATAACCTCAAGTATTTTTTGTTTTATATTTAATAACCAAAGCCTCAGGGACCCCGTGATGCTCGTCTCTGAGACAGTATCCACACCGGGTCCTTAAATAAAATTTTCAGAGTGCTTCTTGTTCCAACACGAGGCTCACTTTTTGTGGCCTAAACTTGGCCAGGGCTGAGAAAACACTATTTACACCAACAATAACAGTGAACATTTTACGAAGCGCTTACCATGTGCTAAACACTCCATGTGCAGAGTGTTATTTGATTTTCATACTCACCCTGTGAAGCAGCCACTATCATGATTTCCATTTTCCAGGTGAGGCTCACGAAGGTCAAGCATCTTGCTCAAGGTCACACAGCTGGGAAATAGAATGGCCTGGATTTAAAATCTCATAAGTCCATGGCAAAGCTACAGGTTGCATTCTGTACCAGATATTTTGCACACACGCACACAAACACACACACACACACACACGTTCAATCTCTTCCTGGACCATCATTCACTTTCACTCCCTGCCTTGTGTCCAGCTGATTCTTTTGCATGGAATCATTAGAAAAATAAAAGTACAAAGAAAAGCAAGTCAAATAAGTCTCAAATTGAAATATTTTCAAATAGCCCTTTTCCACCTTATGATCAACCAACACGAGAAACAATTAACCTCTCAGATTTGGTTTTCTCAGTTGGAAAAGTGGGTAGAGAACTGATGTGCCTTAATAATTCTGATCTAATCATTAGTCTTGAGCTTCGGGTCACCACCATGGGAAAGCTGGTCTTAACAAAGCAAATGAATGAAACTCGACCTTTCTACTAGAAATGGAAACAGTAGCAGCAGCGTTAAAATTTGCCAAGGGCCCTTCTAGGAATATTTCTAAACCATCTGTCTTTCCTCTCCTCTAAAGAAAAGGGAATTTAAATATAGAAAAGAAGAAAGAAATCAGACAATCAGAAAATAATTGCACACATGTCATTTCCAACAGAGTGATTTATTTTATCTAAAGACTTTACTTCTTGTGTTCAATCCCCTAACACTTCACATAAACTATATAACCAGAAACAATTCCATGAGGTAGAATTATTCCTTTTGAGGGTTCAGCTTCATATTCAAAAGTTAGAGCTATCTTAGAGTAAAAAAAATGAAACACATAACTAGTACTAGTTATGATTATGTATCTTAGCTATCTTAGGATACAGGAAAGAATTACTTAACACAAATGACACTTTTAGCTGGCTTTAGAAACCATTTTCCCCATTTCGTCCTGGTCAGGCATTTGCAAATAACAAAAGGATGAATTTCAAAGCGTTGATCTGGACCACTGGAAGTAGACAATCAACAGATGATACAGAAAAGCATATGCTCCCCTCTTCCACGGGTTTCTTTTCCACTCCTTCTTGTCTTGCAGATCTTGTCAAAGGATGATTGATAGGAGCAGAGAAGCTCTTCAAACGCCAGCCACTGCCTGAGGCACTTCCTATAATCAAAGCCCACGCCCACCCAGGGCTAATTAGACATTAGATTAGTGTCAACTGATTGATTTAAAGCAGCCGCCCTCCTTCCCCCTTCTCCACCACCCAGCACAGCAAAGAAGGGGCTGGCCCCCAGCATGGTTCCCTGGGCAGACAGATTATTCATCGAAGCTTCTGAAAGGAAACCTGGACACAATGC
The DNA here is from genome assembly GCA_004027205.1 of Ctenodactylus gundi. Lineage (NCBI taxonomy): Eukaryota > Metazoa > Chordata > Mammalia > Rodentia > Ctenodactylidae > Ctenodactylus > Ctenodactylus gundi. The sequence goes on from PVKB01000110.1 coordinate 938,913, forward strand.
AAAGTGGTTAAAACGCAGCCTGAAGAACATTTCTGCAGGAGAAATACGGGGTAGGGGAGGGGGTGGTGGTAAGAGCTGCGCTGAGAACAGAAAAGAAAGAGAGGGGGGAAAATGAATCATGTTTCTGAGAGCAATGGAACCCCTCGGTCCAATTTGTTGAGTTAAGTTCAAGAGAGTGTTTGTGATGTTTGAAAGAAAATTATTTGCAATTTAACCTGGGAGAGTTCTGAGTACATTTGGCTACAATTTATATACCATTTTTCAAAGTCTTTTTCCCTCCTCCACTCCCCCTCCCTCGCCATCTACCCCCGCGTAAGTATATGAACGGGGAACATTCAACGTTGTCCTAATGGATTAAGCAGAGACGAGACTGCAAGGAGAAAATTAAAGATGAAGTCGTTACAGCTTTTGGAACTGGCACTGGGCAGAGAGAGGTAAGAGGAATTTCTTTCCTCGCAGGATAAGGGAGATTTCAGAAAGCACCCAGCCTTCTCGGGGTGTAGACACGCACACCCACAAAACAGTAGGAGTCATCTCTGGATTCCTTAGGAACTGCACAGCCCACTGTTGCTTGCTTCGTAGAGGAGCCCATGTAGTTGTATTTTAACCTAAAAAGTGGACCCACTCCCAGCAGAGACCACCGGAGGAGGAGGGCAGCCAGGGGCCAGTCTTAGACTTTTCATTTGCAGATTAAAGGTCTTTTCCATTTGTCATGACCAGCTACTACTACACTCTGGGGTCAGAGCTGATCCAACACAAACACATCTCTGGAATTATTTCTGTATATGGGCTCCCAAGAAGCTCTGTAATCATAACAGAAATGTATAAGAAAGAGTGCTGGTGAATGGAACACCGAGATCCTTCTCCTAAGGATATCTTTTTACCTCTCATGGACTAAACAGAGAGAGAGAGAGAGAGAGAGAGAGAGAGAGAGAGAGAGAGAGAGAGAGGTTGATAATTTGGAGGAGGGGACAGACGACAAGAATAACAGCAATAGCCAACCAGTCGACACCTGTGACATCATTAGAGCCCCTTTATAGTTTCCAAGGTTGTAGAGGCCCACTAAAGCCCTGAATGGTAGGCAAAGCCCATATATTGTTGACTTGCAGATTTGCTATTTTACCTGCTACAGGTGAACTAATGCCTTCCCCGTTGTCCAAGCTGGTAGAGCAAATCCACCAACTGGTCTCTGATCTGAAGACGACGGGTTTCTGCCAACTGCTCTTCCAACCTATCACATTGCCATCCAGTTCTATCTCAAGAACATTTCAGAAAAGAATGCATAGAGATTTTGTTTTTCAAACTTAGATACACCGTCCACCCGCAAGAACTCCGAGATCAGAAGAGCCGCCGTATAAAGCTTTATAAAATAAACCACAAGCTGGAAATCCAAGAGGTCCCTAGAAAGATGCTTTAAGATCCTCAGAAGGAAGTGCTGAGCCCTGGGTCGTATACAGGAGCGTCGGATTTTGTTTTACACAAGAACTAGTAACTCCAGCTAGTGGCACATTAGTTCCCATCAAAGCAATAAAGACACAGGAACACGGGCATTGAAAACATACCACCTATATCCCGAAAACTGGGCTCAGTGTCTGGAGTTCGAGAGGCAATTGGGCGCCAGGGCAGAACTGAATGACTACTGTCTTTTTCTTGATGTGGTCTCAACATCTGAACAACAGCTTTCAGGGACTATCCAGTTCGAAGTACAGAGAGGAGGTGAACTGTGGCCAACCCCAGTGTGTCACTGCTTTGTCCTGGCTTCCTGGTCTCTGCAAAAGCAGAAGTTCAGAGAACAGGACTGGAGAGCCAACAAGAGCGAGGCACCAAGAAGGGTCCTCCAAATGCCGATTCGGCGAATTTTAACTTTTTCAGCTATAAACCTTTCAATACCTCCAAATAAATCCTTCACTTTTATATGAGGGCTTGGTTTCTACAGCTGGAGATTTATGCCGTGAGCTGAGGTCAGGCCAAGAGCAGGGAACCTAAACGATGTGACAGAGAGAGCGCGGGATGTGATTCAGCCTCTCGGGGTCCACGTTGCCCTTCGGAACTCCTCAAATGTCATGCAGAACCACCCCCCTCCCCCCGCTAATTAGCTGGGGAAGGAGCCGAGTGCTGTCATGAACCGGTCTCCAAGCGCTGGCCGACTCTGGAAAGGCACCGCAGGACACAGCGCATTTCCTCGCTGGGGCCTGGGACTCATCCACAGGCAGGGAATCCACGCCAGCCATCCTCGTGGTAGGTCACAGACTGGCCTGCTGACTCCCAGCCTGCCCCCTCCGCGAGCCAAGTTAGGACACTCGTAGGAAACTTGTAGGAACTTGGACACTTGTAGGAAATGCAGTCCTGGAACACAGGGTGTGTGCCACAAGCTTGCTCAGCTGTCCTACCTATGGAGGCTTTTGCGCCACATTGAACTTAGTGCTCACATAATTTGTCTCCTAGCATTTGTTTGACTTCAAATATTGTGATGAATCAATCCTGGATAAACACAATTTAATATTTTTTGAGACAGGGTCTTGCTCTCAGGCTGGTCCTGATCTCACTATGAAGCCCAGGCTGGCCTCAGCCCCACAGCAATCCTCCTGTCTCAGTCTCTCGAGTGCTGGGATTGTAGGCGTGAGCCACCACACTCAGCTTCCATGATGCTGGGGAATTGAACCTAGGTCCTTGCACCAACTGCTGTGCTATTCACTCAGCCTCTATAGGTTTTATTACACCATGCATTTTAAAAGATTTTTATACATAGTGTAACCTTTAGGACACCCTAGGCACTGTACTTGAAATTTGTCACCCAGGGCCTCAGTCACACCAGGCAAAGGCTCTGCCACTGATGTTTAGCCCCAGATTCAGTTGCTATTTTTTAGATTTATTTTATATCTGGGCTACATTGCTAAATTTGGTTATCTGCTCCAAAAGTTCTTTGGTGTTGTCTTTAGGGTCTCCTAAGTAGGGCTCACATCACCTGTGAATCAAAATAATTCTTTGCACAACCTCTTTTTTTAGTTTCTTCCTCTTTCCTAAAAATTCAGGCTAAATTTTCAAATAATACGTCGACTAGACCTGAACAGAATAGACATCCTCGTCTCACTGATTTGGAAGGAAATGGTTTCGGTTCTTTCTTCATTCAGTGGGAGGTTGGCTGTGGGTGTGTGTTATGTACAACCTTCACCACGTGGAAGCGTACCTTGTCTTTTTAGGGCTTTAGCCTTCAATGGCCTTTCCCTTTCTATTGGGATTATTATCTGCTTTCTGTCCCCAAATCTATTCACGTGGTGGGTTATGTTGGCCGAACATACACACTACATATATAAAGCATTTTGGCTTGCATTCTAGAATAAAATTAGTCATTGTATTCGTTTGGGTTCTTTCAAAAGGCAGAATTCACAGAAATTATAACAAATAGGATCTGTGAGGAAGGCTTAGAAATCGGAGGATAGAGACAGTCAGTCCAGGATGGCAGCCTGCACGTGTGAAAGCTGGAGGGTCTGACAGCTGCGCAGCTACGAAGCCCAGGACTTCAGGACAGCCAGCGAGAGTCTGCTGGAAATCTTTGTTGTTCAAAGAACAATGGCAGGGACTGGAGCCTGAAGATTGGCAACTGAAGATCAGCAACGGGCAGACAGGTGCAAGTAGAGAACAGAACGAATCTGTGGTGGTGATCGGCGTGTAGCAAAGTCGCCATCCATAGACAACTGCGAAGGCGAGAGCTTTCCCAGAGGAAGAAGCTGTAACAATCTTTCTTCTTCCTTCCTTGTATACCACTGGAGTCCCAGTTGGCCCTCCCACATCTGGGTGGGTGCTCTTCCCTCATTGGCCAGCCCACACATCACTCACACTCTAATCCGGGCTGGTTCTCAATTCCTAATCCAGGTGGGGTTCCTGATTGCCTCAAGTTGACATAATCTCTCTAACAGTCATGGTTATAGAAGATGATCTTTTCAGTGTGTTGCTGAATTCAGTTTGCACACATCTTATAAAGGATTCGGACCCTGTGTTCATCAAGGATACTGGCTCATTTTTTTTCTAGCCAATTTTATTATTGCATAACTTTGGCCTCAAAGAATGAGTTTGGAAATCGTCTTTCCTTAGCATTTCATGAAATACTTTGAGGATCACTTACCAGACCTTTAATAAAGTCTCCTCCATAAGGGCCTTCCCAGCCTGACCACCTCCCAAAGGCCCTCCGTTCTAATATTATCAAATTTGCCACCACATGAATTCTGGAGAGTGTGCATTCAAATCACAGCATTCCATTTCGTGGCACCCTTCAAAATTCATGTTCTTCTCATATGCAAAACACATTTATTCCATCCCAGTAGCTGCAAGAGTCTAAACTTGTTCCTGCAACAACTCAAAAGTTCAATTCCAAAATTCTATCTAAATGAGGCATGGGTAAGATGTAAGGGCTGTTTCATCCTCAGGCAAGTTGCTCTCCAGCTGTGGCCCTGTGAGGTCATACACGTCCTGTGCTCCAAAATACAGTGAGGTTTGGGCACAGAACACATATTTCTGTTCCAAAAGTGACAAGAAGGAAAAAAGAAGGAAGAAGTAACAAGTCTTAATTAAGTCTAAAAGCCAATCAAATGACCATTAAATCCTGAGACTTATGAATAATCTTTAACTCTGTGTTCTGTGTCTTAGACTTGCTGGAATAGAGGTTGGAATCCCAAGGCCCCAGATGTCAGTACTCTAGAGGTCTTACTGGATATAGCCCATGCCACAGCTTTGACAAATTATAGCTGTGTGCCTGTGACTCTTCCAGAATGGTCTTAAGTATGTCAGTGAGAAGACCTAGGCATGGTCGTGCCTTCGCAATTTCACTAGACTTGGTTGAGAAAAGGACTCTCTGCAGAAGCCTGATCTCCATCGCTCTACCGCCCATTGTCCTGGTGGGTGTTCTTTGCAGTCGCCATGCTCTTAAAGCAGAACTCCACCTGAGGTCCGAGGCTTTCTGAGGTATCCTCTCCGTGGTGTTGATCGTGCCTACAGAGTTCATGCATTCTGTGTGACTGCAGAATGAGTATCTGAAGGGTTCTGCTAAGGCTCGTAGCTGCGTCCTCTGCAACATTGACACAACATAAATCTGAGCCCAACTGAGCCACCAGTGGGGTGCCCAAGAAGTGCTGTACCAATAAGTGGGGAGCAAAATCCACAAGCAACTCTGGGCATGCTGAGTATTGCCGTGGATGGACCTGGATGGGTAGGACGGCCTCAAATCCTCTGAAATGGCTTTGTACTTACACTCTACCGTCTTCAGATAGCCCTGGCTTTCTCCTATTTCTACCAAAGATCTCTTTATCTCAGGGTCACTTGGCCACGCCCCTCGTTTTCCCTCCTAAATATGCTTTTGCTCTGTATACAACCATGCTGAGAATTTTCCAAGCCAGTGCATTCCACTTCCCTTTGAACTCTGAATTAAGTCCTTAAAACACTGCATTGTCTTGCAGTTTACTACAAATAGTGAAATAGGCCACGCAGTACCCTGTGTGTATGTGTGCACGTGCGTGCGCACACCGGCTACTGGGCTTTTCAACCAAATAACCTAGCTCATCACTGAGAAAGCTGCCTTTTCATAAAGCCCCAGAACATAGACATGACTCAGCCAAGTTATTTGTCATTTTATGACAAGGATGACCAGTATCTCGCTCTCCATTTCATCTGAGACCACAAAAAAACAGTCTTTATCTTATACTTTACTTTGATTCTGCCCCTCATCCCACATCTCCACCTCTGGCCTGTTCAGACTCATCTCTATGACTTCCAAAAGGATGCCACTTTTCCTGCAGCTGTCCTCTTCTTCTGACCCTCCCGGACTCAGTCTCCACACACTGTTCGCAGCAATGCCCGATTTTTCCACTACAGTTTTGCTAGCCCCTACCATTCCCCAGTTTCAAATCTACTGTCATATGTTTAGGAGTTGTGACAGCAACATCATAATAGGAAAATAGGGACAGGACAACATTTTTAACTCAAAAGTTTACTAAGGACTGCTCCAATAGTACCCTGGAGCCTTAGATCTGGCATCTGCATGTGTACTTGGTGAGCTGCAAAGCCTCTAAGGATCCCAGCCCTTCCCTGCAAGCAGGAGATGAACCTCAAGGCAGGGAGAATCAGCCAAGCATCCCAGGCACAAAGGTCGGCAAATGCCACGGATTCTACACACTTGATGCCCCACCTCTAGCCAGGAATGGACCGTGAATTTTACATTTAACAGACTAAAACATTTTGTAAAGTTGGATCTGTGATTCTGCCTCCCCTCCGGTCCATTCTACAGAAGTCGTTGGTACACTGGGGCAGCATGGAGAGATGGGCAATTTTGGAGAATTGTTCTCATCATCTCCCCCAGGCTTGACTCTGAATAAACTTTTTTTCCCATGTACCATTATAAATGGCTTCCTTTGACGTGGTCAGTGTGGCAGGTAGATCAGAATGCATTTACTGCCATTGAGCAGTCAGTAAAAATTCCACATATCTAGTCTGAGTTTCTTTTTTAATACATTATGTATGGCTGTCACAGAATTCTTTTGTGTAGGGGTGAATGTGTGTGTGTGTGTGTGTGTGTGTGTGTGTGTGTGTGTACGTTCATGTGCGCTGGGCTTAAGCCCAGTTTACCTTCACACTAAACTATATCCTCAGCCCACTTTTATTTTTGATTTTGAGACAGGGTTTTGCCAAGTTGCTAAACTTCCCAGGCTCAGTTTGAACTTACGATCCTCCCTGATGTCACAGAATTCTTCAGCCTTGTTCATTTATATAGAACTTCCTTATTCACCGTTCTGGAAGCCAGAAGATCTGCGACCAAGACACCAGCAAGTTTGAGTACAAGTGATGACAGCTGCTTCTTCAAGAAGGGAGGAATGCTGTGCTCTTACATGGTGGAAGGCAGAAGAAAAAGTGGTCCAAATTTCCTTGTATAAAGTCCTGAATCTCATTCAGGAGAGAGGAACCCTTGTAGCCTGAACTCCTCTTGAAGTCCTTACCTCTATTGACATCTGAATTTTGGAGGTAACATATTCAAAGTACAACAAATACCTAACCAGAAGAGTGCCCTGATCAACATTAATAAATGACATCAGAGGAGCACTTTCAAGTGATAATTCTTCCAGAAATAGCAATCTATGAATGAGATAGAAAAAACTCTTACCTAGCTGAAGTAATCATGAGACACCCAAGGCATTTCCTTTTCATGAACACTATGAAGGTTTGGTTGCCAGAACTTTCAGTGGACGTGAGCTGAGTCTGGAATTTGTTAAAAATGAATGCACTTCTGTAATAGTGTTACGTGTAATTTTAGGTTTGCCAAAGCTTTACACGTTTGAGTTCCACTTCTGGCCATGAGAGAATAAAGAGAATATTATGTACTCTCCCACCCAAAGCAATTCAACAATTGAAACAAATAGACATGAGTATGTTAGGATGAATGTAAAAGAGTATTTCTCTGTGTGCTGCAAGATCACTTGAGAAGAAAGAACAAGAATCATTGTCAATGCAACAGGGAGTGGGTACAGAAAGCGTGGCCCTGAATGCCTTGAGTCACCTTGTGCTAAACGATGTGGTATCATAAGGAGGCGTACATGAGGCCACAATATTTATGATAATCAGCCTAAACATTTTTTTAACTCAGAGTTCCATTCAAAAGAAAAAAACTTACTTTTTCGTTGTTGTTGTTTTTTGAGTCATGAATCACTGACATTTCAATACACCAAGCCGAGATCTGGCAACAAAAAGCAATTTTTCAGAGTAAGGGTGCACCGTCCAAGTGACTATCTTAATTACCTGCATCAGCCCAATTAATTTGTGGTACATTTCAAGCTGAAACAAAGGCCCAGGAATGAGGCCGGTTGTTCCACCCCAGCCAGAGGATTCTACAGTGCCTCTCCCTCCATCATTCCAGGAACCAAAGACAATAGGATGTAGCTGAGCCCTCGGGGTCTTGGCAGACAAGAGACAAGGAGAAAAAGTTCTGCCAGAATGCATATCAGTGTGGAAAATCACATCACGGCGAGCTGCAGTGAAGCGTTCTTGAGAACAGAGGGCCAGACGTTAAGACATCTGATAAAAAGCAAAACTGAAAAAAATTGTCCTTGCAGATGAGTTGCAATGCCTGTTTTAGATCACATTTTGATTTTGATGACAATACCAAATCATGAATAGAAGTTTGGTTTTGCTCACAGTTCTGCAGGCGGAGAAGTTCAAGAGAATAGGGCTGGCATCTGGTGCGACCTTCTTCCTGCACCGAAACATGGCGGAAGGCATCACATCGTGGACAAGACCGAGCAAGCCTGCTAGTTCAGGTCTGTCTTTTTCTTCTTCTTATAAAGCCACTAAGGCCTGACTCTTACGATTTCGTCTGTTCCTGATTAGCTCCCAAAGGCCCACCTCCAAATACCACTAAGATATGAATTTGAGGATTAAGTTTCCAACACATGAACTTTGGGGAATACATACTCAAGTCAGCACTCCATCTGTACCAACTGGTCTCCAAACCACAGAAACTCCTCAGAGTTCTTTAATAATCTCTTGATATTCCCTTTCTCCTTTAATTCATTATGTGTTCTGTGCCAAAGCTGGACCCTGGGGGAAGGAAGCCCTGTCGATCAAGAGGCACCTACCCAACTAGGTGAGCACCTCTCCTCCCCCTAATTCCTCCCTGCCAGGCATCTCCCTCCAGATTACAATCCTCAGGTGTGCCACACAGTTTAAACCCGCCCCAAGATTGCTATTCCAGGTGCTCTTAACAGTGTAACTCACCAATGCTGTGCACAGCAAATCAAGGCCTAAGTGGAATAGATGGAAATTCAGATGACAAGTTTCATAGGGATACTAAAAGGTGTAACCTGTCTTGCTCTCTCCCCTGGAAACCCCCATGGCCATTCTGATATCAGAAACTCCACATCTGTACATTCATTTCTTTGGGTTAAAAAAAAATCTAAAGTGAGGGAACAGTACATGAACAGATAATTGAATCATTATTAGACATCAGCTAAGAGGATAGAATTATCTTTATTCTGAATCTTCCCAAAGGAACAAAATCTAAATAATTTTTATATAAGAAGGTGAGCATATGCACCTCACTCGCTAACCAAATGGAAGTAATTCAAATGAGAGTAAAAGAATTGGGACACTGGAATGTGGGGGTAAACAGCACACCAAGAAAACTAAAAGGAGGCCAGGCCTTGCGGCAGATGTCTGTAACTCCAACAATCTAGGAGGCTAAGGCAGGGGCATCACAAATTTTTGCCCAATCTGGGGCACAAATAGTGATAGAGTGAGAATCTGTCTCAAAATTTTAAAAAATTAAAAGGCGGGCGATACATAGTTCAGTGTGAAAGCCCTAGCTTCAATCCTTAGGAAGAAGAAAAAGATAAAAGGAGAAAAGAAGGCAGGAGAAAACAAAGAGGAGAAGGAGGGGGAGGAGAAATAAAGAAAAAACAAAGGAAGAGAAAGAAAGAAAGAAAGAAAGAAAGAAAGAAAGAAGTCACTCAAATTTTATTTTATTTTAGTTGACAATTTCACAGTTTTGCAAACTATACTTCTGCAGTAGCAAAAGCCCTAACTTGCCCAACCCCAAACAACTCTCAGCAAATCTCTGAGTAAAACTAATGAAAAGTCATGGCAGTCCCTCTAGAATGTTGAAATGCTTCAGGCTAGGACCGTGGGCAGATGACGGGTGACTGCTACCCAGGCGCCAACAAAAGTGTCTCTGGACTAGACACCTTGGAGTGACCATGTGGTCGGGGACTACGAGACGTGAAATACACAGGAAAGATATTAACTAGAAACAAAATGACGTAACACGTCACGATAAGTAAGTGGAACCACTGAACAACTGAATTGGGGTGACACACACGGGAGGCTTTGCTATTTCCTAACAAATTTAATCTCTGACCATTGATGAGCAAATCAATAAGAAAAATAACCAGCAACCACTACGGAGGTTTGTGCTTGGTGGATCAAGGCTCAGGATGCTGGGAAGTCTAGCTGAGACCCCAAACCCCTCTCAGGAGTGCCGCAGCCAAGGCCTGGCAGGCAGGGAGCTAGGCAGCTCTGGAAGAGGAGGAGCAGATGCCGATCCAGAGGTGGGAGGGCAACCAGGGTGCCCACAGGGTGCGGGCTGAAGGGTGACGGGCTGATGGAGAGAGCTAGAGGCTGGCTGCACACGTCTTCCCCCGGAGAGGCTGCGTGCTAAGCGCTCATCCATATTTATCTGTATATCCTCACCTTGTTCCAGAAAGGATTTAAAACTGCCCTTGCTACAGAGCTCGGGCTGTATTATGACTGCAATTGAGTGCAATTGGAGGATTTGAGCAAGCAATGGCATGCTCGGGCATGCATTTAAGAAAGATTAAAGCTCAAAATAAATTGTGAGGGTGCAGAGAAAGGGACAAGACTTCGGGCAGTTAAGGCTGAATAGAGGTAATTACAATAATCCAAGGGGAAGTGGACGTAGCGTGAACCAAGGCAGCGGCCCCGGGAATGGAAAGGATGGAACAGATGGGAGATGTGTGTAAGACCGGACAGAAAGGACCTCGCGACGCTTAACGCTCCAGGATTCCACTGAGCAGACAGCGATTACTCAGGCAATGCGTCTTGATCAGGAATTTAAATACGGAAGACCAGAGATCTGGACAATTTGCCAGACATTAAAGAGAACTGATAGCGTGGAAATATAATATTTCAAGTACTACGACTTTGCTTCGCATTTCCATTCAAACCCACCGCTCGGCCTATTTGAAACGCAGTCTTATTTTGTCCAAGGCGCAAACATTTGTTGATTTCTCACATGCCCCAGGTGCTTCTCAAACAACTCAGTGTCTTGTTCTTTTTTTTAATTGAAATTATGCTGTATTAATTGAAAGCCATAATTTGAACAATGTTGAACGTGGGGAAGGCAGCAGTGACTTAAAAACATGCAAATCAAAACATATACAATAATCAAGAACATTTCAAGTGACTGTCTGACTTCAGTACATGGAAGGGAACATAATTCAGCAATTTAAAAACTGGATTATGTTTTAACTATCTTCTCGCCTAATTGTTTGCATGAATTCCAAATTCTGTAAAACGGAGTTCCGTTAATAACCCCACCGTGGGACATAAACACACGTCTCATTGCCATGTCTAGTTTCCAGCATGAAGTACCTTGGGAAGGTGATTTTCCTCTTCCCAGCTAAACATCGCACCCAAAACTTGAATCCAACGTTTTGAGCAAAAATTTCCAGTGCAAATACTGGAAAGTAATGAGTTCTCAGTAAGCAGGTGTTAGACTTGAAGCCACTTTTTAAAAATGTCTTCTAAAAATTTGGGATTAAAAGAATTAAGTCTAGTACAAATACATTTGAAAAAAATCTTTAAGTTCACTGTTCATAGAATCTAGCCTGTAGAAGGATAAATGGCAGTTTGGGATAAAAATATGTTTTTGTCAACAGTGACCTTAAAAGATACCATGATAATTGTTTGCCATTAGGCAATGGTAGTGCATTCCCTGCAGAATTTTCAGTAGGGACAAAAAAAAAAAAATCAGTCCCCCAAGGAATATTTAAACTGTGAAAGTACATAAAGAGAACATGACTTTAAATGTTTTAACACTTACATGTAGTGATAAAGATTTATTCCAAAAATGCAAAGGTGATCTGTGGTTATTTGTTAAGACAACCTCAAAAGCTACTTAAAAGACATTTGATGATATCCAACACTTACACCTTGACTTTTTTTTTTTAAGGAATGTAGAAGGCAGTGGACACTTACTTAACTTAAAGAATAATATCAGTATTTGTCCTAGACCAGAAACCGATTTTATTGACATTGGCTAGAACAACAGCCACGCAAGCCTGAAACAAGAAAATGACATTTTCATACTAGATGTTCCAGACAAATCAAAGACATAAATATTAAAAGGGAGCAAAATGAAAATATGATTGTTTGTAGATGGTATCCATAGCTCCATATATGGCTTAGAGTCAAAAACCTGTACGAGAAAGAATGGGGAAACTTTAGAGTTTTAAATGAATATACGGAATTAGTAGTCTTGGTATGTATATTGTAATGATGTTTTCAGAAAACAACAATAACATTTTAAGGGAAAAATTAAGGTCCCTGGGAATCTACTTTTCTTCACCTAGTTTGTTTTCTTCTGAATTTATATACCAAAATGTCAAAGATACATTTGTTGATTCTTGGTGGCCTCTATTAATTGACGTGATATACTGATTAATGTATTCGACAAACATTGCTGAGTACCACTGTCATTCAGCTACTGGAACTGGCACTAGTGACTCCCGAGGAAATCCTTGCCGTCATGGAGGGAGGACAGGTGCCGTCAGAAGATGTGAGAGAGAGCACACACTATTGTAGAGGTTATTTAAGTCCGTAAAAAGAAAATACAGGGACAAAGATTTGAGACACAGCAGAGACAGATATTTTAGAAGAGTTGAAGTCATGTAGACTTTAAGAAAGTGAGAAGGGAATTGACCTGGGAGCCGTATCGGGAGAAAGAAAAAAGCCCAGGGCAGCAGGATGAGAAAATACCTGTAGCAATTACAGATTGTGGGTAGAACGTGATAGGTGGAATCTGTGAACATAGGCAATTGCTGTGTGAGACAGCCACATTGTCGAGGCCTTCAGAGCCATCTCGGCCTTTATGAAGGCCACTACACTTTCCATAAGGTTTCATGGGAAAGACTGGCCAACTGTCCAGATAAAACCAAAACTGTGGCTCCTCTCTCTAAAACCAAGAAAGAGTCATCTTCCCCACAACTCCAGGCCTTGGCTGACAATCACAGCCATGACAATCTCTGAGTCGCTTTCGGAATCATTCTTTCCTTCTTTTGATGGACAACAGCTTTCTGAAGAGTAACTCTCCGGCTTTCTAGAAACCAAACAACCTCTCTTCCTCCTCTCTCACTTTGTTTCCTTAAGCTCAAACTGCAGCGTCTGCTGGTAAAGTCTCATCTCTGTAGCAATGGCCACCTGTGGTTCAAACGTGTAATGACATCCTTCCCACCTGGCCAGATCCTTACTATTCACTTAAAGTCATCATCCTCCATTTTTTCTTTTCAATATGGATAGGCTGTGAATTTTCCAAATTTTTAAGTTCTGGCTCTTCTGTGTCTTGTGATTTCTTTAATTTGTCACTCTCACATTTTCAACTTTCTGCTTTGAAATCACCTCAGCTAAATATCTAATTTCATCTCTAGCCCCCTCCACTTACCACAAAACACAATTCATTGTGGCTGTCTATAAAGGATCAGCTTCCTGTAGATGACCAATAACAAGTATCTCAACTCCCTCAAAGACCTCACCAATATTTTTACCAATGCTCCGTCATGATCCTATACGCATTCTTTAAGGCGCCAGGCGCTTCCTCAATAGTTCATCTCTTTACTTTCTGAACTTCAGCTTTAGTGGCCATAATCAAGTCATATTGCCACCAAACGAAATGCCACAGAAGAGGCATCCACTCAAGGTCAAGAGGAGTTTGGGCTGCAAACATGTAAACAGAGAGACCTACGATCCTCCACAGCTGACTTGTCATTCACCAGCTCAGAAAAAATCATGACAGATTATCAGTTTGGGCGCAGTAGCTAGGTGTCTGCTCCCACGCTAAACAAAACACCACACCCTTTCCTAATTTTAATCTAATTCATTAACTTGCCTCCTGTTACGGTTTAAATCTAAAATGTACCCCCAAAGACTCTTGTATATGGAAGGCAGCTGGATTACAAAGATGCCTTATAACCTTAGGGAAATTTATCCATTGATAATTTCCTATACCGTTCAAAGGTGGGGTCTGGGTGAGGGGGTGGGTCACTCAGGATGTGGCTTTTTATCTATGGCTCCTCTTCTCTTTAATCTCCTGCCTGGCCACCACGTGAGTGGTGCTCCTCCACTCCAAGCCCTTCTGCCATTCTGGACCAACCATGCACACGCTGAGACCTCTGGATACGAAAGCTTAAATAAACCTCCCCTCTTTTAAATTGTCAAATATTGCGTCCGGGGACTGGAAAGTGACTAAGACGCTTCAAGCTGTACAAAGGTGGCGCCATTGTGTGCGCTGTTGGGGGCCCTCTTCCCATGTCAGTAGGGATGACAGCACTAATGAAAACGGCTCCATTTTTAAAGTATTGATACAATAACTTTGAATTGAGAGAAGACAGAATTTTCTAAAGCACATGCCTGAGATGAGGCCCTTATTGGATGAGCTGGGGAGAAAAACAGAAATGAGTGAACGAAGCTAAGATTCTACAAGAATAATTTAAAGAACACATGTGATTACTAGGATCCCTGGAATCCAACCCTGCTCCCCCACCTCTTAATTATGTGACTGAAGCAAGTCCCTTAACCTCCTAAGGTTTTATTCCCTCTTCTATAAAAATTAGGATTGAATTTGATGGCTTTTTCGAATTTTTTTTCAGTTCTAATATTCTACAGTTCTTAATAAGCTCAGACATTCTTTCACATACTCAACAACTATAAGCTCCACCTTCTCTCAATAAATTCTATTTACTTGCAGGTGGTTGGACTATTAAGACAAGCAAATTGTTTAAATAATGTCTGACTTTTCGACTGGCTTGACTCTCCTAAAGGGATATATATATATATCCATTTTTTTCTGGGTAGTGGTTTTTTTTAGGTACATCAATCAAGTAGCCAGTATTTATTGCACATGGCTAATTAACTTCCCACTGACGTTTTCATTTGTAACAGTGGTCGAGATTTGAACTCAGATCTCATCAATGAAAAGCAGCTGCACTAATAAGTAGAGGTTCAAGAAGCCCCCTAATTCTCCCAGCTTGCCCCCACCATAAATGTGTGATTAATCGCAGGTTTATGGGAGTTCTCAGTTACTGTGAAAACAAATCGTTACCAGAAACTGGCATTCCCAATTTATTTTATTTATTTTATTTTTACTTTATGACTTATACCTTATTCTCCATATTTTCCATATGTTTCGAGTTCTTCTCGTCCATCCAGGACATTATGCAAAGTTCAACTCCTACTTGTCTCCTCGTGGGCCATGATGAACAAGAAACTGCTGGACTTTTGTCTTGGCTTTGGAAGGTGAGGGGACCGTGTGTCGTTCGCCTCTGTGCATTTCACAGGGGGACAGAGTGAAGACACATGATTATTTCCCCACCAGGTCAGTATAGTACAAGCGCCCGTCACCTACCTCTCTCACCAACCATCAGACCCAGGCGTGGGACACGCAGAGACGTGAAAATGCACTGAGGGGTCTGGAGTACCAAATTCTCGTTTGCTTTCTTCGATCGTAGGTCTCTCTGTTTACATGTTTGCAGCCCAAACTCCTCTTGACCTTGAGTGGATGCTTCTTCTGTGGCATTTCGAGAAATGGCACAAGAAGACCTGACACTTCCATCTCTGACTTCTTATTCAACAAGCAGTAAAAGTGGCTCGATGTGATCAAATTTACCTTGGAGGGATCACGACAAGAATTTCAAAGCAGCAAGAACAGAGCCTGGAACTGGATGTGTTGGTGCAGGTCTGTCCTCCTAGTACTCTGGGAGGCTGAGGCAGGAGGGCTGTGAGTTGGAGTCCAGCCAGGGCAAGTTAGCAACTTAGCAAGGCCCTGTCCCAAAACAAAACTTAAAAAAAAGGAGGAGGCTAGGGATGAAACTCAGTGTGAAGGCACTGATTTTGACCCTTAGTACAGAAAGGTGAGAGAAAGAAAGAAAGAAGAAAGAAAGAAAGAAAGAAAGAAAGAAAGAAAGAAAGAAAGAGAGAGAGAGGGGAAGGAAGGAAGAGAAGAATTGAAGGAGGGAGGAGGGAAGGAAGAAAGAAAAAGAAACTGGAACTGTGTATTGATGCTGTATGCTTGTAATCTCAGCACTCAGGAAGCCTAAGGCAGGTGGATTACAAGTTCGAACCCAGCCTGGGCAACTTACAAAGACGTCTATCTCAAAGTGAAAAAAATAAAAAATTAACAATAATAGTAATAATTGGAGATGTAGCTCAGTGAGAAGATCCTGGGTTCAATCCCTTGGACCACACACACACACACACACACACACACACACACACACACACACACACACGCTGCACTGATCTAGAAGTCCAACCAAAAAGGTTGTGAGACACAGAGTATATAGTCACTTGATAGCAGAAATCAAATGCAACCTTAAATCTGAGTCCTAGAACACAGCCTCTACTACTGGTCTTTAATGTCCAGCTGAGCTTCCTGTCAAATCTGAAATCCAAATAGACCTGCAATTCTGGTTGAGGACAGCAGGGAGTAATTCATCTGACAGCAGTTAGTAAGACGGCAGCTGTACCAAGTGAGCCTGCTAGTGGAATTGTGTGTGGGCTTGTGGGTTTCTCAGAGAAAGAAAGCTTTATGCCCTAGGTGCTCGAGTCTCCCAAATCTTTCATCTGGAAGGACAGCTTCTCTGTGAGTATCTCTATACATTGTGACCCTCAGGAATATCTCCCTCTTAACAGTACATGGCTTTCTAAAGGAACTGGAGCTTCCCAGAGCTGTGCTTTCTCCAAGTTCCGGCTTGTGCAGGGTGGTTCCTCAGACTCTGCCTCAGGTGGCTGTACCCTCCCTGTCCAGTCTACACCTTGAAACACATCCTTTGCTTTGGACCTGCCTGAGCACCCCAATCCTTAAGCCCCCTTCTGTAGAACCGACACATACAGAGCTTCGAAGTTAAACAAGTGAAATTTAGTGGTAACCGGTGGAATTCCTCCCAGCATTAGAATGTCACTGGCTGACCCCACACTACCAAGATTGTCCTTGGCTGTCTCTTGTCCTGAGCCTCAGCCTGCTGATCTGGCTTGACTACCTTCTTTCATGACCTTTCCCTCACACCTGACTGCTTCCTCTTACCCATGGCTGCCTATTCTTTTTTTATACAAAATACCACCGCCTTCTCCTCCCTACTGCAACGGCATCTAGCCCACCCCAGCTCTTGTAAAACTCACTAAGGTTGCCGTAGAAAACAGAGATCATTTTATCTCGTGCCAAGATCCAACTCCTAGGGGTGTAAGTGAAGAGCGAAGGGTGAGTTGCGTGAGCTCCCTCGGGAAGCGGAGCTGTCCACCACCAGGATTGCGTGGGTTTTTAATAATTTGTTTGCCACCCGGTATCTCCCTCACGAGTATGCATGTTCTTCTGCTCCCTCCCAGTCTTGCTCACATATCTACGTACACACCTGCACACTCAGTCACTTTGTTTCTTGAAAACGCTCCTACAGGTAAACAACAGAAATCAATGCCCTCGGACCAGGGAAAAGAAGTAAAAGAAGAAAGACCAGCCAGGAATGTGACAGAATGCGGGCAAGTGGCAGTAGCCAGGAGGAAAAAAGAGGAAAGGCTACATAGCGTGACTACATAGCATGGTGGATGTTTGCAGCCAGGCCAAGGATGCGGGAGAAAGCGAGCCCAAAGAGGATGAGGCTGCTCCATCAGCAGAACCTGTTTGCTCTGGTCTGATGTGGGGACAACACACTGACATAAGTTCATGTGCAAGAGAAACACAGACACACACACACAGACACACAAACATACACAGACAACCACACACAGACACACAAGCAGAGACATACATACATACATGCACACACAGACGCACACAGGCATACACACATGCACACACAGACACTCAGAGACATACACACACACACAGACAACCACATACAGACATACACACTTATGCACACGCCGACACACACAGAGAGACATAAATATATAGGCACACACAGACACACACACACAAACACACGCAGACATACACACATGCACACAGAAATGTACACACACACACACACACACTGATTGCTTTTGGCACAGTAGCTATTCCTCCTTCCTCTGCAAACAGTAACAGCAGGAGGGAAGAAACATTATTGAGACACGGGATACATACAATACCAATAAACAACCTTCATTTTATAAGTTATTTTCTGTCAAACTTAAGATGTTCTAAGAAATTTAACTAGTTGGCTATGTGTTAATACACAATAGCCACTCTTTCAAGCTTTCCGCCTCTTTATGGCCCAAGAGAGGCCAGAAAGTTTGGGACTGTGCAAAATATACTCAGAACCTAGGGTTCCAGCTGCATGTCCAGGTGAGGAAAGGCAGGACACGGGGTCCCCAGGTGGTCTTCTCTGTGACATTTCCAGCCTTAGAATTCACCCTTCTGAGGTTTAGCAAGGCAGCCAGGGCTGGGGGTGTGAACACAGCCCAAACCTCAGAGCCGTCCAAGGCTTCCTCCTGGTGGCTCCCGTATAATCTCCTGCCCTGAGTCACCGCCGCCGCCACCTGCTTTCAGGCTGTCTCTGGAGAAGGTCATGCCCACAGACACGTCTTTCTCTGTGTGCGACATAGAAGCTGCCAGCTTGTGGTAAGGCCTTGGGTGCCAAATGTAACCAATTACTGGAGTCCCTCTCCTGTGGCCAAAGGCATCTGTGGGTGGCACTCTATTCCCTGGATGCCAGTAGAGCAGAGGTGAGGGGCCATCGGGCTCCTCAGAAGACCTAGAAGAGTCTCCTTGAACTGTCACCTCCCCAGGACGTGCTGTGTCCTTCTTCCCATCAAGAAAATGTGAGTGAATAGAAGAAAAAAATGAAATTGGGAATTAATTTGAAAATTGCCCCCAAGTTACACTGAAACATTTTTTTTCAAGTTCATCATTCTGAAAAAGGTATTACATCAATTTTCTCTTCTCTGATTCTATGACCCTGTCATTATCTGTCCCCAGGATTCTTCATCCATGTTAGAATTTCTTTAAATTTATCTGTCTTCCAGACTGAAAACAGGTACCTAATTGTATTTCTTATTTTTGGTAGCTCCCTGTTCTTTATGATGTATAACGTAGAGCTTTCAACACACGCTCCTAAACCACACTGGAATATTTACATCTACCCACCCAGGATTCGTGTATTCATTCATGTCAATATTCCACCGCCCATTCTATTGCTCCTTCCAGAAAGTTCTTTCACATCCTGTGACTCTTTTCAGAACATTCTTCTGCACCCCACGACTCCTTCCGGAGCATTCTCCCTCATCCCGTGACCCCTTCTAGAATGTTCTTCCGCTCCCATTGTTGACAAAGTACTGCTCCTTCACAGGCCAATCCCTTTGACGCTGGCAAGCTCGTCCAGAACTCTTCACATAGGACGACTTCTCCCACTGCTCTATATTCTCTTCTTTAATACTTAACACCTCTTTTGTAATATGTAAACCATTGTAAACAGGTTTTACACCAAGTAAATAATTTGCTTCCTGTAATACAAATTAATCTTCAGGAGAGCAGAAAATGCATTTTTAATTCCTAATATAAGGTGTGGTGTATCTAATACATTCACCAAATATATAGGCACCAAAGAAAAATAAAAAATAAATGAATAAATGGCCCATTTTGTGATGTCAATGGACCACATAGTTGACATGGCTTGTGCATAACTGTGGCTAATAAAACCTTAATTTTGTGTATTTGTGTGCCTGTTTATAATCCTACAATTCAGATAGAACCTAGTGGGCAAATGCACAAAGAGTCCAATATTCTATATTTGCTTTGGGTACATGCACGTAACTTGAGTTTTTGAATTGAAAATTAAGCCTTGAAGGCTTTTCTGATTCAAATCTGGGTTTGTATATTTTTGGGTTTGTTTTCCCTTTTTGCTTTTCTAGTTATTATTTTGGATTCCATAGACCCAATGCACTCCTATCTCAACCTATGCCTATTTTAAGGTAAACTTTCTGTCTGAAAAAAACCACGGTTTCTAGTTGTTTTTTCCATTATTAGAAACAATTAGTACTGTGAAATCTTTGGACTTTCTGCATCCCTGTACACATATACATATTTTTATTAAGCGTAACAATGGAATTGAATTGCTAGGTCGTAAGAAATACACAGTTTAGATGTTGATGACTTCTACAAAATCATCCTACAAACTAGTTTATAAATGTATTACTTTGAGGGCTGGGGGTGTAGCTCAGGAGTTAAAGCACTTGCTTAGCAAACTCAAGGTCCTGTGTTCAGTTCTCCAGTATGACGTAAGCAGGATGTGGTGGTGCGCACCTGTAGTCCCAGCACTGGGGAAACTGAGGCAGGAAGATGGCCACTAATTTGAGGCCATTCTGGTATATTTAGTAAGTTCAGGTTCAGCCTGGACTACAAAGTGAGACCCTTTCTCAAAAAAGAAATTTGAAATACTTCTATATATTCTCACTAACACCAGACATTATGGGTGATTTTTTTTTTCATTTTTATTTCTCCTTCATTTCTCTTTTTCTTTCTATCTTCTTTTTTTGCTTTCAGTACCTGAGGGTTTTGGAAGAAGTGGGAAGGAGTTGATGTATATGGCACGTTAACATCAAACCTATTTCCTGATGCATGCTACAATTTACACACGTAGCTCTAAATCTCCCTACAAACATGTCTTATCTCTTTTCTTCTACTCCACATGTCCTCTTGGGTTCATCGTCCCTGTCGCTGTCCCGTATCACCTTGTAACGATTTCTCAGAATATTTATAGACACTTAACTGCCCTACAACATATGTTGAGAGCCAACCACACATTCATGCTTGAATGACACCGCTAAGTATAGAACTGTATGCTAAAATAAATTTTCTCCAGCATTCCAAAATTTAAGTATTCTTCAGCCTTTATAATGTCCGATGTTGAGGAGCCAATAATTTTCTTCCTTTCATAGGTGATGGTTTTCTTAGGCCAATGATTTTCTTGTGTGCATAGGTAATCTTTATCGTTTTCTTCATCTGTTGCTTTTTAGAATTTTTCTCTCCATTCTTAGCACCCTGAAGATTTTACTACAATCTATCTAGATAAAATAACGAAGGTTGAGAAATAACTAAGAAACCTTTTTTAAAAAGTGAATATTCTATACTAGGTGCATAAGACATCTTGGTGTCTAAATACTTACGAGGTGTTATTTTAGGTACAGTGTATGGAAGGATATAGACTAATGGAATTTCTATTTGAGCTCTATGCTCATATATTTAGATCTATTCACCTGGGTTTAAAACTTCTCCAAATATCTATCTTCGTATACAAAATTTAAGATAATACAAAGTACCTGCAAAATTCATTTATAACATCCAGGAGGAACGGAGTCTTCAGAAACTTTGAGGGCTTTTGTGTGGTTGTGTCTTTTTTTCTTAAGACTATATCCGATCTAAAGGATTTCGGCGCTGTTACTGCTTGTGCGACCTACTTCATTTAAACTATTCTTAGAAATCGAACATCTCTAACCTCTCCTCTCGTGTTCCTTTTTCCAGCAGCTATGCATTCTTTTTGTAATACAACATAAAAGAAAAAAAAATGAGAACACACAAGTATGAGAAGGCCAGGAAATGATTCTTTCAGTCTTAGAGCTGTAGCTTTAGAAGGGAGGGAGTATAGGTTAGTGAATTAAAGGATTCTATAGGCGATGTTTTATACAGCCGAACTTTTGCCAAAAGGATACTTAAGACATTCACAAAGGGAATTCTCGGAAGCCAGAAATTTTCTTCCTCCAAAAAGGCATAGGAGCCGTCTGAATTAAAGCTTCCGACTGAGTACAAGGCTGCCCCTGATTAAAAACAAATGGAACATGTGCTCTGGAGTCTACATTCCCTTGATTTACGGCTTGGAAAATTAAGTTACTATTACTTATGGGGCTTGGAAGCAAAAGCCGAATGCAATAGCTAATTGAGAGTAGAGAAAGGGTATATGCTGAGATTGGGAAAATATATTTTAGAGAATGGCTCAGTGAGGACATCAGGATATGTAATTAAATGGCTTTTTTAAAAAGTCACACTCCCAACAACCTCTTATATCAAGCAATTGGAACGTGTTGGTTTATTCACTGGGTTTCGGCCATCGGCCCCATCCAGTTGGGTACCCACATGCTTCACCTTCAGGGGCGTGGGAAGCAGAACGCGTGAATTCCTAAGTGTCTTAGAATGCTGGGATATTATTGGCTTAGAAGAAAAAGAATCTGCGACATCTTAGAATTAAAAACAATTTCGAATTTAAGCAAGGATCAGGATCTCTAAGCCATCCCCCACCCCAAGGTCTTCTTCTGGATTATTTTATAGTCAAAGGTGTATTTGGAGGAGTTTGTGGAGTTGCCAGGTGAGTTTCCGTCTAGTCCTCAGAAGGAATGCTGTTTCCTGAGGGGTTATGGGCCAGGAAGTTAGGGTTAGGAAAGGTCAAAGGCTGGAAGATGTGGGAAAGAACGCAGGACTACACACAGGACCGTGGCCACCAGCCCTCGTGCCAGCGTAAATCCACTTTCCAGGCAGCTTAGCAATTTGCAGGGTAGAGAATTTAAAAATTCATTAATTCTGAGAGTTGGGCTAGAACTACATGAGTGATAAAAAATCGATGGCTTATGTGGAGGGTTTTCATTTTTATGGGAGAGCCAAATGTTCTGGCGTGTTAAAACTTGTTACAGCAGCTACTAAATATTTTTTAAATTGAAGGGCAATTCTGTCTAAATCATCACTAAGACTGCTTTTTGTCATCATTGAACTTGGTCACTGAGGACATGTACAGACTTATTTTAAAACAATGAAGAGTTATTTAGCCCTGTGAGGATTTTTTTTTTTTTTACCAAGCCAAGACACTAACAGAATATTTTCTTTATCTGCTTTCATTGTTGAAATCTATACACTGTACTAGGTAGTTCCAATTTTCATAGGGTGGGGGGAGAGAATTCTCCTTCTAGGAGACATTTGGTGTTGTCATGATTAGAATGAGGTGGTTACCAGCATCGGGATGGAAGAAGGAGAGATATTGCAACCCATCCCACAGGCCACAGGCAGCCCACATTGATTATTTAGTCCAAATGTCAGTAGTGACAATGCACTCAAACAAGACCGAAAAGATAACAATTATCACTTAAAAGAACTTTAGAAAAACTCAACGTGTGTGTGTGTGTGTGTGTGTGTGTGTGTGTGTGTGTGTGTTACTAGGGATTGAATCCAAAGCCTTCACACTAAGCATTAAGTCATATATATCCCCAGTGTCTCTCTCTCTCTCTCTCTCTCTCTCTCTCTCTCTCTCTCTCTCTCTCTATATATATATATATATATATATATATATATATATATATATATATATATATAGTCTTGCTAAGTTGCTCACCCAGGCTGGGTTTCAACCTTCAACACCCCTGCCTCAGCCTCCCAGAGAGCTGAGTGCTCAGATTACAAACGTGTACCACCACACACAACATATACCACTCTGTTAGTAGCATGTGTATTAATGAAAATCAGACATAGCTCTACAGATTTAAACTAACCAGTAAAAAGAAAAGAAAATACCATCTGAAAAAGAAGTCCTGTTTTCATAGACTATTGAATAAGTATCCTTAAAATATCAATTACTTGATGAAAATTATAAAGATAGGCTTTCTTGAGAATCTCAACTTTTTTTTTTAGTAAAGATCTAAATGACCCAGAAGGTTAGAAAAAAATTCCTTCCAAGGACACGAAATTATCTTTTCATTTCCAATGATATCAATTTTTTTCAAACGATTTGCTTTCAAAGATTTGAACCTCATTGAACTAGAAGCCAGCTGTGCAGTATCTCTATTCTTGAATCTGGCTCCTCTTTAAGGAAATACGTGCGTTGTTTCCTGATCTATCGATATCATTTGACCTGCAGAAGGGTGTCCCAAAGGATCGTCCTCCTGTCCCCAAGCTCTGCTGCTCCTAGCCAGCCTCTTTCTCTCTACCCATCAATACCAAGAATGAAGTTCTTCACTTTTTAGCTCAGTGGCCTGGGGCAACAAAGATGGTTCACACCCCCTAATTAGGGCTGTCAGGTAACCCATCTGACCCCAGAGATGCAAAGCACATGGTTAATGAATGTTTGGTCCCACTTCCTGCCACTCCAGCTCCGAAATGCTCATGTGCCAACTGCCCGTTCACAGACCTCTAACTTTTTGGATTTTCTGGTCATGAATTGGGAGGCAGGCAGGAAAG
Organism: Ctenodactylus gundi; assembly: GCA_004027205.1. Lineage (NCBI taxonomy): Eukaryota > Metazoa > Chordata > Mammalia > Rodentia > Ctenodactylidae > Ctenodactylus > Ctenodactylus gundi. Next base: position 962,866 of record PVKB01000110.1, read on the forward strand.
AAGAGATCTAGGGAGACACAGGCCGGAAAGGCCAAGAGCCAGAGGCCACCGGTGACGTCTGATGATCTGGACTATATGTTTTCAACTTTTCACTGACGTGTCTGTCTCCCACATAAGACACAGAGCATGAAAGGCACTTAAGGAGTGATGTATCATCTAAGCACAACTAGGTGTGTGTAAACTTGGCTAGGAACAAGACGTTGCCCTCCCCAGGCATCTGACGTCAATCACAGATTGAAGCTTGAGTTTCCTTGATTGAATTAAAAAGATTATAAAAATTAAATATTAGGATAATAAGGTTGGGAACAGATGTTCGGTGTAACAAAACAATCTATCAGTGTGTGCGTTTTTGTGTGTGTGTGTGCGCGCGCTCACACGTGTGCACATGCTTTAATAAATGTATGTAGATTGAGTGTCTTTCTCCAAAGTGCTTGCAAACCAGAAGTGTTTCAGATATCAGATTTTGAGATCTTTGAATGCACACCAAGAGAAATGTTGAAAAAAGACCTGTGTGTCTAAACATGAACTGATTTTGTGTTTCACGTAATCGCTACATGGAACCCCCAAAAGAACCTCTTTCACGGGTAGTTGAGGAAGCACAGGGAGACATTGCAAATGTTCTGTTTAGTAGTTATTTTAAAACATGTGATGCTACTTGTCGTCACTGTATTTCTGTGTTACCAATGTTGCATGTGGGTGTGTGTGCATGTGTGTGTGTCTATATATGTTATTTTAGGCTTGGAGATTTTGAGCAAATGTCTATTGCATCTACTTTAGATTCCCTCCCCAGGCCCCCATTTCTCCCTCCTGACCTCTCTCTTACTCTCCTTCATTCCCAACATCTTAGAGAAACTAGGCAATATTTACCTTTCTGAGCTTGACTTGCTTCACGAAGCTTCTGCAGCATTTTTAAAATCATTTTGTGCTTGAAACCAACTTTCATAGTGTGGCATTTTCCACCTGTGACATCACGTGGGTGTTGATAATCTTTTGGCTTTGGTAGGATTCCAGATTTTTCAATCTGGATATCCATCCCGCCTTGATGTTTCTTACCAGAATGATGGTATTGATAATATTTTATTTTTAACCATTTTGCCTGTACTTGGGAAGAAGTTGATGTGTCCCTGAATATTGTCAAGAGGAACTTAAAGATCAAAAATAACTTACTGTGTAAAAATGCATCACAGAGCCTTAAAATATTTTTTTAAATTATTAAAAAAAAGAATTTCCTCAAAACAGCTGATCCAAGCTTTGGGTGTGAATCACAGAACAGAATCATGGGAAGTGTCACCAGCCAGTTAGTTGTTAGAGGTGAATAAAATGTATGATATTAAAATTATAAAATGTTAAGGTTGGATTTTAAAAATTCACCAACCTTATAGCTGCTTGTCGAATAAATTGAATGCTATGGATTCTCTGAGTTTATAGTTCAACAACAAATATCAATAATTTGCATGATCTAGTTTTATAGTTTCAAGTCTTTAGTTTTATTTTTAATTGATAATAATAATAATGGTATATATTTATGGACCACAGGCAATATTTTGATCTTTGCACACAATATAGAAAGATCCAATAAAAATAACTGGCATGCTGATCACCCTACTCTCTTCTCTGATGAGAATATTAAAGAATCAATTTTATCACACTGAAAATGCACAATAACAGTTCATCTTCATGTTGTGCAACAAGTCACTAAAGTCAACTCTTCCAGGCTAAGTAAAACTTTGGACCTTTGATCAGCATCTTTAATATTCCACTTGGCCTCCAGCCTTTCCATCAACCGAAGCAAGAATTTTAAAATGTGGTGTGTCCATGCACGTAAGAGAATGCTATCCTTTAAAGAGAAAAAAAAATCTGTCATTTGGGACAGCTTGATGAAATTTGAGGGCATTCCACCATGTGAGACAAGCCAGGTGTAGAAAAAACATTATATATATATATATATATATATATATATATATATATATATATATATATATATATATTGCATTTCGACTTTTATGTGGGATCCAGAAATGTTGATAACGTAGAAATATATTGGTGACAAGTAGCGTCACGTGTTTTAAAATAACTAGTGAACAGAACATTGAAATGTCTCCCTGTGCTTCCTCAATCACCTGGGAAAGAGAATCTTCAAGCTAAATTCTGTGTTCCCTATTGCTGGCATGGCCTGAGGCCTCAGAAATAACACCCTCTCACTAAGCATTTAGAATAAATTCTATTTCAAGAGAGAAGCAATCCTTGACAGGTAAGTCAAGGTTACCTAGAAAGTAAGTCAAGGGTTTGCACAGCCACTGTGCAGAAGAGCAAGGACAGGGCGTAGACAACCTGACAACAGGTAAGAGCCCCAAAATTGGTTCTGTGCTTGATGCGTATTTACTCACGCAAACCTCCCAAGAAACCAGGGCAGTAGCCCCATTTGACAAATGTAGTCACAGAGGCACAGGAGGGTTAAGTGACTCTCCGAAGTGCCCACATTTGAGTATATTGAAACAGGATGCAATCCGTGGTTGTCTTGTACTGAGCTTCGTGCGTTTGACCCAGGAACTGTGCGCCTCCCAACAGTGCCCCGTCTTGTTCCTCAGACACCTTTCATATGGCTTTTGCTGATAGCAGAATGACTTCTGAGAGAACTGGCAGAGCTCACAAGGAAGGAAGAGGTGGCATTTGAGTTGGGTGACCTTTGATTAGACATGAGACACACTGAATAGCAGGGGCTTAAGAAGAGCAAGGTGTCTACAATGTGGAGTAATGGCAGAAACGGCTGGAAAATTGCATAAGGCTCAATATTATTGAGGAAGAACACAGGAAACCTCCTCAAAGAAACACCAAACATTTAGAGTCCAAATACATATACATATTTCTTTCTTTATGTCCATCTGGTAAAGCTCTCAAACAAGACTTTGTTTTGTTTTGTATATTTTTTTTCCTTTTTAGAGCAAGGCTCGGATCAGGATCTCCAGATAAAACACAGGATACCCATTTAAATTTGTATTTCAAATAAACAGTGAACTTTTTTACTACAATATGTCCCAAACATTGCATGGCACATATTTATTTTTAAGTTGCTTATCTGAAATTCCAAATTAACTGGATGTCTTTTATTTTTGTTTACTATATAGGTAGTCCTGGTCGTGTATCCATCAGGAAGTCTGAGATTGGACAGACATTCAGATGCTTTTTGATAGTCTGAAAACTTCTGGGGAGCCTCACACAACATTTTAAAATCCCACATGTCACTTCCTGTCCAGTTCATAACCCCTCTGTACCCTCCGATGTCACTTCTTACGAGTATCCCGCTCCCTGTCCTCGGGCCATTGTCCTAGACATCCGGAGAGCAGATCAGGAGGAGAGTGGGTGGTGGGACAGATTATCCTGAGAATCTGGAGGTCGAGTGGGAAAGAGTGGGTGGGAAGAGAGAGTGAACCATGAACAATGAGACATCATGCTGCACTGGGAGCTCAAGAATGTTTGTGACCTTGTAGCCTAGGTAGGAAGCCAGGTGGCCCTGGACCATTCAAAGCCACCCACACAGTGCTCCAGCAAGGGCTTCATACAGACAGACGTGAGTAAGGACTCCCTCCTCCAAGGGCAATTCAGGAGCAACACAAACAACATGGCTCCTTCTGGTCTAGTGAGCTTCATTCAAGGGTAAGTGTGCTCTTCCTGACAAGCCCCCATCACCAACCTCTGCACCCAGGGACCCAACGGGCTGAGTTCCAAGCAACTGACACCTTTGCAACAACTGTTTTCCATCCTTTCTGTAATTCAGTCATTGATCCTTGAATTAGCGTCATGGGAGCTGTCTTCAGGGTAGGTGGTGAACAGACGCTGACATCCCTCGAGGCATTCTGACTCCAGCTTCCAACATGGCATTAAAATTTTAATCTGATTTGACACAGTTATTTGGGGGAATCATCGGAATTGTCATGAGGCAGATGATTAAAGCGGAACTAAGGGATTTGAGCCTGTCTTTGTGAAGGAGATAAAAAAAGACTTGGAGGAATTTAGCGTTTGTCCTTTTACACACCATTCACAAGAAAAATCTCACTGTAGGTACTCGGCAATACACTCACACCAAGCAACTAGGCTGGACTGGGGGGTCATGGCTAGAGGATACAATAAAAGATAATTTCTCACCAACTTATTACTTAACATCCAATACGTGTTTTTTGTTTTGTTTTGTTTTTTGTTTTTTGCCTTTGTCCCTAGCCAACTTGGCTCAAGGAATTAAACCAAGAAACGAAATTATGTTGATTCTTTCAACCGTGAGTCTTTATAAGCAATGATGGGGAAAGAAGGATGGATAGGGCTTTAGGGATGAGCCTCAATAAAATACGGGGGGGGGGGGGGGGTGTGGCCTTTGGACATTGCTTCTAAAATTCTGTGAACTAATTCACTTGCTATCTTTTAAAAAAAAAAAACAAATTCATTCTGATCTGCCTTGGAAAGGCTAATTCAAACAGCATTATCATGTGCCAGACTGGAAAGAAGTCTACTTTGGTGGGTATTGGTGAGTGCAGAAGCACTATGGTAAAAACCAGAGCAGACGACCGGTAATAGCATTTGTCCTGCCAGAAGGTGTATCTCTCCATGTTACTGTGCCACTCTGTATTTTCCAACAGCTCCTACCTGTCCTTCCATCCCCACAGATTCCATGCTTTTTTCTTAAGTACCACAGAAAAATGAATAGGAAAGAGTGAGTTCTTAGTCAAATGAAGTTAGGAGTCACCGTCTCTGTTAGAATTGGTTTTCATCCCATGTTGAAGAAAACACCAAGCTTCCAGAACACATGCATGCCTCCAACACCTATACTAGGAAACATATTTTGTATGGTGAACTATTCTCATTGAGACGCCAACGGGAACCCTGAGGTTCCTAAGATGAGAGACAGTCATTGCTTGACACCTGTGCGAGGGACATGGAATGGGTGGGGATGGCATTTCCTGAAGTCCTGATGTCACAGGACTAATTTTTATAGAACTCCTCCCACTCCTTGTATAAGAACTTTATTATTCCTCTTGCCAGATAGGCCCACAGACCAACAGAGAGGTATTTGTCTATGCTGAGTGCGCTGAACCCCGGACCCAGCGTTGTGACCTTGGGCAAATCACATAAAGTCTTGAGACTTCATCTTACCATCTATAAAATAAGAATGATTCTACCTCCTCCTCCCAGCCTCATGAGGTTGTTTGAAGAGCAGATGCTGAGGTCATTGATTTAAAGGTATTCCCAAGTTAAAATGAACATAATTGAGGCCTTAATATGACCGGGACTGCCCTTGGTCTACTAACAGTATCAACAGCCACTGATTCTGTTAGTAGTCAACTTCTGCGTGGTTCCCCCACACCGTCTACCCCTTCACTCTACAGAAGATACTGTCTGGTACATTTTAGGTGCTGGCTCTATTGCGTGTTCTGAACATGGGAGTATAGACATCCATCTGTCTATACCCCTGTGTTCTGAACACAAGGGTATAGACATCCATCTTCTGTGCTTATTAAAATAGTCCAAGCTTATTGAAGGAAGTGCTTGACACAAAGTAGACATTTAACAATCATTTATTAAATTGAGTAATTAATTGAAAAGCCAGTGGTGGAGCATTTGCCTGCTGTATATAAGGCCTTTCTGAATTTGATTTCCAGAAAAAAAAAAATAAACAAAAATTATAATGGAAAACACAAACCCCAAATCACACTTGACTCAGATGTCTCAGGTGTTAGATCTCTAACCAAACTCTTCCATTTGGGGTGAAAGTGTAGCTCTGGGTAGAATGCTCACCTAGCATATGCCAGGCCCTCAATTCTATCCCAGAGCCACAAAGAAAAATATATAAATAAATAATTAAAAATAAACTTGAGAATCAACCTTTCACTACATCAGCTCCGTGTTCCTTATCCTAGAATCCAAGGCATTTGCAATCTAGTCTAATCTATTTCTCAAGACCATCTTCCTCTGGTTTTCTTGGGTTTCTTTGTCTGTTTTCTCCTTTAATAAAACCAAACAGCTATCCTGGAAGCTTCACAGTTGTTCCAGTACCCTACGGAATTATATAGACTCCACTCAAGTGTTCTCGGTTTAAATTCTTCAAGTTCAAGTGCTTTCTTCTGTGAAGCCCTCCCTAATGGTCACGAAAGGATATATAACCTTTCTGTTCTTTTAACTCAGTGCTTGACTTGTGCCTCTAGGGCATCTACCTTTGCACTGCACTGTGACTATTTGGGGGCTGAACATGCCATGATGAAGGCCACTTGGCCTAAATAAAAGAATTTGTTTTCCCACAGTTATGAAGGCTGGAAGTCTGAGGTCATGGTATTGGCAGAACTGGTTTCTTCAGAGGCCAGCCTTCCCGTCTCACAGGCCTGTCAGCATCCTGTGTCTTCATAACATCTTCCCTGTGTGCCTTATGCCCTAATCTCTTCTTCTAAGGGCATCAGTACTTACCAGGCCCCACTCTGATGACCTCATTTTAACTTAATTACCCCTTTAAGAAGGCTACCTCTGAATAGGGTCACATTTCGATGGATTAGGGGTTAGGACTTCAACATATGAACTTGGGGAGACAGAATTCAGCCCTTAATGGATGACTGTCCTCAAATTCTCTCAAGAAAACGTACCCACTGCTTTGAGAGTTGGAAGTTTCCTCAGATAGCTGCCCCTACCCACTTGTTATAGTTTGAATCTTGAATGTTTCCCCAAATGCATTCAGAAGGTAATTAGATTGGGGGAGGTTAGTGAGATCATGTGGATTTATCTATTGGTTTCCTGCATCCCTAATAGATGAAGCCTGGATGCAAGAGGTTGATTACTGCGGGTGTCACTTCAAAGGATAGATTCTTGCCTTGTCTTCTCCCCAGTTGCTCTGCTTCCTGTCGCAACGACAAGCGCAGCTGTCCTTCCCTGTACCTCTCCACCATGCCCTCCCACCACCACTGGCCTGAGACTCCTGAACTGTGACCTAGAATAAAGCTACCTTCTTTTATGTTGTGGGTGTTGGGTATTTGGTTGTAATAATGAGAAAGTGACTAAGACATCATCTGTGCAATTCCCAAGCAGCATAGTCTAGTTTCAGACCTACTGGCCTCTTGAAAGTGTCAAGTAAGCTGCGTTCTTTGCGTGGTCTGATAGGATCCAGAGTCCACAAGGCCATCTGTCTTTGGTTTTTATTTTCTTTGCGCTTCCTGTCAGAGCAACAGGACATCTTGTGTTCTTGAGTCCTTACGTTCCTCCAAGTTTTGTTCCCTAAAGATTCTTTCCCAGTGGAGGGAGTACTTGCTTTTCAATCACTTTTTGCAAATAAGAATGAGGTAAACCTTAGTGACCATTGGCAGTTAAGCCCAGCTGTGGCTTTCAATAAAGACAAGTCTTGTGTAAGAAGGTCTATGTGGTCATAAACAGAGTATGGGTAAAAAGTAAGGAAACTTTCTACCTGAATGACGCCATAATTAATTATTCTAGGAAGAGTTAGAACTTGTCTGTTTTGTTTTCAGTATTTGTTGACTTGGGAGCACACGGTATCCTTGACAACCTGCACTTCAACTGTAGGATTTCTCAAGCTTTTTCCAAACCTCTAGAATTGTGTATTTAAGTCAAAATGTAAAAGGCCATCAGCTAGTGTGGATTCCAACTTAAGAAAGCACTCAAGAAAGCACTCACTTAAAGAAGTCTAGAAACCATGGAGATCTGTAGTGTGTGTGCTCTGAGCCTGGACGGTAGCTGTTCACAGCACAAGATCTTACATATATAACTTCAGCTGCAATCACCTCCTTTAGTTACCATTTATAAACAAGATGATGCAATTTTAAGCATAATGGCCGTGTCAATAATTCCATCACTCTGGGAAGCTGAGTCAGGAGGATGTCAAACTTAAACCAAGCCTGAGAAACAAAGAGACTTAGCAAGACCCTGTTTCAAAAATTAAAAATAAAAAGACTTTAAGAGGTCTGAGGATGTGGCTAGTGCAAAGACTTAGGTTCAATCTCAAGTGCCTAATAATAATAATAAGAAGAAGAAGAATATGAACCCTGGTTTTTGTTACTGACACAAACTCACAGCCCATCATTAATACTGAGACCACTGAGGTGATCGTTTTTTTTTTTTTAAAGAGATTACTTAAGATTATTTAGATATTTGTGCTGAAGAAATTATGTCATGGAGCTGTTGCCTCTGAAAAACAAAAATATTCAGTGGTTCAAGATTAAGCAAAATAATTTGTGCTGTTACTTTTAGGACTATGAGATGGTGCTTGCAGGAAAAGATTAAATTAAACAAAAAGCTTAAGCTCTAGCCCTATTTCTATAAAGCGTTTGTGTGTGAACTGGGGTAGCTGACACATTGTGTTTCACGTTCCATATCCGCATCTGTGAATAGTGGCCTTTGAGGTACGTCAGCCTCTCCATACTGTGATTACATTCCAAAACCTTCCTTTAGTTCATGGAATTCCTACTGACTGTTCTGAGGGTACCTGCACTGCACTGAGAACAAAGGCAGTGCACTTAGTGTTGCGTAAGTGTTAGGGAAAAGATCTAGCATACACCATTTCTAGGAGAAGCCATGACTGTGGATGTGCCATTTCTAGGAGAAGTCACGACGGTGGGTAAGTTCTTTGAGCCTCTCCCTGTCTCGCGTCTGCTGAAGTACAAATGATTTCACCATTCATCAAAAGGTACCAAGGTGATGACACCCACAGACATTCTTATTGGGACAATGTTGTGATGTGACAACGTCAGTGGAACAGCTGTACCTGCTTAGCTCATCCTATGTCACCCCCTAGCTATCCTACAAGGAGTAGCGTGTGAAACAGAATACCCATGAAGAAGCTCTTGAAACCAACTGTTCACGGCAAAAATGATCTAAAGATGGGAACTGACTTTGACCTCTTATCCCCAGTCTCCTGCATTACTTATTTTACTAATCAGCTCCATCTTTAAAAATCAATTTGCTCTAAGAGACGAAATTCCCCGAGTACCATCCCACCAAATGCCGGGAACTGCTGACGTAGGCATTACTTAAGAGCCCTAGAAAAACCTGCCAGTCACCATTCCTCACCGTTGAATATCTCCTGGCTGTAGAGAAAAAAAAAGCATCACCCTGTCCACCAGGAAGAAAGGTCCAGGAGCTGGTCAGAACATACGCAAGTCTGTTTGTTTAGAGAATTGTTACGGGAGCATGATGTATTCTTTTACCCGCTCGTCTCGGCAAATCTCGTCAAGGTCTAGGTATGCAACATAAATTAGTTCTTACGAGTGGCTCGACTAAAGCTGTCAGAAAGCCAAGGACTCTCATTAAGTTAGACATATATGAAGCAAACCTTTCTGGCTACTAAGTTCCAGCAGAGCACTAATCCCAGGGACATAGAAGTAATAGGAATATGATTACAGGCAACACAAGTCAACTAAAAATCCACCTTCCATCTCTACGCAATGACCTTTTCCTGGAGTTTCATTTGAGTAGAATGCTACCATCCAAAGAATTCTATAATCTTTCTTGTGTATGATTTCTGCGTGAGTTAATGTTCCTCCTGTTCAACACAGGCACAGACATCGACAACTGAAGGAAAGAGAGGTTTTAGTTTGGCTCACAGTTTAAAGGAGATTCAGGCCATAGGCAGCCAGGGCCAGAAAAGAAACCCCATGGCCGAGAGTGCAGTGGGACAAAGCTTCTTAATTCATGACCGACACGTAGGAAAGAAATAGACTAGTCATAGGCCCCCAAGACCACTCATCACCCCTTCAGACACACCTACAAATGTGCTTCTGGGTGGATCCAAAGCCATTTAAGCCCTAATGGCCACAATTTTTTGCATTTAGCATATTTCTAAGTGAACCCATGTTGTAACACACATGGGAATTTTGTTCTTCCTTAGCACTAGAAAACACTCAGGTGTATGAGCTAGTCCTCATTTTGTTTATCCATTCACCAATTGATGGTCATTAGATTGTTTTTGCTTTTGTTTTTTGTTGTTATTGTTTGCTTTTTGCTTTCTGTTATCTTTTGGCTGTTCTGAATAATATTGTTACAAACATTCCCATTTAATAAGCATTATGTAAATATGTTTTTCTTACTCTTAGGCAAATTCTCAGAGGTGGAAGCATTCTGTCATAAGGTATGCTTACTGTCTGTTTTAAGAAACTGGCAAATTATTTTCCGAAGTGGGTGAAGCACTTTGCATTCTCAAGTTGAAGGCTTGAAATTTCTCCATCTCCTCACCAACATGTGCTGTCTGTCTTTGTAACACTGCCAAGATTTTTGAAGCTCAGCCTATCACTGGGTCTGCCCAAATACAAATGTTCTTCATGTGAGTAAGTACACACAGCAAAAAGTTTCTATTGAAAAATTGCCACAACCATACGTACAAGCTTTAATACCTCCTGATACGAAATTATCATTTTCTCTATTAGATCAAGAGTTCAAAAATCACAACCTGTCATTTGTTTTCTGTTTTAAATTAATTTGTTATTCTTCTCTCTGCTTCCTAATTCTTCAATCACCTCCCCCGTAGCATCATATGAGAAGGTTTCAACTGCAACCAAGAAAAAATAACCCGGAAGTGGTGAAAGGAGAAAAGACCAACCAGTTTTTTGACAGACACATCAGAAAGTATGTAGCTCTATGTTTCTAAGTGGAACCAACTCACGACCATGCAGCAAAATCTAGGCTGGGCGCTTCGGCTCCCTTCACATTTCAGCATTTACCAGTGGCTCCACTGGAATAAAAACCTTAGTCATTACTCAGTGGAAAAAAATTGTTGAAGGAAAAAAAAATATATTATGGAGTCTCTTATCCAGACCACAAATTATTTTATAAGTGACAATCAATTAGGAGCTGTAACACATACATAAGCTTACTTCTTCACCCTGCTGTAGCAAAGCCTTGATGAACCTTCTTAGTTTTTAGGATTAAGGTTTGGAGGGAAGTTTAGGAACATGCGAGTTTCCCGAGAGCTTTTACAATAGCTATAGAGCACGGACAAACCGGGGAGGAAACACTCTTTTTATTTAAGCCATGTGAAAAAAATAGTGAAATAAAATTGATTTGTTATGTTGCTAAAAACACATCCCCTTCGAAAACATCGATTGAAAGTCCTCCTACTTGGTTTTCAGACATGAATTTCTGTTGTTGTTTATAGTCTCCAACTTCAACCAACAAAGCATTGTCATAGGGGCAGACTCCTTCGTTTGCAATTCATTCGGCACACATTTATTAAACACCAGCCGTACACCAGACATCACACTTCCTAGAATTGCCAGTTCAGGAAATTTCAGTACACTGTAGTAGGGCCGCAACACTGAAGGTTGTTAGACGTAGGTGGCAACAGGGTTTGGCAGAGGAAGTAGAAGAAGCAAAAGATAAAAAAAATAAAAATAAATCACAGAACATTAAGTCAGCGAGAGAAGGAGGTGAACAGAGAAATTCTAACTTCCACTCCCTGGGATTGTGACATCATTAGTCATTTACTTAAATATATTATTGATGTCGGGGTGTTCTCTTTCTCCCAAATCCAGAACTTTTCCAGGGTCAGTCCATGTCCGACCCATCAGGCCAAGTCCTATTTTCAGCGCCAACAACTTCCTTGCTTTGCAAGTTCAGCCCAGACAGGAAACCAGCCAGTCTGGGAGGACTCGGTTAGATCCCATAAGAGCACGTACACTCAGGTGTGAGACCTTCACAGCAGCAGCCGTGTTCCAGTTAAACACACACTGCTTGGGAAGTGAACAACCAGTCATTGTTTCTCCAAGGGAGGAATGCTGTATTATGTATTTGTGTGTATATGCATGTGTATATGTGTGTGTGTGTGGGCTTATAAATTTATATATGCAATATATACATGCATGTGTATGTATGCTTGTAAATTTATATGTGCAATATATATATATATATACATGTATGTGTGTATGTGTAAATATATGTATGTGCTTGTAAGTTTATCAAGGGTGAATCCAAAGGTGATTTATAGATCCTGCCACTCCTTTCCATGCAGACCACACAGATTCCCCGGGACTTTTCATAATGACCTTATAGAAAGCTTACAAGTAGTTTCCTATAATGAAGATGTTTTCTTTTGATTGGAAGCTCTACTGGCTCAACATTCTGTGGCTACAAAGGGAATAACACGCAGATTTTTGTAGTCAGGCAAACACATCTATCACGTAGGCTGAGTTTTGGTCTAGAACTTGGAGGTCTCCTGAATGTGTGCTTGGCTGATACTAAAAACAATCTCTTGTTGTTTATCTGGAGTTCAAGTTGAACAGCTTCTTGAATTTTGTATGGCAACTCTAGCATTGATATTCACTGTTTTCTTGTGCCTTGTTTTCTTCGGGAAAATCCTTTTTACATTTGACCTTTTTCTCCCCTCCAGGGCCATGTTCAGAGTTTGGAAGAGTGTATGTATTTGTCAGCTTGCTGAGACAAAATACCTGGTCCTGCACTTTAAATGAGGAACAATTTATTTTGGCTCACTCTTCCCATAGTTTTCAATCCGTTGTTGTCTGGCTCCAGAAAGGAAATGGAATAGTGGAAGTGCATGGCAGAAGACGGATGCTCAACTTATGGCGGCCAGGAAACAGAGAGAGATGGGGATCGAGGGGCAAAAATATCCTCTTCCGGGCCACAACTTCAGTAACCTGCCTTTTCCATCAAAATCCCCTCCCAACACCACATTTCACCTACTGAACTCAGCATGGATGAACTCACTAATGAGTACTGCACTCCCCATGGTCCAATCCCCTGTCAAAAGCTCCACCTCTGAATGCTAGTCTTTTGAACATTTTCAATCTAAATCATAACAGAGTAGATTATCTGGTATTCATTGGGTAAAAAGATAGGTGGATCATTAATGTAACTCTATTCTTATAAAGGCAACATCTTACATAAAACTTTCAACTAGAAGTTAATTGGGGGCTAATGTTAATGAGAACATTCAATTACATGAGTTCAGATGGAAGATTTAGGGATTGGCAGTGTACCTTGGTGGTTCTAATGCCTGCCTACCATGTGCAAGTCCCTGGGTCCAATTCTCCAGCATCACATAAAAACTATCCAGGTAGGAGGGCACTCAGGAGGCTACAGCAGGATTGTCATGAGTTCAAGACCAGCCTGAGCCACATACTGATTTCAGGACCAGCCTGACTATGAAGCAACATCCTGTCTCAAATTTTTTTAAAAAAGGAATATTTAGCATAAGAATTAATTTCTTCATTTGGCAAATTTGAGATCACATAGCTGTTGACTGGTATCAAAATTTGGAGAAGCTCTGAAGCATCTCCCATGGGCATCCAGCTACAGAGTACCACAAATAGAATGACACTGTGTAACCAACTATTATGCTTCAGGAAATAATAAGTGAGCTCTTCCTCACGGTCCATTCCCCAACTTGTTCCTCTATCAGTCAACACTATTCTTGAACACACCCCGGTCAGGTCTCCTGTGCAGGCACCCTTCCTATTACGTGTCCCTTAACAAGCAGTGCAAATGACTTTGCAATCGGTAACTAGAACATTCAAGAGAAACTCTCAGTGGGAGTTATACCCCAAATGTAAGAATATAAGTAAATCCTCCTTCCACCCCTCACCCCAGAACAGAGGACAGGGAAGAAGTGTAGGAGCAATTAGTACATTATCAGAGTTTCTTTTTTGAAGCTTTGGCTTGTTGGATAAGAAGGGTGGAGGTCGCGGTACAAATTTCTCAGACTGGAGATTCATGGCCAATAGATAAAGACTCACAAAGCTAGATATACTTTATAATTTATTAAAGATGACTCAAGTGATCTCACGTGACTCAGAAGGTCTGTGTTTTGGGGGGAAGAAGAATATTTTAGAAAAGTTATCTCATGCAGAGAAGTAGGAAAGTATTAAATGTCCCACTACTTTATCTACATGTGATAGAGATGTAATACATCTTTATTATCCAATTTAAAACTAATATGTTAGGTGATGACAAGTGGAGAAGGCTGGATTCACGAGAGCCAGAACTGGGAATTATCAACAGGGAACAGTGTAATGCAGTTTGACTGATGGCTGGAACTGGGTATGGATGAGTTAGCGTGTGGAAGTCCAGTTCATCACTGTAATCAGCCGGTTTTAAAGAAAAATTAATGTTTTAAAGCATGAGTGCCTTCAGTTAGGAAGGCCAGTAGCTTGATTTCAAAAGATATTTTCAAAGACAGTTACTCAAAGTATATCCAGCATTTTTCTTTTTTTGTGACTACTTTTAAAGAAAACTAGTTGATTGTTCTATAATGATCTGGGTAAGACTCTCCAATAAGCATGTAGGAACAAGCAGAAGACGACACATTCCCAAGATTCTTGGAATTTCAGTCAAAGGGCTTTCGTTTGAAATTACAGCCATCTGCACCATCTCCTACCAAATCTATCCACGATCAACCACTCTATGTGGAGGACTTGGAAAACAGCTGAGGAATCCACCACTTTAAGAATCTCAAAAACCCACTGGCACTGTCTTTGAATATTCAGTCAATATTCCTCAGTCTAATTGCCTGAGGCCTCTGTAGGGACCCAGCTTGACCTGGCAGCAGGCTTCTTGAGATGTAACCATGATCTCCCCACTCCCCCCAGTACCTGTGGTCTGCCTAGTTCTTCCTACAGAGTTTCTTAGCACACTAAAAACTGAGAAAACTGTGAGTGGTTGTGGGGCTTTCCTACTCAGTCTCTGGTACCATTGGAATCTAAGATCTGCCTGTCATTCTTGACATTAGCTTGAGATAAACCAAGTGTATTCCAGTTTTGATGAGGTTCCTTTGTCCTTGTCATTGTCCAAACCTTCTTCTGTGATCCAAATCATGGTGTTCTGATGGTCTTCTGCCATCCAGGAATTCCGCTTCTATCTGTAAATCCCTAGTAAATGCATTCCATTCAATTATGGATCTGCCTGCCTCTTTCTTTGGTTTAACAACAGCTCAGTGCCAATTCTCATGTGCTACATTTTCTTTCCAGAAGAGGCCCTCAAACCCATGTCTTGGGAATAATACAAGGGCCTGCTCTCTTTCACCACTATTAGCCAGTCCTCGGGGTCTTCACACACCCAGAGCCAGGAGACACAAGAAAATTCAGCACTTGAATTTTCACAGTCAGCCAGGCCTATCAAGCCACTACAGCTCCTGAGGATGCAAAACCTCATCTGATGCAAAACCAGACCCTCAGTTAGTTAGCTTATTGGTGACGCAGGTTAACCTCAAATAACACAAGGCCAAGACCTCTGTGTCTTGCCTCCTCCTTTTAGATGAGGGAACTCTTTAGTCATTTTATCAAATTGGATTTGACCAGAGTATCACTCTTTATGCTCTGATGTAACATACTCTCAAATCCTAATGAGTTCCTTATTGAGAAATACCCACCCAGGAAAAACACTGATGGAATAGAAAGGGAAAAGAGAAAAAAAATGAGAGAAAAGGGAGTGGGGGGGGGGGGCAGAGAGCTGAAGCTGTGCACTGGTGGAGTTGCTGAACCTCTGCCAACCCGTGCTGTTGTTTTCTAAGGCTCCATTTCATTAAGAACAGGAGTTGGGCAAGGTTCCCTCCTGACCATGGGGCCAGTACACTTCTGCGTTGAGAAGAAAGGAAAAAAACGTATTGGTATGATAGCTTAGGCAAATTTACATTTCATTGTAGAGGGTTTGTGTTTGTTTAACCTTACTCTGTTTCAATGGGTTCCAGCCAACTTTTTTTTAATCTTTCTTTCTTACTGTAGTGACCAAAAAGAGAAGAGAAGGGGAGGAAAGTAAGAGAAGGAGAGAGGGGGGAGAGAATTTGGGGTTTGTGGGGTTGTCGAGTGTTACCCCATTCTCTTTGAGTGTGGTAGGCTTTCAACAGGTGAATAAACATGTAAAATTTGAATTAAACTGCTTTTCGATCACCTATAGTTTCAAACGTAGATAGAACAAAAAGAGCCATAATGCCTGGTTTCTTTTAGAAATAGAAAATAGTATATGAGGCTGAATTTTTGATTCCACCCAAAATGTAAGCCCTTGTTTCTGAACTGCTGCGAGAACCTCATTTCGGCTCAGCTGCGTCCCTCAGCCTGTCCAATGTCTTGATCCGAGAGAAGAGTGTTAATAGAATGCAGCAGGGTAGACCCATTGGAGACAAGAAGTAAGCTCCTGGGATCTCATGATTCATGGCAGTCCCTACCTTACATTTATCATTGTAGTTACCAGTGGGACAAATAGTCCCCGTTTCAGGAAGACCGTCCACAGCAAGATGATCACTGCAGAAAAAGAAAGACAGCGAACCAGACGGAAAACACAAATTCCATCTTGGAAATCGGCTTCCGCAGTGACTATAATATTGAATGACAACACCAAAAAAATCTAAATAAATGAAGCAGGACTGTAGCACTAAAAGTTGAAACCAGAACCAATTTCTCAAGCTACTTATCAAGTCTGATGTAAGCTCCAAGATAAAGGCAAAGTCAGGGAAGCAAGTGGCTAGAAAAAATCAGATCCCCTGAGCACGCAAAGCCGGCCTTCTTGGGTTCTTACGCCTTTGGAAATGGTCTGCTGCATTTTGAATTATGTGACTTAAAAAAAGATGATTATTGACCGTCCTTCCCTTTAAAGTATAGCTACAGATATATGTATTGCATGTTCAACTCTACAAATTCACCTTCCAAATAAATTAGGAAATGACATAATTAGTTTAGCATGGTGGTTGAAGTCACTTAAATAAAAATTTAAAAAAGAAAAATTTAGCTGCCTATTTCTGAGTATTTGACTGAGAAATTTAAAGGACTCCAAATGTGTTTGCTCATTCAGATATTTGGCTTTTGGAAACTGATTCCCTTACTCCATTCTGATCAAAAATGCCTGCTATTGATTTGTCTCTGAATCATCAAATATTTCAGAGCAAAAAAAAATAGATATCACTTGCTGTTTGTCTTTCAGAGCAAGAAGAGTGGGAAAAATGGGAAGAAACTAGAGAGGGGCAGGAGGAGGAGCAAAGGAAAGCATTAAGTTATGATAGAACTAGAAGGTGATGTTCCCAGTGCTGCCAACA
Source organism: Ctenodactylus gundi (assembly GCA_004027205.1). Classification (NCBI taxonomy): domain Eukaryota; kingdom Metazoa; phylum Chordata; class Mammalia; order Rodentia; family Ctenodactylidae; genus Ctenodactylus; species Ctenodactylus gundi. The sequence continues at coordinate 979,877 of PVKB01000110.1, forward strand.
CTATCTCTTCGCCAAGCATAGTGCAGTGGGCATGACCTAGATCCAGCTTTAAGCCATTTTCTGATCAATGATTTGTGTCTCGAGTCAAACCCAAGCCAGGTGGTGTGCAGAACTATCCAGAATGCATGTAATGTTCCATTCTCCTTGATTAAAACTGAACCCCAAGTCCTTTTATCTTTCTTTAGAGATTGTAAGTAGTGACTTGGCAACAACACGCTAAGGTCTACTGCACGTCAAAAAGTTGTATGTGTTGGACATGGTGCACCCTTTGCCCTCAACACATCGGACTACGCAGGAGTTATGAGACTTTTCCTCATTAATATTCATATTAACAAGGAAACGAAAGCAAGGTTCTAGGAGAATCGGTACTTAGCTGGCGTCAGTAAATCAGCAGAGAAGAAGTTAAAAGAGTGAACCTCCTAACCTTCCTCCTGTGTCCTGATATAACACAGACAGCAGAAAAAAAGAAAAAGAATTCAAACTGATGCCCTGTTCTTGTACTGTGTTGGCTTCTAGGGGAAAGAGGAGAAGCGTGGTAAACGAAACGTGTTTATTGCCTCTAGAAAATGAAAGGGCCAATCAGTAGATAATCATCCCAATTGTGCTGAGTCATCAAAGGGAAGTCCTGGGCACCTTGAGAGCAAAGAGAAGAGACCTTCGTGTAGATTAGATGATGAAGACAAAGCTATGGCCAACTGTCTGAAGACCTTGTTTCAAAATCTTGTTTCCAGATGCACATTAAAGGCGTTCTCAAAAAACTTACCAAAAAAAAAAGGCAGTCTGAGTGATCAGGAACAGAGGTTAATTGATTTGTTGAATTTTTAATTTTAGTCTTGTTTTAAAGAAACATCTTTCTCCCTCTAGGTAAATAGGAGGCAAGAGTCTTTTAAGACACCAGAATCATCAAGTGAGCATACAGGCTCACAAATTGGAAGTTGAAATGAAGGGCCTGCCATAGTAACCAACCACAGCAACCCTTCTTGGTAAAGAGACATCAGATGTCAGAAAGAACCACTTCCGAGGACTCCAACACTGCAGGCAAATACTTTCAGTCTTTATTACAATTTTCAAGAGTCCCCACCCAATTTTCTCCCAGGCTCTGAACACCTTTGAAGAGCCAGACATCTTGAAGGTGTTCCTTCTAGCCCTGGCTCTCCAGACCAGGTTGAGAACTATGGCCCCGTGGTGCACAGTAGCTATGCTGTGAAGGGTCTGATACAAAAAGGCCCAGCTCCTGAAGTTTGTACATTCCACTTCTACTTTGCATTTTGAAGTGCTCTACAGAAAAGAAAATATAGAGACCTCCACCACCTTAACTACAGAAGAACCAAGACTAAAAATCAGGCTTTCTAATATCTTTATTTTTATGTCTGTGAGCAGCAGGGAAGAAAATGAACTCTCTCTTTTTCAAAATTGAAATCTGTAAAATATTACGTGCCCTTATTTAAATTGCAGCATCACTTTGTACAATCTACTTGTATTATTAAAAATCAATCAAGTTAAATAACTGATAAAACATGTGGTATAGGATCAAACAATGGTCTGGTGGATTGAAGTGTATTTCCAGTGGCTGATGTCACTGATTACCCCTGTGCCTTAGGAAAATGATCAGGTTTAATTTACCATCTTAAGAGGCATTTTCAATACATGCAAAATGCATTTAACCTAATATAAGCACTAGTAGGAAACTGGTTAGGCTAAGGATTTTATTTAAAAATACTTTTATTATTGCCTTGAGAATCACAAATTGCAGACTTGGAGCTGGTTACCTAGTTGAAATCTTAATCAGCTGCCTACCAGGTAAAGGCCTCACCAACTCCTTCATGTTCCATTAAACAACTTTGCATGTCCAAAAGATCACCAAAAGAGAAAGACAAAAGAAAAAAACCCGAATTCTGGAGTTACCAGGAACGTTAACACAATAGTTAAATAAAAAATTCATGCAATAAATAAGCAAAACATTGCCATAAAGAGAAACTGAGCCAATGTAGAGTTAATACACCAAATTTAGTTTGACTTATTGTTTATATATCTAATAATATCCTAGGCATTAGAATTAAAGGGATGAATAAATGAATAAAATGAATTCAGTTCTGGTAGCTTGTAATAGACCAGTTTGCATAAGAAGACCTTATATAGCATCAAAAATAATGCCAGCACATCCTTCCTTGGTGCTGTGTGCCAGGTATTCCTCTAAATGTTCATGTATTTTAATATGATTTGTTCTCTCCAGAGTATTACATGGAAAGATCACATTATTATGCCCACTTTGCCCTTCTAAATGAGAAAATTAAGGCCTTTGTCCCAAAGTCACAGGGCCAGGATGTCATGGTGTCCCTTGGTGTAAGCATGGTGTCATGGTGTCCCATGGTGTCATGGTGTAAGCAGACCAGCTTCAAATTGCCATAGGATAGTCACTGTGGTGATTTAGGGAAGCTTTATCCCTCAAAAGACTCATTGAAGGTTTGATTGCTGGTGGGCTGTTTGAGAAGTGATTAGAGTATAAAGTCTCTAACTTCATCCAGAGGCCTGAACCATCATGAGATCATAAACTGATGGCATTACTGGAAAGAGACGGAATCTTGAGGTACAGCATTGTTAAAGACACTGGATCATGGAGACGCCGGGTGTTCCTTCTTTTCATCCTGGATGCTGTAAGTGAACAGCTGTCTCCAGCTATGGTGTTTCTGCCTCATCCCAAGTCTAAAAGCAATGGCATCAGCTGACCACGGACTGGATCCTCTGAAACCATAAGCCAAGGTCACTTTTCCCTTCTTTCAACTGATTTGTGTCAGGCATTTGTCACAGTGACAGGAAGCTGATGCCACATTCAGTTGTAAGATCAGTTAATATTCTTTGGAAGAAGAAACCCTAAACTGAAGACTGGTAGTTGTACATGAGATGGAGAGATGAAGGGAGATAGGGGTGTTGAAGGGAAGTGATTCCACCAAAGAGAACTGCAGCTACCCAGGTCCAGGAGACGTAGCACACAGCTTGACACAGGCAGAGACAGAGAAGACACAGTGTGCCTGTACCTCTGAAGGACAGTAGGGCCACAGTCAAGTAGAATCGAGTTGTGACACCACGGGGACAAATTTTTCTTTGCTACTTTTCCTTGAATCTTTCCCTCACTCATGGACTCATCGGCATTTTCAACTCTCACTCATCTACTGTATGACCTGTTAGCAACTCTACAAGAGCTCCAGTTACAACATCCCTGCTTCTGACACGTCCCCCCTTCTGGGTGCAAGAGAATATGGAAGGCTAAGAAAATGTAGAGAGAAATCTAATTTTGTAGATGAAAAATAATATTATAAGTGTGTCATTTCTTCCTAAATGAGCCTATAATCAGTGTATATGATTAAGGCTTATCCAATCAAAACAACAAAAATGTACTCTGAAACTTGAGTCATCCTAAAGTTTTTCTAGGGAAATATATAGAAAAATAACTTGAAAATTTCTGGAGAACAAGTAAAATTCTGTAGAAAAACTATCAAATAATAAAATCTATCCTGAAGCCATAACGACTTCAAGATAGACGTAAGAATACACAATTTGCCATCTCGTGACAGCCCGCTTAAACTTAAAATCCACATTAAAAATCATTTAAACCTCACCAGTTATAGGTACAAGCTACGTTGTGCTAATTTCTATTTCTTTACTTACATTTTTCTCACTTTTCTTGGCTATTTGTGCTTTTATCTTTGTGAACAGTTGATTGCTTTTGACTATATGCCCACTACTTGAAGTTTTATTCACAAATGTATTTGAGCTTTTTCTGTAACATGAATATTAAGTTTTTGCTAGGATCCATTGTTGACAGTGAGCCCTTGCACCATTTTGTTTTGACAGCAAACCTGTAGGCTTCCTGTCCACTCTTACATGTGTATATTTGGCACAAACAGTGACTTGTCCATATCACCACTCTCTCTCTCCACAATGGTAGCCAGGAAGACAGGGCAAGTGACTCGGGTGGAGTCCTGTAGATCCCTCACTAGCCAACTAAGTCATAAACTTCAATAGTCACCTCTAGACAGCATGGCTGGCCTATAGAAGAACCACCATGTTATTTTAAAAATTCAATGCTAGAACATTTAAAAAGCATGTGCCAATTTAAAGGGAAATTTCCAAATGAATGAATTGCAATTATAAAAACTACTCTTTTCGTTAGTCATCTAGATGATTTTAAAATATAACATTGCCATTTATTGCTGTCTAAAAAATGTATATAGGTTTAATGGTAACTCAGTAGATACGGACCTAAGCAGATAGTCTGACTCTCCACATGTCTCCCATTTGAATAAATAAGCAAAAATGTCTCCCCCTCAATGTGCTCATTCACAACACTAAATCCAGCGTCCCTGACTCTCCCTCCCTCGGAGTTGATTGACTCCTAGCCTCAAAGCTTCCTCAAGGATTGGGTGCCCACCAGAATCCTGGATTACGACATGTGGTATATTTATCTAGTGAAATATGAGCTGTGGGTACCATGAGCAATGCTTCGCCACAGACACCCTATCCATCTGCAGAAAATAATCAATCTTTAGAAAATAAAAGTCCGGGGGAAAGTCAAAATTGGGTACATGCCGAGGATTAACAAGAGGTTAAGGGCAGGACTGCAGTTGTTTTATTGACTTAGATTCAATGCTCCAGTGAAGGATTTGGTCATTTACTACTAACCTAAAAAAATGCATTTGGCATATGAAGACTAAAGTTGCCATCTACACAGCAGCCAGATGGGTTGCACAAACTGTCCCTTAAGTGGAAAACAATGCCTTTGTCAATGACGATGAATCATTCCTATCCCTGGACCATCTGGTGCTCCAGGTTGGTCCACCTGGATTAGGGGACCTTCACACCACTCCATGGTTCTACATGACACCCTTGACTTTGACAAAAAAAATAGCATCACTAATATCTACAATAAAGTAACACCAATCATGACACAGAAACTTCTTTGAGTACTTATGAGATGCTGGGGACTCTCCTGGCTGTGCTTCAAATTTAAAAATAAAAACTCACTTGTCTTCCCACTAATTCTTGACACAGTTCTAATCACTCCTACCTATGGGCTCACTGATAAATCAAGGCTCAGAAAACCAAAGACACTGATAAACTATGGAAACTGAGATGGCAGCCTGAAGCTCTACAAGTTTAAACTCACTCAGTCCTCACACAAAACCAAACCTCCAAGAAGGCATACTAACCTGGGATTTGTTCTGGTACAGTCCATGGCTGGGAGGGGGAAAAAAGATTCTCCCCTACTTTGAATAATGCCCATCTCAGGATGTTGACAAACAAGATGGGGTGCAATGTTTCCATGACAACACTTCTTTGGGGGATAGGGGAATGGTAGAAGGCTAAGAATACAAAGATCGACACACACGGTTGTGCCCATCTGCCCGCTGGGCTGGGCTGTCTGAAGCCCTCGGTCACTCTATCCTTGCTCTGAGGTCTCCCAACACTTCCCAATTAAGATCTAAGCATAACAGCTCTTGAAAAAAACAGTCAGGTAAAAACAGAAAATAAAATATTTAAGAGAAGTTGAAGCAATATCAAGAAGCAGTCTTGCCTTGGGATCCCCAGGTTTAATGCTGGGTAATCCTGACTTGTGGGGGAGTCAAGCTCTGACTTCAACTTTATCTCTTAAAGTAAGACATAAACAGAATCAACTGCACAGGGCCATGTTCTGAATTGAATGAGAAAGAGTTGGACCATAAAAAGAGACCCAGAAGGAGTTATTAGTAACAGTCGTCAGAGGAGCCCCATGTCCCATCCGTCCTCTTCTCCACCATCATGGCACATGATACCGACTTCGCACTTCACCTGCTTTATAAATCCAGGTCTCACGCCCTCCTAGTGTAAACAGATTTGGCAGGCCAGCACAGGTAGTAAAGAATCACTTCTCCTGTTTGCTTTTCAGAATTCGCCAGCACAGCCCAACGTGCAAGCCTGCAATCCCAGCACTCTAGGAAGCTGAGATAGGAGGATCCCAGGCTCAAGCTCAGTCTGGGCGGTTTAGCAATTTAGCAAGACCTCAAGTCTCAAAATCAAAAGTAAAGATATTCGGGCAATGCAGCTGAGTGTGAAGGCCCTGGGCTCCATCTCCAATACCACAAAAAAAAAAGAATTATTTACCAACCTTGCTAGAGTTAAAAAACGAGTAGTCACCTATGCCCTATGTTCATCACATTGTTGTCTGAAGGAGAAGCAAAGGGAATTTCCATTCCAAAGTGTGCGCGCGTGTGTGTGTGTGTGTGTCTGTGAGTCTGTGTGTGTTTCCTAAGAACGAATGAAGAACCCTTAGCGTACCAGCTGCCCACTTTCAGCTGTGTGATGTTTAGGCAAAGGTGCCCCCCGCTTCACAGATTCATTTTTTTCTACACAAAACATCAGGTTGCCATTCTTGTCATACCCGTAGTTGGGTTCGTGTGCTTTTCCTTAAAACCAATTGACCAAATTGCTGATGAAAAAAGGAAAAATTTAAAGAGTAGGGGGGAATTGAAGGTTGGCAACATGCAGTCCTTGAAACCAGAGCTGGAAGTGAAGATGTTTACGTTGGAAAGACAGTGAGAGAGTCCCAGGGAGCGGAAAGGGGTCAGAGCTAGACTGGCAAGACCAGGAATCCCATCCCCTGAGCCTGTCTGGCTTCCTAAGTGCCAAGCCATCTGCACGAGCAAGGCGATCCGCTTGAACGGGGAACTTCCTCACCCTTTCTGAACTTCATAGCCATCACTCTAAGGATATTCACGCAAGTGGAGACTCCCCACCGAAGAGTTCATGTACCAAAGCTGTGTCTTTCCAAATGGGCCTTGCAGAGATAGACAGCATAGGCTATTGCCAGAGCAAAAATAATAATAATAAATTAAACGAAAAACTCAAATCAGCATTATGGAAACAGAGTCCAAATAAAATAAGTCGAGAGATCTTCCTCCCCTGACCCTGAGTCGCGTGTTACATTTCGGATCCCACACACTGGGACTTTTCCCCATGCAGCCCCAGAGACGAAGCCCAAAAGTGTCAGCTCCAATATTAGAATTTAATTCCACATTTCCTTGGGCAGATCACTAATTCCAAGGTTCGGCATGCCTAAAGGCTCTGCGGTCGGGTGGATTTTAGTGGTCTTCAAGAGATTACCTCAAATGCAAATGTCTCCCGATGGCACGCCAGAAATACTTCTTTAAAAAAAAAAATAGAAAGTGAAACTTCCCTACTGCTTTATAATTTAGCTTTCAAGAATGTAAAATAACTTAGAAACATATTTTGGGGTCAAGATGGTGCCAGCTTTCGGGCGTGGGAGATGCTCTAGTCTTACTTCTCGTATGAGGCGTCATGGTGGAGCATTTACTGAGCCATTGACGTCACACATGTCAATATGCAAAGATGAGAGCCAGAGGATATAACAGAGAAGGGGCAGCTCTCCGCCCTCAGGGGGCTGACTATGTAGTTGGCAGACCTTTGTTCCTTATCTTCTCCTTGGATTATTGTTGTTACTCCTATGGACCTTCAGTCCTTGGAGATCCCACCTAATAACAGAGGAATATCACAGATCGACTCATCCCTGTCTCGTAGAGTAACCTGAGCCTCTAATCTCCGGCCCTGAATCTGCACACATTAACTTTTTACACCAAGGCGCTGAAGCACGCTTGTTTCATAACGTTTATGGAGGAGAGACAGAAGTCAAAAATCAACGAGCGAGCCCTGGAAGGAGTCAGGTGGCTGAGCAAGAGCTAGTCGGGCCTGAGGGAGGTAAGGCGCATGTGGCGGCCTGGCGAGGAGAGGAAGGGGCTGTTGGTTCCAAAGAGAAGGGTGATGGATGCGAAGGCACAAAGGCAGGGACGGGGCGCAGTGCCCGTCAGGCGCGTCGGTCTGCCCTCTTCGCTTTGGCAGGGACCGAGCAGCGCAGAGATGCGTTCGCCCTGAACTTCCAAGTGTAGGAAACAGAAAGCGTTTTGTCCGCTCCGGAGAGTCCCCCATTTTTCCACTCAGGCCCAATTTGCGTGCCACAGCCCTGACTCTGCCATCCTCCCTCAAAGGGCGCCTATGTTCCCCCCAGGAAGGGCAGCCCTCGCTAAATGTTATGGTTTGGAAGAGCCCTTCACAAGGATGGAAAGCCAAGTTAATTCAATTAAGGCCCGGGGTCCTGGGCTTTGAACCAGCCACAGTCTTCAATTTTATGAGATGATGAAAAGTTAATTATTTGCCGAGTTTGAATGAAGTCGGCTTTGAAAATCGCTTTCCGAAAGAGTAATTTTCACCCCAGGGTTCCCTGTGGAAAATCAAGGCAGGTTGAATCAGGGTCATAAAGGGGGTCGTCAGGACTGGGGTCTTCTGATGGGGTCCACCAGCCCTGGCCTGTCTCCACATTGCACTGGAAGGGCTAGGTACGTCTGGAAAGTGACCAAAGCTCCTGTTTACTCTCAGAGCTACTTTGAAAAGTAGGAAAGAAAATAAAAGTTGGAGTCAGGAAGTCAAGTTTGGAGGGTGCTTTTTAAGGGGACAACTTTTACAGTGCATCTGGTGGATTTCCTCTTTGTAACTGGTAGCTTTTTTGTTATTCTAATATTATGTGACACAATCCTCATATTTTAACTCTAAAATTTATGTCCATATATGAAAATGTATGTGGATATCTAACAATAAAAATATTCTATTGATGGAGTAAATGTAAAGAAAGCAAAATTGGTCATAAATCTATTGGCTAGATAAGAGGTTAATGATTTTAGGGTATGTACTTCTAAAAATTTTGTGTTTAAATAAACCTCTACTCCACACATAAGTGAATGCAGGATTATATTTTTTAAAAAAACAGTTGTGCTTTTGATTTTGTTTTGATTTTTATAATAATGCTAGCATAAAGGTGAAATGTATAGGTTTGGGGAAAGAAAATCTTTAGAATTAATGAGAAAGCACCCCAAAACTTTTAAACCCCTGTAAAATACAGCCAATCTATGGGACAGTTCTAAGATTGAAATAAAATACTATAAGCAATAATTTTTTATCATCTAAACATAAAAGCTCAGGTAATGTTAACTATATAGATTTGTATTTTTCTTTCTAATGATGGCAAAATAGTCCATTGCAGGCACTGTGATTCATTTTACTAGTAGAATCCTTCTTAATGGACATGTAGATTATTATAATCTTGCAGTCATAATAGATCAGCAATGCATACTCTGGGTGTCTATTTTTATTTTATTTTTAGAGACAGGGTATCACTATGTAATCAAAGCTGACCATAAGCTTACTATGTAGCTCAAACTAGTCTTGATATTTCTACATAGCCCCGGCTAGCCTTGAACTCTTGAACTTCCTGCCTCAGCCTCCCGAGTGCTGGGATCAGAGATGCGCACCACCACACGGAGCTGAAATGCATATTCCTTCCACACAGCTTCTGCAGCTCTGCTAGCATTGGAGAAAATCGGTAATAATAAGGATGAGAAATGCCATGGACCCCTCTCCCCTCCCTCCCTTAATCTAAGCAATAAATTTACTCAAGTGATTCCTTTGGGAAATGCTAGAGATGCAGTTCCAGGATCTGAATCAAACTTTTTCAAATCAACATTGTCTGGCAAGAAGAGTGAACTAAAAGTACAGAGTTGAGCCCCAGGTGGGCTCTAATGCACCACCACCCCAAATAAACAGCGAAGTCTTGATGCTTCAATTTTGTAGACAAAAAAGAAAAAAAAAAGAAGAAGAAGAAGTTGAGGACAAAGAACTAGGTGATCTTCCCCTGTGACTATAGATTTCACACTCTGCATTGCTTAAGAGGAAATACACAATGGAATCTGTGAGAGAACTCAAGTCCCAAAAGAGCATCGCTAGGCCTACCTCACAGAGTGATATTCTACATCTTTGTAATCAACTCCAATGAAATGAGATAAGAAAAGAAACACAGCATGCAACCTTTGTGCTTATCCCCACGCTCCACTCTGGGTGATCAGGGCTGTGCCTTCTTCCAGAACACACGAACGATAGAAATTCACAGGCCCGCGAAGTGCTTGAAAACAGTGGGCAAACAAGTTACGGAATGTTGCAACATCAAAGGGCTAGAGGGGACTCAAGAAGGGTGGGAGACAGCTGCTAGCCCTAGAATGACCACCATGCAAGAGGAAAGAAAGACAGTGCAGGACCACAAGGTCTCTGGAAACAAAAAGGTTAATTATTTCTGAATTGATACACCCTTCCTTGTTCCCAGACGATTTGCGGAAGTTTACAAAAACATTGTGTATGATAGGACATGATGCACTTGAAGAAGGGAGTGATGCTAGCAAGATGCGGCTGGAGTGAGCCGGGGGTGGGAACGGGGTTGGCTCTCCAAATTCAGCTTATAGAATATTGCACACGTGAAGCAATGTAAAGAGGGGACTGGCTACACTGGGGGAGACAGACAGATGACATAAGTATGTTTATTAATGACAGTTATCAGGGCCATAATGGTAACAGTTGAAGCTTATCTAAGACTTATTATGCTATATGGTAGGCGATATAAATATCCTAAGAATTTTGCGTATAGATTGATTCGTTTCACTTCACGATAAGCTACAAAAATAGTTACTATTTTTGTCTCCAGTGTCAGTGGAGAAATGGGGACAGCGTAGTCAGGTTAACTTAGCCTGGGGCCTCCAGCTAGGAAGCCGTAGGGCAAGAACTCAACTCCAAGCCATTTTCCAAATCTCCAGACTGTTTCCATAGAAAGAGTCACTAAACTCTTTTCATTTTACTTCTGGGAAGTGGAGCAAAGGGAGAAATAATTTTTTTTTCCTTATTCCCTACACATTCACAAGTACTTCTGAGTCTCTGATAACAAGTGTGAAAATGTGTATTCATAATTAGAAAAAGTATTTTTCTTTTTTGTCAGTAAGACAAGTTAAACTTTGGGCTCCTTCAGCAAATCCACTTCAAGGCAAAGGATAACAGGTTCCTTGTACTGGAAAGAGAGCCAGAAAGGCTTCCCGGAAGAGGAGATTAAGCACAGGAAACGGCCGGATAGGCAAGAGAGAATTGGGGTGGACTCTCTCTCTTGTGAGGAAGGAATTGTGGGTAGGCTAGCAGAGGTCTCAAGATCCATTGAAGACGCGAAACTTCAGAACAATAAACAGCTGCTGACCCTCCCAGCTCCGTGTCTACACAATCTAGAGACACTGACCCTTTTTTTTTTTCCAACCAGATGCCAGGGAGAGAAATGACCAGACCACATATTTTCATTCACGTAGATTTGTGTGTGATACCAAAGGCTTGACATTCCTTTCCAGTAAAAGGTGACCACTGTAACCGTGCACTCATCTTTGGCCCCCATTTTCTGGTCTCCAGACTTCTAGAATCATAAATCCGCCACTTTGGATGTGAAGGGCATGGTAGTGAAGGACAGGAGGCTGGAGAGAAGCAGAGAGAGGGACATTAAGAGACAGAGCTTGAGAACGTATGCAGGCTTGGGTGTCTTTTTTTTCCTGGGAGATTTCTGCCATGGCATCAAATTGCAAACATGCAGCACCTCCTTCTTATTAACAGCCTGGTGACAGATATGAGAAAGGTCACCGATCTGAAGCAACCGGAGCTTCCTTTTCTCTCCAAGAACCCCAGCGAGAGCCTGCTAGCAGATATTTTCAGAACATTCATTCACTCGAAAATCCGATCAGTGGAAGGCCGGGTGTACTCTCTGGGAAACGTGGTCAGCCTTTAAGGAGAGGCTTCTAAATGCCCTCATTGATGCTGTGATTAAGGAGAATAATTATCTCTTCCCTTTATTCTGCCACAGAGAATTGCTAGAGGCCAAGAACTGATGAATGCTGGCTAGCAACCCCCCTCGGCCCTCCCTCGCCCCCCACCCCCAATGACTCCCAAATGGAAACGGGGAAAATATTTTTCAGCTGAACTAATTCACGAAGCTATAAAACTAGCATTCTTGCTTCCCGGTCACCTTTTGGGACTTAAAAAAAACTCAAGAATAAAAGAGTAGACAGTGTCTTGGCTTTATATACTGTTACTACAATTATTACAAATACACGGCCCCCTGCGCCAATTAATTGCCTCCTTGCAAGCTAAAACGTGAGGAGCGAGGAGGGATTTTGAAAGATGTCAGAGTGATTTGGGCTGACGGGAAGTTGGTAATGGCTTTCATAGCTAATCCTTTCACCTCCCTCCCTCCAAAGCAAATGCTTGAGCACACAGACACACGGATGCCCAGATACCCAGGCACACACACACAACCGTGCTCACATTCACACAAACTCTCAACAACACTAGACAGGTCTCAGTTGTACAATGCTGATCTTGCCAAATGCTTTTTTTTTTCTGTTTTCTATCCTAAATATCCCAGCAAGCTCAGGAGGCAGGAAGACAAAAAGGAAGAAGATGGCTGCTCTTTTTCTAGAATTAAAGGCATGTGTTTTCTGAGCTACCCAGTGCCTGTTCTATCGCGAGATCTTGAATCAGGTCAATGCCTAAGTCACAACATTCTTGGCATTAAGTGATTATGATGTATAGGAAGATAATCAGAGAATCCGAGACTCAAGAAAACTTGCAGACTAAGACAGAGAGACAAGAATGTATAACTGTCCATGGGTCTAAAGACCCAACCTCTGAAGGTGAAGAGAGAAAGGGTTGCAGAATAGAAGTTTGTGCAGGAATAGATAACCATGCTTTATGTTTTAAATCACCTGAATCCATTAAGGTATTATTGAGAAACACAAATTGTCTCCATTTATGGTGTGTAATGAGATGCTTCAATATATATGCATACTCTGGGAAATGATTAAGCAAGCTAATTTGTATTTCTGCCACTCACACGTTAGGTTTTATGGTGAGAACACACTTAAGATCTACACGGTTCACAGTTTTCAAGCAAATAACACAACATTGCTACCTCTAACCAAAATGTTGTATCACACATCTCCAGAATTCACACATCTGACCTAATAGAAACTTTGTGCCCTTGGACCCACAAGTCCACATCACCACCTCCCACCCAGTCAAGTTACTTTATAAAAAAAATAGGATAAGAGAAAAGTGATAGCCAATCCTCATTGGTAAAATGTGCACAGATGCACCAACTCTGGAGGACTACTGGCACTGAATTCAACTAACTCTCAAGAAAAGAATGGAAAACCAGATAGACCACAAGCCATGTGTAAGATAGTCCTGGGGATTATCGAAGGAAAAGAAAAAAAATCATTCCTCAAGAACTGTAATGGCCTCCGGTAATGAAGGAGAGAGACAGGCTCGGCGAAAGCCCCAAATGCAGCAGCAGGTGGAGAAGATGTTGACTTTATTTAGCATTAATTACAGGAAAAGGTCTATAAAATGTGGTCAAAAATGATTAAACCTTCAACGTTATGCCAACATTATGCCATCTCCTGTTCCAAGGCAGGTGTATTATTCCTGGTCCTTAGGATTAAAGTAAATCATGGCTTTTCCACGTACTCTGAATATTGCATTTCATTATTTTTTACTGCCCTGTTTCTCGAGGTTTTGTGACTTAATAGGCACTTCAGTGCCTTAGCGTATCGTGGGTCACTTGTTGGTAGAGGGAATGTCAGAAGAAGACGGCCTTTGCAGTCTTTCCCTCTTGACCCTTAAAGTCCTGGATGGACTTAGGATGCATTCATGCATTTCTAGAAGTTTCTCTCAAGTCAAACATATCTCTAGGAATGGCCACAGATAAGCATCTCTCATTCCACTGACTTGGGATACCTGTGTAGATTTAAAAGACTTAACTTAAGCGACCGATTCATAGTTCTCTGGAGAAGCCCAAACTGAATCACCAAACTTCATTCTAACAGCCATAAAATGATGCTATTTCACATAAAAGAAGAACTCAGGTCACCCACAAATCTGAAAGGAATCAGTCTCTTTATTAAATTTCAATCTAATAAATCAATAAAATTAAAACATTCAAGAAGCATTTAACACTAGGCTTTCATTACTTACTTATTAAAATACTCATGAAGATGCAGACACCTTAAGATCTTATAAAAGGATTGAGAAAATAATGAAACAAACAGGAGCAATCCCGTGATTCATCTCAGAAGATCCAGTGCTGGGTCCCACCCAACTGTTGGACAGCACCGTCCAGGAGACAGTCTCACGCTGGTCAGACCCTCCCAGCCTCCCCCTTCCTCCTAGGCCCTGATTTTGGAGAGGCCAATATGCTATCCTTTAGAGCGCCTTCCCACCCACCACCAACTTTCAGTGTCTTTTGTCTTAAATTCCCAGAAAACAAAAAAGATAGTCAAGAATGACCCAGGTAGTTCCCAGAAAGCAAAATGATGGGCAGAGGAAAATTCAGTTGGTCCATGGACTTCCCATTGATAGATTCAACCAACTGTGAATGGAAAATACTCATAAAACTGCATCTGTGCTGAACACATGGAGACACTATTTCTCGTTGTTATTTTCTAAACAATGCAACCATAATATATTACCCACATAACACTCATATTTCATTGAGTATTGTAAGTAATTCAGAGATGACTTAAACGAGTCTGCCTCTACAGGATAAGCACAGGTTATATGCAAATACTGAGCCATTTTATAGAAGAGACCTGAGCATCTTTGGATTTTGGTATCTGTCAGTCCCATGAGTACCAAGAGGTGATTGTAGAAACCGCAGAACACTGGAGGCAACATAGTCAGGCAATGGAATTGAACTTAGAATGTGCGTGACACTTTTTCTCAAGTCAGAGCACCATATAGAGAGAGTGAGAGAGAATCTTACTATTTCAGTATTTCCCACAGATATACTCTGATACGATCCATCTGTCTATTGGATATATCTTTCTAGGTGCTGTACATGTGCTTTATTCATTAAAAAAAAAGTAAGATTTTTTTCAACTTTGCCCAGAAAGATCCAAATTTATCTCAGAGGTAATGATGTCACCATATATTGAGAATGCATGCCCAGGACCCAGAGAAATACATTTGTGTCCAAATTCTTATTTATAGTTGAGTCCAGACTCCTCCCCGATGTGGTAGGATTTTCAACCCTTATGCTACTGACACTTGAGGTCAGACAGTCCTTGGTGTGGGGACTTCCCTGTGCCAAGCAGAGTGCTGAGATCATCCCTGACTTCCAGATGCCAGTAACACCCCAAGCCCTCATTTCTCACTGTAATGACTAAAAATGTCTCCAGACTTTACCAGTGACCCAGAGGGAAGGGGAGAGGCAACAAAACGACCACCAAACAAAAGCTGCACTTTTCAGAGTTACGGAAGCAGAAAAGAGTAAGTCAGTGTCCTTGGTGGCCCGAGCTTTGCTACAAAGCACCCGTGTAGTCTTAACAGCACCTAACAGCTTTTGTTGCTTTACATCCTAAAACAAATTACAATAAGTGAAATAACACTCTATGCCCTCTCCAACTTTATTACCCTGTGGTAAATGATTTCTTTGTGTTTTTAATTTAATAAGCCTGGGTTATTTAGGCCTCTTTTTTTGTCCTCTAAAGGGTTGAACAAATATTGCATAGATAATTAGGGCTTTTTTAAAAATTAGAAGTATTTAATAAATACATGTGTTTTTAAAACACACACGTGCTTCCCAAAATCAGTTTGTGAGCATCTTTTCAGAGATAGGCAAATATTATCTCCTCATAGCTTACAGAGCTGAGTGCTTTAGCATTTCATACAGCGCAGAATAGAGCAATGTACAGTGCCGGACACATAGTAGATACATAGTCTTGCTTCATGAATATAGAGCCATCAGAGCATTTAAGAAAGTCACACTGAGCCTTGTTAAAGATTTTAGAGACATATTTAGAGAAGGTCTCTCTATCTCTGTCTACCTTCTGCCTCTCTCTCTCTCTCCTTCTCTCTCCTTGCAATTCAGAATCTGAGATCAAAAGAAATTATTTCAATGATTGCAATGGCAATAAAAATGAAAATTCCCACTGATATCCCATTGAGCATCATGCAAATCATTTGATGCACATCAAAAAATCTTACGTTGTTGACAAAGTGTCAAGTGTTCAAGCTGGGAAGAGCTTAACAACCCTGAACAAGGGGAAGAGAGGCCACCACAGGCTCGCAGGTGATAAGACGGCCCTTAGATGGACACTGGAATTCCCCTGGCTATTCTTGCTCAAGCTTAGTCCTTGTTTCTTCATTATCACCGAAATGTTCTATTCCTGGCTTCAGGCAGAAGCTCAGAGTGAGTGAGTAGAAGACAGAGGTCATGTGTGTCTCAATTTTGGAGATCATGTGATGTTTTGACCAACAAGGTGTAAATGCTAAAGAGATTCCTTGCCTGTGACCTTGAACAGATATTCTATGTCAAAGGGCTTAATGATACAAGGGTCCCATGCCACTTTAATATCCATTTGTACCTTGAAGTGCTTCTGTACCACTCTGGCTGACAGCAAAAATTGCAGCAAAGCCATCCTCAAACATGTTCTTGGCCAGGAGTTGTGACACATACTTGAAATCTGAGCATGCTAGGAGGCTGAGACAGGACGATTTCTAGTTTGAACAATTTCATGATTTAGAGAGACTCTGTCAAGAAAAGAAAGGAGAGGATCAGGAAAAAATGAAGAAAAGAAAGAAAAACAAGTCTGAGCATGTGGAAAAGAAAAGGAAAACAGGTCGGAGTATGTAGCTCAGCACAAAGACCCTGGATTCAATCTCCAGTACCAGACAAAAACAAGCAAACAAACAATAACTTAATTGCTTAAGGAAACAAGTGACTACCAGAGGGCTTTGGAGATCAGAATGATCCTTCTCTCTTCCCACCACTCACTTTTGTTTTTGCTAATCCTCTGCTGCTCTGGTCACTCGTGGCCTCAGACCTCAGAGATGACCAAAACACTACACTCTGGAAACCATTGCCCTTGCTCCTTGTGTCATTCAAGAAAGGAGATTGGCTTTCTTTTTTCCACCAAGTAGAATGAGCCCATTTTGATGATCAAGTCATTTTGCTAAATAAATAAATAATAAAAAAATTGAAATTCTTAGAACTCACAACTTTATCTCCCACTGTGAAGCTGGCTCAGCCATCTGGGAAACATAAATATTATCTGATTTGTCCCTAAACAGAGCCCTTTGGTGCTGGATCCCATTGAAGGAAATGGGGGACCCCCTTCCCCCACCTCAAGGTCACCTTGCAGTAGCCAGGGAACTCTACCTTCCCGCGTGCAGGGGCTCAGGAGAAGAAGGCAATGTCTCTCACCCTGGCCAGTCTGCGCTATCCCTGCGAGTTAGTTAAGTGCCTGCTGTGGTCAACATCTGGAGAATATTCCAGAAAGCTTAAATGGTTAGTATCCTATTTTGGAGTCTTCTCAGTCCCTGGCCAAAAGTTAAAATAGCTGGCTGAAGAAGCAGGAACTTGTCCTAAAGAGGTATCCAAAGGAAAGTCAAATAGCTCATAAAATCTTACTCCAGTCTGTAAAACAGTGAAAGAGACACTTAGCGTGGGGTGTTGTTTCCTTGGTTCTCTTAGTTTATGAGGTCTCAATAAGTTTCCTGGGGCTGTTGTAAAAATGATTTCTTTATAGTGGCTTGCTGGGCTCTATCCCCCACCGGCCCTCACACACACACACACACACACACACACACACACACACACACACGCCCTGTTCCCGCCTCCTCTCTACTCCTTCCCCACCTTTGTTTGGCTTACACGTGTTTTTCCCACATACCCTGGTAATTCTAGTAACAGCTTCTTTTTTTTTTCCCAACCTGCTATTTTCTTTCCAATGTGATGTTCACTGCTGATTGGGGCTTGTGACAGGACAAGTTATAGGCTCGTAGAGGCTCCAAATGTAGAATATAAAATATGTCAGAAATCCCTCAAAATTATTCGAAGTAGACGCTGTAGTGCTCCAACACGCAGTCTGCCCTTCACCATGGGATAATTCTCCAGTTGTTGATTGTTGGAGATGCACCTCAGCTGTCAGCGTCCTTTGAAGCTCTGCCTCTAAGACAGGTGTGGTGGCACGGGCTTGTCATGTCAGTATTCTGGGAGGTGGGGACTGGAGCACTGCAAGCTTGCACCCAGCCTGGGAAATTGAACAACTTACCAAGACCCTACCTCAAAAAGAAAAAAAAGTAAAAGAATTGTTTCCATGGGCAACTGGTTGCTGTCTTCTTCCAAGTCACCTTATGCTAGGGACAAGAAAATAGGAAACGTAAAAACCAGTGTTCCTTACACTAACTCTGGAAAATTCCCTGTGACGTCGATTCTACTTTGATTTTTGCCATCATTGAAGCCTTGTCTGTCAAGAGAAATTGATCTCAGGAGTTCTCTGTAAAAGCTGAGCTGCACACTTATCTCTGTCATGGAGTCAGCTTCCCGAGAAACTCCACTTGAGATGTTTGGTGCCAAGAAAAGTCAGAGAAATCAGGACCGAAGAGGTATGCCTGTCCATTCTGTAGAGCTAAACCAAATTCCCAAGGCTAGGCATTTTAAGAAGAAAAGACATTTATAACATTCTCAATTCTGGAGATTTAGGAATGTGGCATTGGCATCTTCCTGGCTCTGGAGACGGACAGCCTCATGGTGGGTGAGCAGAAAAGCAGAAAGAAAAGTGGCCAAGTGGAGTGGCCACGCTTTATAACAACACTTTCTTGAGAAAATCAACATTTTCTTGAGACTAACATTAATCCCTTCCAAGATGGTGCTCCCCAAGTCCCAATTACGTTCCACTCTCCCTCAGTTTTTTTAAAGTTCCACTACCGCGGCACTGTCACACTGAGGACCAACCTCTCAGCCTGTGAACCTCTGGGGGACACACTCAAACCACATCCAATCCAAATCAGACAAGATTTGGAAACTTGATGCAAGCAGGTGTTAATGAAGGTCCTTTACTGATGACGTGAAGCAGAGCAGCTGGTGGCCTTTCCCCGCTGGTAGAGAGGGTAACACGCCAGTGGAAGAGAATGCGCTCGCTGGAGCAGTGTTTTAGGCCTTCAAAAATGCAACAGCGATGGTCGTAGAACTAAGCTGCCTTTGCTAGGTTTGATTACCAGTCTACTAAAAAGAAAAATGGGTGGGATAAATCAGCAATTACCAACCAACTGGAAAAAAAGAGAGAGGACTTTCCTCTATCAGAAAGAGATTCTGATTATCTCCATAGGGTCAACTGCTAATGAAGAGTCTTTCCCATGCCCAAATCAGTGTCCTGGTTAGAAGAAGGAGGCCTCAGCTCATAAGACAGGGACACTGAGTTAACCATACCCACAGACCTTGGCTTCTTAAATTCCTCTGAGCTGTTGGGGTGCCAAAGTTGTCTATTTTCCCAGCAGCAGGTAGTCTTGACTGTCAAGTGTATTATCTTGAGTGGTACCCAGGAGGTAGGGGAAGCACACTCCTGGATCCGTCTGGGTTGGTTATGAACACAAGTAGAAGAAACTCCAGGAATTGCCCCTTGGATGAGACAGCAAATCAAAGTGAATGTTTCATTTTGAAAAAAGAAAACAGCAGACATGAGTGCCAGCCTTAAAGATGCAAGGGTGTAAGTAGAAAACAGCCAACTACAGACTGTTTTAGCCTACGTTTGTAAACAGTGGTGTTTTCAATGGTTAAATAGGTACCTACATAATAACTTCCATTTTTGCCTCTGAATCACAGGACTGAATTCCTCACTACTTGCATTTTACAGAAACTGCTTGCTCAACTCCACGTTCAAGGGCACTCCCCATCCTGTCTGTACTTATCCGCAGGTGTGGCTTTTGCAGAACACAAGCCTGGTGGCCAAAGGCTGTTGACTGCCAACTCGGCCATGAACAGCCCCATTGGGGTATTTGCTAGAGCAGGTTAAGGTGGACCTGCAGATGGTGTGTGGCCATCATTCTAAGGAATATATCTGTCCCCACACTACCAAAAAGAAAAAATGGAAGTTAAAAACAGTTTCCTTGCCTTGAAACTTACACAGTTTCCTCCCAGAGCTATGTGAATTCTCTCACCCTCCCATCACTGTGTAATCTGAAGAGGTCGGGCCACCTAAACATTCCACAGAAGAATACACTAGTCCATTGTGTTGATGGCCCTGTCCTAATCTGAGGTGCAAAAAGAGAGAGAGAGAGAGAGAGAGAAATAACTCGCACATCAGAAACCTTGGGAAGATACTTACGTTTTGTGGGTGACTGATAAACCCTACAAAGATACGGAGGCCTGCCAGTCAGGAAAGCTGTGATGATTTTTCAGGGAGGATTGTCGCAAAGAGGATAAACAGCCTGGCTGTTCTCCGACAAGAGTGGGTGCTCGGAAGTAGGGAGTTAATGTGATTACAGGGTAGGGGGCGGGTACTGATGATAATTGTAACATTTGGAGTCTGGAAGGCCGGGACCTGCATCTGCTGTTAACCCGCCAGTGTCTTTAAATCATTAACTTTGTTATTCCATGTGGTAATAAGGTGATTCGAATGTAGAATCCTGGAGTGTGATCGAACTACTGGCTCTGCCCCCCTAGTGGTTGTGAAGCTCCAAGCGTGCTGTTTCACATCTCTCTGAAATATGTATATTCTCCCTGATTCTAAGCACCTTTGATCAGAAGATACCTAAATTATCTTTCATCTTGAACACTTCATGTCTGAGGAGCCAGTTATGATAACTAGTACTGGATGAGGCTACTTAATCCTAGAGTTTAGTTGATCAAAATTAAACTAAAATTAGAATTCTTCAGTTGTACTAATCACAAGTGTTCATTATTGGAGAGCACAGGTAAAAAAAAATCTTTTCCTGTCACACATGGTGGTGCAGGCCTGTAAACCCAGCACTGTGGGAGATTGAGGCAAGAGGATCTTAAGTTCTAGCCCTGCCGGGGCAATTTGAAGATTTGGAGAGACCTTGTCACTTAATGAAAGGTAAAAACAGGGCTGAGGGTATAACTCAGTATGAGGTCCCTGAGTTTGATGTCTAGTACAACAGGAAGGGAAGGGGAGGAGGGAATGGAAGGGGAGGGGAGGGGAGAGAGGGGAGTGAAATCCTTTCCTCATCACAAGGATCCCCACTGGACAGTGCTGCTCACTATGGCTACTATATTTCAATTATTTCACATGTACCCTGTGTGCACAGACGTGCAAATAAACAAAAGCTAACATCGTGGAAAGGCACATACATTTCAGGCTCAGGGTTAGGAGTTTCATGCACATTATTTCCTTTAATTCTACTAGACTCACTTGGCAGTCACACAGCAAGGAAGTGGAAACATATGCGTCCTGGTGCTTCTGAAGTCCCCACCCTTGGGCACCATTGCCTCCGGCCTTCCGATGCGCATGGATGTTGATGGCGGGTGTAACTGGAAAGTCTTCTAAACTCTGTCAAGACAGATTCTCAGGGGAGAGTTCAAGAAGCGAGTAAGTGGTTTGCTGGTTCTTAGAAGCAGAGCCTCCTCTTGGTTCCCTCTTGCTTCTCAGATCAGAGCGTCTGAAACAAAGGGGACACTGCACGAGTACTTCTTCCCGGGTTTGTCAAGATGAATGGCACTGTGCATGTTAAAGGACAATTAATGTTGCTCAAAAAATAACCTTGCTTGGAGTCAAAAGGCCTGGGATGGGTAGTAAGTCTGCCATGAATAGCTGTGAGACTTCTGACAGACAATAAAATTAGTAAGCCTTATTCTCCTCTGAAAATGGTCCCCATGATGTTATCGGCCTTATCTGCTATTGTGGATACTGTGAGGTATAGCTCAGAACCTCCCTTTAGGACCAGCCTGAGTATTTCTCCAAGTTCAGTAAATGTCTACAGATATCTCACAGCCGGTCTGTCTCAGGAATTGCCCTCAACCCAAAAGAATTACTCTGCCCACAGTTATACCTCCTGCTTCTCAATAGTAACCCTATCGAAGACTGGTGTGTGAGGTGTACAAAGATCCAATCTCCTTACCTCAATGTGGAACGATTCTGAAGAGCCATCTTCACTCCAGATCCCCCCATTAGAACAGCTGGGTCTCTCCTGGACCTACGTGGCAACTGAGTTTCTCCCTTCACCCAATTCTGTTTTTCTCACTTCTCCACAGATGGTGTCTGTTTTGGTCCATTTTCGGCTACAAAAATAAAACACCACAGCTTGAGTAATTTACAAAGACAAGAAGTGTATTTGGCTCAGAGCTCTGGAAACCGGAAAGTCCAAGAGCATGGGACCGATGTCTGGCAATAGCCTTGTTGCTGTGTCGCACAATGGCCGATGGCAGAAAGAGCACAGGCAACACGGAGATGGCGAGTGGAACTCCCGCTTTGTGGTGACGGTAATCTACTCGCTGGGCAGGCCTCTCCTAGCTAATCACTTCTTCACGGCCTCGTCTCTTGCCATGGTCACAGCAGTAACGAAACCTCAGCAGGAGTTTTGGGGAAAACATTCAAACTGTGGCAGCGTCCTCAAGAGTCCTTCCCCATAAATCATGTGTAAGCAAACGTCGATCTCAGAGTGACCTGGAAAACATCCAGATTCTCGCTGTAAACAAAACTTTTCTTTCCTCTTGCCCATCTCATGGTCACCAAGACAAATGGGGTAACGCATCTTTGGGGTTTTTGTTTTTAATACTGGAGCATTTTGTTTTGAAATATTTAAAAGAGGAGAAAACTTAGAGATGTTGAACTCCTTTTGTGTTGATAAAATCACTTCAATTTCCATGCAACGTTTGGCGTGTCTAGGATGTTGGCCATTTTAATGGGATCCAAAGCTGGAGTTAACATAACATGACCCGTGTCTGAATGGAAAGCGGTATCATTAGGAAAGGGTTTTTTTATTCACATTTCCAAGACACCTCATGTAATAAAATTTAATTTTGTACTCCTTTTTGCCTTTCCCAATACCCCCTGACAAAGCCCCAAGATAAATCAATGGAGAAAGAAGATTCTTTCAAGAAGTAGTTCTGGGACAACTGGATACGGATATGCAAAAAAATAAAAAATAAAAAATTTTAAAAATAAAAAAATAAAAAACCCTACCATATTCTATATACACCATATACAAAACTTAAATGACAATGGATTGATGTCCTAAACATGTGAGCCAAAACCACAAACACCAAAAGGAAACATCCAGCTAATTCTTTATGACCTTGCATTTGGCAAATGACTTTTAGATATGACACCAAAGCACAAGCAATGATAGAAAGAATAAACTAGACTTTGTCAATTTTTTTTTAAAAAGGCATCAAGGGACAGTATTAAGAAAACACGTCTACAAGATATAGAGAAAAGATTTATAAATTATATACCCAAAAAGGGCCAAGTACTTATAATATATATTGAACTCAGACAACTCAACAACAAAAACACAATTCAAGAAAAATAGGCGAAGGACTTGACTAATTTTCTCAAAGAAGATACACAGGTAGTCAACAGGTGTGTAAAAACACACCCAATACATTTGCCAGTAGAGAACTGCAAATCAGACCGTAAGGAGGTACCTTCTCACACCTGCTGAGCTGGCTGTAAAGACAAAAGAAGAAAAACAAGTCCTAGCGCAGATGCGAAGTAATCAATATGAAAATGCCCAGAGAACACAAAATGGCTCTGCCCCTAAGAAAAACAGTGGGATGGTTCTGAAAGCAGTAAGCACAGAACCAGCATGTGACTCCAAACATCTATCCCAGATATATAATCAAAATCACTGGAAACAGGAACCCAAATGCATGGATGTAAACACATGATCTACACAGCACCACACACAGCAGGCAAAATGGCCGTCAGTAGATGAATGGATTAGCAGGCTGTGATACACCCGAACAACGGATTATTGTTCAACTACGAAAAGGAAAGAAGGGTCAATGCGTACTGCAACACGAATGAACTTTCAAAATATGCTACGTGAGAAAATCGAGAAACAAAAGATCACACACATCCTATGATGATAATGAAATCCAGAAAAGACAATAAAATCGCCAGGAAAATACATGTTTGGAGATAGAGCACAGATTGGTGTTTGGTAAGAGACGAAGGGAGTGGGGATGCAGAACGCTGACTATGGGTTCTCCTTCAGGGTGCTGGAAAAACTCGCAAGCTGGGTGGAGACGCCCAACAGCACAAATGTAATCGTGTCTACTGAACTGTTGCCTTTAAGATAGTTAATTTTCTTTTTAATTCCTAGGCAATAGATTACTTTTAATCTCTTCAATGGCTACCAAAGGGATTTTGAAAGTTTCTAATGTGTTAGCCCCCTAGATTTTATGAAAATATCAGGACCTATTTTTCCTCTAACAGCCAAGGGACTCGATCAATAAACTTTTCAGGTCCTTTTGTTAAGATGGCAGATACCATCTGCTAATTGATAATTGACAGTCTCTGATAATTGTGACAATCTGTGGGTATATGAAGGATGACATTTCTCTGCTTTTCCCTTGACTTTCAAAGGATCCTGTGGCTCATTCTGGCCAATAAGATACAAGCACATTTTGCCTAGTAAGAAATTGTCTGCATTTACTTTCTCCTTTGCTATGGTAACAGAAAAAACAAAGCATGAGTTGACATGGAGGTGCCCAACCCTGAAGCCATCTGTGATGCTGAGATCCAGTGGAAGAGAGCTGCCCGGTACAGTAGCCTGGCCCAGCTGTGGATTTTAGAACTGCAAGAACCAGACTTGTGCTGTGCCAAACCACTAAAATGTTGGCAGTACTTGTTACTCCTAAGTACCTAGCCTATTCTGGCTAACACAAAGTGGCCCATGGAAAGAAAAGGTTTGTGTTTTCTAAGATTGTTCAGTTAGGGCCGTGGTTCCTCTTTAATAAGCTGGCTAAAATATCCTAAGACATACTAGAACATGGTGAACAGTCCATAAATGTTAGATTTTAGACATGTGATTGGAAATGCTTGTGTCCAACAACAAACCAGAAACGCAAGGAGGTAGAAGTCCCGTACAGAGTTTATAAAGGACCACTTAGAGAAACCATCTGCAATATTAGGGAACCTGCCTTCCCTCCTTCCATGTCTGCTCGCCAGTGGGGCTGGAATACCAAGTTTCTGGGCTGTCCCTCAAGTATCTCTCAGAAATTGTCCAGTCGCACAAAACCAAGAAAGAGATATTTAGTCCAAATGAATATCACCTCTTTTTTAAATACAGCCTTTGATTTATTTCTTTTCTCTTTGAGACTATAATAATTCAGTCATATGGTTGAGGTTATGAGACACCCATCTGTAAATGACCTAATGATTCGTGTAGGCTAAGATAAAATATGATTTCCCATTGTCACCTCTTTGGAATACGGATACTGTGAAGTCCTTCATGTTTAAAGACATTGTGATTCCACCTTGATAGTTTCTCTGGATAATTTAGACAAGACAATTCATTGAATTAAGACTGTAAACCAGAGTATCAGGTGACCAGACTCAAGACCAACTCACCTAATACTGGATGTAAATCTCGGGATATTGCCCTCTGGATACCTCTATTTTGCTATTTATGAAATAGGAATAATTACACTTACTTGATAAGGTTGTTGTGAGAATTAGCATATGTCTGTCGAGTGTTTAGAACAATGTCTGACACTCCATAGATCCTAATAAAGATGTTGCTATTCAGATATGTCCTCACGCTAAAACCCATGGCAATGGCAACTGGTTGGGAAGTAACACCTGAGTTGGAACTTGCCTCCACATAATGCCAGTTGCGTGACCCTCGATGGCCAAACTCACTGAACTTTCATGTTAATGTATAAATGCCCCACTCACAATTATTCTGCCCCTTGAAGCAACCACACGCATAGCTCTAGAGAGAGCACATTAGTTGGATGTCGCTTCTAATCAAGTCAGTTTGAATGCCACATTTAGCAAACGTAGTATTACTCACTCACTGGCAGAGCTAACTTCAGATGTAACCAGGGAGATCCCGGAAGTGTTCCGGAGATCTTTCTGTCTTTCTCTGCCCTGTTCTGTATTGGCCTTCTTCTCTGTGGTTGCTCTTGGAAGCTTCAGGTATGATAATTAAAAGACATACAGAGTATACAACCTTCTTCCTGGCAATTCCAACAAAAGTTCTAGAATTCGTTCTCATTGGCTGGAGCTTATCAGCCTACCTTTGAACCAATCACTATGAATTGAAGGATGTATACGCTAATTAGGTTGGACTAGGCAGAGTAGAATTTTTCAGCTCCACCCCAATCACCCAGCGTGAAAATTCAAAAGGGATATTCTTCCAACGTAAGGAAAAACAACGTAAGGAGAAGGGAGAATGGAAATTGACTCAACAAACAGAGCAGATTTCTACTCAGAAGGTATAACTAAAGTAAAGAAAAAGTCAGAGAAGGTATACGGCCAAGTGCTCTGAAAAACGTAGGTCTTAATAGGTGCAACCAGATATCCACATCCTGACACTCGTGGTGGGACTTAAACTTGGAATTGCATGTCCAGTGGAAGGAAATGGATTTTCCATGGCTGTATTCAGAGTCTCCTTCTTGGTTCCCATTTATGAGTAGTCCACAATAGTCAGGGGCAGCCAAGAATGGCTGCGCACACACCCCCATCCACTCAGGAGGCTGAGGTGGGAGGGCACCTTGAGCCCAAGCATCCAAGACCCGCGTGAGAACAGAGTGAGACCCAATCTCAAAACAACAACAGTGAGAAGTTAGGTAGAGAATTTGCACCGACCACATACAAAAAAGGAAAGCTTTGATCTGCAAGTTAGTAATAAAATATCAAAACTTGGGATACCTATTTCTTATAAATCAAACCACACCAAAGCAAAACAAAAAAATACATCAGATGTATTTGTGAACAAGTAACTGAAAACCCAGATTCAATTGTCTAAAAACAAACAAGAAAATGTATTCATCTCGTTAGGTGGAAACAAGGAGCTACAGTAGGTTCCAGGAAAGAAATAAGAATTCAAATTCTATTTAATCTGCTTGCTTTCCCACACAGAATTCTTATTATCACCCAAGACTGGAGATCGCAGGATGGCTGAGGGGAGTACCACACTCCCTTGGTCCAGCACAGCATGACAGAAAAACTTTTTTCCCAAGTCTTGAAATGTTAAGTGTTTTTCTTTCTTTTTGATCTGAGTGATTAAGGTAGGTTGTTCAATATTAGAAACATAACTGGACTAATCTGTGTGCATGTGTTTCAGTCTAAAAACTATATCGATATAAAATATAGTTGTAGATATGTGCTTTTGTTTTTCTTTATTTTTTTCACTGGGCATCCTGTGTTTTTACGTGGCAACTCTGATCTTCGCTGACTTAGATTTATCCCAAATGCCCTCTAGAGGAAGATATGGAGGACACAGGAACAAAACCAGAATGCAGGTTAGTCTCCTTTGGAGAAAGAAAGAAGAGAAAGTGTGTGCTAAGAATGTGTACCACCAGCCTAGATGTCACCTGAGAAAACTGGGATCAGAAATTGTAGGATGAGTTAATTTGCACAATAGATAATCTCAAGTCTTGCACGCTGGATTAATGAAGTACTGTTATACAATCTAATTAGATAAATATTTATCAAATACTTCCTGGTCCACAAGGAGCTGTGGAAGATTCTGCAGGGTCATGGATGCCTCTAAAGTCCTTCCAATGTAATGGAGTAAGTTAAACAAATGCGGGCTCTGAGGGACCCTTTGGGAAGGATGCAGAGGGCCACAGGGCTCCAAAGCAGAGCCCTGGTGGAAGAGCTTGTAGGGGTGACACAGTTAAAAGGTAAGAAGTAGACAAAAAGTGACATGACAGAAGAGGCGGAAACCAAGACCTAAAAACTACTTTTGAGCCAATCTGTTCCAGAGATATTGTGAACCAAATCTCAATAGTCCACACGTAAACCAAAAGAAAGAGTTACAAAGATTTTTGATCAGGGCTGTGGCCGGACACAGCTGCATTTTGAGAAAAGCCAATCTGACAGCAAAAGCTAGGATGAGTTGGATGAGGGTAAGACCCCAACAGAATGGGGAAGCAACACTATCAGATCCGCCTGTTCATTACCTCAATTTTATAAAGACTCTTACTATCTTGAAAGTCACAGAGAATATAACTTGCTTGCAGACATAATTCCAGAAGAATAAATATAAATTCCTAACTATAACACAAAGAAAATTGGAAGAGATTATTTTATAGTAGTGTGTCTTACTGCCAGAAGTGATGGTACAGACCTCTTGTCCCAGTACTCAGGGAAGCTGAGACAGTAGAACAAGAAGGTTGAGCCCAGCCTGGGAAACTTTGAGAGACCCTGACTCCAATATAAAAAAATATGGAAAAAGCCTGATGATGTCCCCATTGCAAAAATCATGCATTTAATTCCAAGTACTAAAAAACAAAAACTCTACTTCAAGTATAATCGAATTATCAGTCCTGTAGAGTCCTTGATCTGTTTTCAAATGGTCCTTAGGAGAAGAATATTATTTCATTTTTTTTAGTGTTTAGTTTAAAGAAGCTCTTGACTTGCAGAGCCCACAGTGTTACTATCTGACCTTTTTTAAAAAATGATTTCTCAACTTTGTCAAGACTGGCTTCACAATGTGTAGGCAAAGTTAAAATGAGGGCTTCTTCTTCCAACATTATAAGGAATTTCAGGACAAGGAATATAAAGTTTCCAACCAAGAATAAGACCCAATTTTGGATGCCAGCTCTGCCTGTTATGGGATACAAGTCCTCAGGTACAACTCCATTTAGTTCCGTAACTAAACATAAAGTATGCATTCATGTGAGAGTCTGTGTGTGCTCACACCAGCTGTAACTGTAGACTAACACAAACATGGCTTGCACATTATATGACTCCATGTAACAACCCTAATCCAAATGTGTTCTATCAACATATCAGGTCCCATGATGATGTTTGCTTTTCTACAATGGCAAGCAACTCTTGGGGAATTTTCAAATAATGCAGAGTATAATCTTTCTTCAGTTTACATGAAAGTTGTATTTCTAGAATATACATGATTTGTCAAGCCTAGACAATCACATTTATGTATGAGAGAGAATAGTTTTCAGGCTCAAATAATTATAATTAGCATGTTTTGATACGAATGTTCAAGAGCATACTTTTGGAGCTGTGTGGGGCTCAAGGAAATTCTTTGATGTGAGGTTCTGGTTTAAATATTACAGAATGAACACATCACTGGCTCCCCTGTATTCAGTACCCATCATATTATAATCTGCAACAATGCACCTAAACCTTCTCACAACTCCCTTAGGACATAGGTCTATCTCAGTTGAAAACAAACCTGGAAGACAACACCAAGTCGACAATCGGTGCTGAGGATGACAGTGCAGTGATGGGGTTTTGTAGTGTCAGTCTTTGGTCAGAATGGAGAGAACACGAGATGGAAGAACTAAAAACCCAAAATGGAATGCCTTGCATGAGTGTGTTATGCAGCCTTTTGCTAAATGCATCGCATCAGAATTGTTCTTTCTCTTTCTATCATCTTTTTGAGATAGAACAAGCACTGAAAATATCTGTACCTTACATTTCTTGTAGAATGGACTATTTCATTTGCATTTTGCACTCCGCATAACACAAATAAATATCATTTGAGCCTTTGTATTTATTGAAAAGTATATCCATTTTACAGCCAATTGTAAGCTCTGTAATTTGGGCATAGAGAAAGACCAGTCTGAGACCAAGAAAGAAGAGATAGTTCCCATGATCCTTAGAGAGCATAAGTGGGAGCAGGACTTGGCTTCTGTGATTCTTAACTTTGTATGCACCCAGATCTCTTTCCTTCATGGGCATAAGCTCATCAGCCCACTACTGGCTCTGGATAGTCAGGTATTCCAACTTGCAATCCTTGAAGAACACAGGGGACACTGTTGATGTCAAATGATGTACCTACTTTTCTCCCAAGTCTTAAAAAAAAACCCACACTGATCATCCTTCCCTCATCAAAAGTTGAAAACAGTTGGCAAAAGCCAATGACTCCCCCGTGAGGACAGTATTCATATTTATTCTTAGGGAGAGCTCATGGAAAAAGCAGAGACTTGAAGCAACTTCGGAGGGTATAAAAAAATTATTATGGTTGAATGAGGTCCAGAACCTCACCTCAGAATATATAGGTCTAGAACTTGGAAAGACTCAAAAATTAACAGTGTTGTATAATATGAAGCCATGATACTATGCCTAGACAGGGATATGCTATGCATAAATTGCACCAGGAAGGAGGTTCATATAAGGTAACTGCTTCAGCCCATCCATATGTAATCCAGGTTAAAATCCAAAGAGAGGTCATGGACTGGAGTGATATGCCGATATCTGACCACTTTTGGCAACAAGGCCCGTATGCTCTAAACAGATGGCTTTTAATTAGTGATGGGTTGTCCCTGCAGAGGGCAGCTTGGGCAGAAATGGTTATTTGGACTACCCACCTCATGGCTGGCTCCTGGATTATTGTCAGAAGTGTCATGGAGATGGCTGCCAAGGGGTCTGATGTCACCAGATGGCAGGCTCTTGGTCTACACTCGTCACTGCTGGGAAGTCCCTGTAAGTCTGAGCAGAGACGCCACAGCGCAAATGAACCGCACAACTGAGGGAGTTGGATGAAAGAGAGAAAGTGCTTGAAGTAAACTTGCCTTGAGAGGACTTTGCTAATGGGATCTTTGATTTCTGGAGCTGCAATCTCTGTTTATTCGTTTTGAACTCAACACACTCTGAACTCTTTCAGCAGTAGGAAGAGATAGGAACCAGGGAGTGAAACTCTAGACTTGTTTTCTACTCCATGAGTCAAATGACAAAGGAAAATGCCCATAGGTCACTATAAAGAGCCAAGGTGCTGAAGGATGACAAGTTCTATTGCCCAGATGTAAAACAATCAGGCTTCTGTTTCAGATAGAAAGAGAAAAATCACTCACTGTGTCCAAAATGGAATGCAATTGCCAACAAAGCCATAGTTTCCTTTCCCGGCTTCTGAAAGTTCTGAGAACACTTGGGTCCTGAGCAGAGAGAGCCAACCATCTTTCTCAAACCACAAAAAGAATAATAAAATAAAATGTAAACAATCCCGTAACACCTGACCTTGAACTAGGACCTTTGAGAACTAACTCCATTACTTGCCTTCAAAGCTGGCTTAGCTGAGCATACAAACCAGAGCTGAGCTCTGCTGCACCCAGTGAAAGTGTGGAATGACTTGTGGCCATGTAAACAGTTGGCCCTTTTCCTGTTCAGTTCCTCCAGTGATGACCTTGAAGTTGACTTTTGAGTATTCATTGGTAATCTGCATCAGACTCAAGCTAAATCAGCCATCCTTGAACTGAGCAGAAACACAAAATAGTGTGATGATTTTCTAATCCACCATCGGACTTGAAGTGCATGCCTTTGTCCACTTTATCGAGTCCCCCCACATCTTGTCTAGTGGCTTTCATAGACCCAGATTTACTCTGTTGCAGTTCCTAAGACTTGAGAAATGGTGATATCTGCTCCTTTATTTAAAAAAAAAACCTAAAATGCCAAAAGATTTTAAATCTATGCCTGTGATTCAGGGGATATTGTGTTACTTGAGTGGAAAGACCTCTTGCCATCACCCAACATATTGTATCCAGTAATTATAAAAGTAGAGTTCCTTCTGTTTTGGACAAGGTGACCTTGAAGAAGTCTGAAAGTACTAGTTCAGAACTTTCTAATTACTACGAAGTTCGTGAAAGTCATGAGACCCTTAGGAAGCATCTAGACAAGGAGAATCATCTAGACAGTAGACAAAAATCTTAAAGGTTTCTCTAAATATCCATGGACTGTCTTCAAGCACTGGCTAAAAAACATCTGACAGAAACGATTACAGTGATTCACACAGAAGTTTCATGGATTTCAGTTAAAAGTTATCGCAGGTCAAGCGTTATGGAGTCACGTCAGTGCTCAGAACACTCTCAATTGCCTAAGTGTTTTTGTTACACTTCATTCTTGGGATAAACTAGGAAGTTTCTACAGATCCTGATGGGAGTTTTGGCCCAGAAGCTTATTAGGTGCGGGGCTATGCAGGCCAAATCTCTGTGTTTGGTGTGTAAAATGAGAATTGCAAACATTCAAGGCCCTGAGTACTCAGCTCTAAAATGAACATTACATGTACACTTACAACATGTGTTCATTCGGTCACTTGATACATGATGAGGGCCTATCTATACTTTGAGTTATGTATTCAGAAGGCTGGAAGGAGTGACGACAACATAAACACCTTAATGTCTAACAGAAGAGCTAGAAAAATATGCATTAATAAGCAAATACGTCACACACGCTTGGTGGCAGAAAGTCAGAAACACAGAACGGAGATACGGTCAGCGGTGGCAATTGTAAGTTACCAGCTCAAATTGTTTGGAGTGCAAGATCTCTCCGCAATAAATTCAATTGGAACAAATACCAGAATAGTGTGATCGAAAGAGGTTGGATCTTCCAAAGGGCTTATCTTTTGGTCCCCCCGCCCCCTAATGTTTGAGAAGAGCGCAACCAATCTGGGGGCTCAGCCTGGAATATCTGGGAATGGAATAGTCCGGGCAGAGGAACCAGCAAACACAAAGGCCCAGATGTTTGATATGGGTGAGGAGACCCCAGGAGGTCGGGACAGCTGGGAGAGCCCATCTATCAGGTTAGAGCGAAAGGGAGAACAAGAGCACACAGAGCCCTACCATGCGATTTTCAGGATTTTCACACCAGAGATTTACTTTGTGTTTCTACCTGGTCTAACTTGGAAGCTACAGAAAGAACTCCTACTCCCTGAGGGCTTCCTAGGTGACTGAGAGTCCACTTTAAGTAGATTTGTTCCTCCCCCCCCCCAACCTTAAGAAGTAGGTACTATTATTGTCCCTTCACGAGTCAGGAAGCTTAGGCTTAAAGGTTAAACAGCTTGCCAAAGTCGCCCTGTTACCAAGTGCTGGAGATTCCAAAGCAAATAAGAAGAAACCACAACGGGGTGGAAGGGCTCACCCTGGGTTCTGAACTGCCCCCCAAGTAGGTGACAAGCTCCCAGGAGATGGAGGGTGGCCATGCCCTTCCTAAGCAAGTAGAGGGAATCCCAGAGAGAATCCCTTTGGAGGAGCCAATCTCTCTGTCCCCGGATATCCCCAAGCTTTCTGAAGCTTCCTTCTGCTGCCTGCGCCCGGGGCTGGCCCCTGAGGGGTGTTTCCAACCGTGCTGAGAGCCATACTGAGAGCTGAGAAGGCCCTGTCTTCTCCCCGTGTGGTTAGAGATGGAAGAGGGGCTGGGCCAGGCTCCCAGGGACCACACCTCTTTGTCAGGAACATGCAATTAAAAAAGAAAGAAAAAGAAGGAAAGTAGCAGCAAACTCCATCCCCCAGGCATGTCTCCAACTCGTGTTCCTGCACGCACACACGTGCACAGCCCCACCCACACCAGGCCGACAGGCGTCCATCACCGGGGTCCTTGGGGTTGGCAAGAGAACATTTTCCACCTGGCATCATTAGGCATTAAACACCCCTCCAGCCCAACCTGAGACTTGGACCGTCAGCGGAGATATTTTTAAACCCATGACACACTGGAGTGTGACACACTTAGTTTTCTCAGTGGGTGGGTAGAGTGTTACTTTGTGTTGTTCTTGTCGCTCAGCCCAACATTACAAGTGCGCACTTTATTACTATACGGAGAGGACTCTGCAGCCCGACCCGGCACAGTGTGTTCCCGATGAGGGGCAGGCAACCTGGCCAGGCGCAGGGCAAGGAGTGGGAAGCTGCTGGGACAGAAGCCGCCCTCGAGGACCCTCCCTGGGGCCCCCAGACCATGGCAGCACTGTAGAAAATGTCCCAGTGGCCCGGACAGGTACTCCACACCCACCAAAGGCTGCCCTTGGAAAAATTCTAGATCCTGAGATCTGTAGTAATACTTCACTAATTCCTTGAAGGAACTACTATTTTTCTACCTCTGTCTTGTTTTCTTCCTCCTTTTCCCTTAACAAGAGTGGTTTTATTTTTCTCAATACCACACTTAAAATGGATAAGGGATAATAGGGGCCTGTGGCCCAGGCCTGTCGTCTCAGCACTCTGGGAGGCTGAGGAGGGAGGATTGCACGTTCAAGCCCAGCCTGTATAACTTCGGAACTTAGTGAAACCCTGTCTCAAAATCAAAACTAAAAATGGACTGAGGATGAAGCTTCCTGTGAAGGCCCTGGACTTGGTCCCAGTACCAGAAAAAAAATTACGGGGTACTCAGAACTAAGTATCTGGGTCTCACCTTTACTTACAAAGGCAAAGGTGTTAGTCAGGCTCGTATATCCAAGGTGTTGTTCCCTTGGGACAAGTAGGACAATGCTTCACAGAGGGAGCAGGGGACAGTGGGTGCCTCTGCCTTGGGCTCCGGCAATAAAATGGAGAAAGACAGGTAGAGAATACAAAAGCAAACAAAGAAATAATTAAAAGTCACTGTGCTTTTTATTTGCACCTCGCTTTGCCAATTCCAAACAGTATCAGTAATAAAATATTCTTTCCCTCTGAGAAAACCACGCCCACCATCCCTCCCCACAACTCTTGTGGAGACACAGTGAGAGGGTGACAGGATGTGAGCTTCCGGGACAGAAGTTTATTTCTGTGAAAGATTAGGGCCTTCTAGGTGGAGTTTACTATCTTTCCCACTGAGCAGGTGCCGTATTTATTTTTTCAGCAATAGCAACTTTATTTTACCTACTTACTTTCATAGAAAAATGAGAGTTGGTCTTAACCAAGAAACAAGGAAGAAATGACCATTGTAAGGAAAACAGTGCAGTCTGGCCACGAAAGTCAAGGGGCTGGCCCCTGATTCTGCTCTGGCTCTTAATTCCTATGTTAAGATCCTTAGCAACAAATCCAGCGTTATCTTTAACCCAGCCCTGTACCCTATCCTGCTGTCATCAAAGCCCACATGGTAGGCCAAGGCCCAGTCGTTTCCATTTCTGGTTTCCTAGAAAGACTTGCAAACTACAACCTACAAGCCAAATCCAGTTCTGTGTCTGTTAGAAATGTTGGCTACACTCATTACTCCGTTGTGTTATGACGATTTAACTCTTCAACGGCAAAATCCAGTAGTTGTGAACAGAGACCAGAGGACCCACTAGGCCTAACGTGGTCATTACCTTAACCATTCCAGAGAAAGTTTGCAGAGTTTTCTCTACAGTATTGCAATAAACACCACGATTTCTTGTCTTGGTCTTTTACAAACCCTTCTCCTCTGGGTAGCTGGCATTACTCACCAAGCATAAGTCATATCACAGTTGAAATATTACTGCTCAGAACTTTCTATGAGTTTCTCCGATGGTTAGAATGATATGTAAGTAGCAGGCTTCTCCAGGCCAACAAGATCTTTCATAATCTGGCCTCTCTCTACTCTTCAAAATCCCTTGCTAGGAATAGGATTGAGTCTCCTAATCAAATTTGTATGTCAAATCTGTAACATTCCAGATGATCATATATGAAAACAGAGTTTGTGGAAGATAATAAATGTCAAACAAGGCCATAAAGATAGGCCTCTGGCCTCATAGGATGGGTGAATGCTTAAGAATAGGAAGACACTTATGGTCACACGTGGACCCAGGAAACAGCACATATGGAATGAGTAAGCAGGCAGCCATGTGTAATGCGGGAAGGGAGCCCTCACCACAACCCTAGTTGGCCAAAACCTTGATCTTAAGCTTCTTGCAGAATTGTGAAAAAATAAATTCCCATCATTTCCATCTCAGTGTTCTCTTAATAGCAGCTCGAGCTCACACACTGCTGTCTCTGCCACTGGCCTGCCAACCTTGCTGGTCCTTAAGATGTGGCATGGCAGGGCCCTGACCACCTCATGACCATAACCTCTATCTGTCCCATCCCCTGTGCTAGAATGCTCTCTCTGGATTCTGCTTGAGCTGCGTCTTCTTGTAGTGTAGGAAGCACTTTGCTTCGGTGTCATTTCTTCCGCATTCATCTTGGACCATTATTAGCAAATAATACGTCGGTCCTTAAGCTCATTTCTGGTACCCTTTTTTTCATTGATCAGTTCTTCCAATTAATAAACATAGCAAATTGACTTAAAGATGGATTTTTTTTTCTGTGCAATAGAAGTGGAAACCAGAGACAAAGGATGAGTAGATGATCTGGGACCTCGGGAGATGGAAAATGACACCATCTACTGATACGAGAATGACATCAAGGGAAACACGTCTGAGCAGGGGTGGGAAGGGAAAGTGAAGTTTCCATTGGGGACATGTTATATTTTACATGTCTATGAGATGTCAGGGAGGAGGTGGCGGGTAGACAATTGGATATACAAGCCTGGAATTCGAGAAGGAGATTGAGTCTGGAGACAAAAATAAAATGTTAGTTACACATATGGAAAGCGAGAGAGAGAGACCACTTAAAGCCATGATCCAGAACAAGACTTATTGAGGGCTGCAGCTATAGAAAAAAGGAGGGCCAGGACGTAAGAAGGGAGGCAAGCAGGTATTTGTGGAATAGGAGGAAAGGGGAACAAAACAAAAGAAATTTAAAAAGCAATTATTGAGGTAAAAAGAAAGCCAGAGGAACACAGTGTCCAAAAACTCATGTTTACTATAAACACATGTATAAAAAGATCTTTTTTCCCATGTTTTATTGATATGTGTACGTGCAAAATTCAAGGTTTACAATGGAGTTTTTGTGCACATATGTATCTTGTCAAGGTGATACGTGCTTTCCCTGTCTCCTCTTGTCCCACAGTGTAAAAAAGAGAGAGTAGGAAAAGGGCAAAGGGAGGTGTAGAGGGTGGGGCGAGGCGAGGGGAAGGATGAGGGGGAGGGGAAAGTGATTCAAAGTGGTACATGCAGGCACAGATTCCCCACCTATGTTGTATGTAATCAACATGTTACAGAATTTGTAGAGTACCATACTCAAAAAATAAATATAGAAAACCCAAGTGAAGAAAGGTTGTCAGACCGTTGCTGCCTAAGTTTCAGATGAGGATAGAGGGTGGGTCTTCAAGAGATTCGAAGCCAAGGACTTAAGCAAGAACGGAAGAATGGAGACAAGGGACAATGGGACAAGGTGCAGAAGCGGTCACAAGAGGACGGAGAAGGAAAGGCAGTGTGTGTAACAGATTTGAGGAAAAGACTCAGAGTGCGGTGGTGGCTGGAAGATCCCACGGGAGAAGGAGGGGCCATCTAGACCAGGAGAGATGGCGGTGAGTTTATAGATGAGGGGACTGGACAGACGACATGACATTCCCAACAGGGAAGAAAGACCATGGCTGAAGTCAAGTCCTTAGGTAAAAGCTGAGGAAGACTGAAGGGAACACGGCTTCCATGGGAGCAGGATCCCTGGCACAAAACAGCAGGATATGTAGGGACTGAGGGCGGTGCCCGGTGACTCATCCGTAGGTGGGTGAGGAAGCTCTCTTCTGTCTCTCTGTGAATCAAAGGTGAAGTCATCAGCTGAGAGTGAGGAGGTGTGAGGAGACGGGCAGCGCAGCAAGGTCACCTTGGAGAATGGGAGTGCGAGCCGACCAGGAAAGCGGAAGAGAGCTACCGAGCAGTACTGCGCCCTGACAGGCTGCGATCAGAAGCAAGCACGCGACCGGGAAGCCCTGCTTTGTGCTTGTCTGCGGCCCTTGGTGCAGACTCGGGGCAAAGGGAGCCACAGCAGGTGGGAGATTGTCCCATCAGAGTTGGAGGAAGGACAGAAGATACGAGTTTACTGCACAGTGATCATAACGATAGGAAGCAAACTGTGAAAATGTTGAAGCGTCTAGGGGACGATGCCAAGGGGAAGTGGTCAGTGAGCTGCAGGTCTCGGTGGAATCAAGGAACTACTGAAACTGGGGTAGCAGAGAGATGTGTCTGGAAGATAGCAGGTGGTCAGGAGGTAGAATTTTGAGGTTTGAGTGGCAGAGTGTCTCTGAAGGACCACGGGAAACTGTGGCAGGGAGGAGCTGCTCCAAGAGTGAATCTCTGAAGGTCGGGGGGGGGGGGTGTGGTAAAGGCTTCTGTGGTAACTGGGCCCCAAGAATGAGCGCAGGTGGAGCATGGGTGTTTTAACAGCGGTAAGTACAAAGCCTCTATGGAAGAAGGAGGCGACGGGGTACATTGCACAAGGAAGGGACCGATCACAGCACATGGTCTAATGCCGTGGGCATCAAAGAAAGGCGGAGGGTGGAGAACTGTCCACGGGATCGAGTGAGAAGGAAGCAAGACCTATGACCACCGGCTGGGCCCCTGCGTCTGTTGAGGGAAGAGAAGTTGCTGCTAAAGAAAGCTGCAGGTGAAGCCGTGGCCTTGGGAAGTGGCTCTTCCAGCAGCAGCTGCCACTGGAACAGATCAGTCTTAGGAAGGGGTGAGGACCCGGGCCTGAGGGTGCAGGCCCGCAGTCCCAGGACTCTGGATAGCTGAGACAGGAAGATTGTGCAGCCTGGGCAACTTAGCAAATAAGAGAGATCTTGTCTCAAATACATATGGAAGGGGCTGGAAGGGCAGCTGGAGTGTGAAAGCTCCAAACTTGATCCCCATATCACAGAAAAAGAAAGAACTGAGGGAAGAAAAGGAGAGAGTGAGAATAAAAGAGAAAGGAAGATGTCTGGATGACCAGGCTGAGTCACACGCACACGGGCAGGGAGAGTGCTCTGAGGGACCCGAGAATCGGGGACTCCTGAGATTCGGGACATGGAAGGTGTAAAATGGTGACAGTCTGTTCTTGGTTCCTGGGACTGTCCTGACAAAAAAACACCCAGAACCATGTGGCTTAGACCTGCAGACCTGCATCCTGCCCCAGTTGTGGAGGCCGGTGTCCGCAGGGCCCTGCTCTCTCGGAGCCCTGCACGGACAGGACCTGCCTGCCTCTCCAGGCTTCCACTGCCCAGTGTG
Source organism: Ctenodactylus gundi (assembly GCA_004027205.1). NCBI lineage: Eukaryota > Metazoa > Chordata > Mammalia > Rodentia > Ctenodactylidae > Ctenodactylus > Ctenodactylus gundi. The sequence goes on from PVKB01000110.1 coordinate 1,018,496, forward strand.
TGGCCTGGTTGCTGCAGTGACCCAGGTCTTCATCTGGTCTTCTACCTGCCACATCTCTTCACAGTCCTCTCTCTGTGTGTGCTTGTCTCTGCATCCAAATTGCTCCTTTTCATAAGGACATCACTCATATTGGATGAAGGCCCACCCTGATGACCTCACCCTAACTTGATTAAATCTGCGTGTGAGTCCACTTGGGCCTCTACAAGAAAAATACTATAAACCAGGTGGCTTACCAACAAATGACATTGGCTCTTTTGGGTTCTGGAGGCTGGTGAGTTTAAGGTCAAGGCACCACAGGGGTTGGTGTCTGGTGAAAGGCCCCTTTCTATAGACAGTAACCTCTGTGACACCACATGGTAGGTGACGCAACCAAACTCCCTTGGCCTTTCTTTCTTTCTCTCTTCCTCTCTTCATCCCTTTCTGTATTTCTTTCTTTCTTTTCTTTCTTTCTTTCTTTCTTTCTTTCTTTCTTTCTTTCAGAACAGTCTCATTCAGGAGGATTCCACCATCATAACTGAACCACTTCCCCAAAGGCTCCACCTTCAAAGGCCCTGGGTTTGATCCCCAGTACCACCAAAATAATAACAACAACAATGCTAAAATCAATAGCAACATTAAAAAGCAGGGGTAATAATAATCTTCAGATGAATAAGTATAATTGTACATAGAACATTGGCCATTTAACATCCCTAAATTTCTATTGTGGTTTAGATCTGGAATGTACCCCGAAAGTCTCATGTATTGAATGACATAGATTGTCTATGGAACCATGTGCTATTGAGAGATTGGAGCCTAGTCTGGAGAAGTGGATTATAGGCCTGTAAATTGGATTATAGACATGTAAACTGGATTAGAGGTGTGTAGTAGGGGCTTCCATCACTAGATCTAGGAGGGGCTGATCCCTTGGATGAGACCTGGAAGGATCTATTAGCTTCTTCCTGCCTTCCTTGGAGGACTAGTCTCAACTTGCCTTGACTCGGCTTCCTTCGTGTGGTGCCGTGAGAAGCTGCCTCCACCTCTGCCTCTGCCATGTACTTCCATTGCTGCCGGCCGCCCCTGAGTGAACTGTGACCTTCCGAAACTGTGAGCTAAAATAAACCTTTCCTCCCTTAAATTTGCAGATGTCGGTTATTGAGTCACAGGAAAGAAAAGTAACTGAGACAATCTCATTCACCAATTAAAGGTTTGCACCCAGTTCCTATCTTTGAGATTCTCTCTAATCATAGAGGCCAGTTATTTAACAGCTTAATAGAATAGGAGAGGCCCGCAGGAGTCAGATGCTCAACAGACAGGTTAATTTCTCAAAGAAAAGACAAGAAAGTCCCCAAGCATTACACCTCGCTCTTCGTCAGGGAAGGCAACAAATCCAATTTGAACAGAGAACAGTTTGACTTACACACCTTTCCTCCCACTTCCCATGAATCCTTTAAGCCGCAAGGAGACCACCTGGCACCAAGATGGCCCCACGGTTGCACCTCTGCAAACCCAGCCACAGGTTGGAACCTCTGTGGAAGCTCTACTTTGTTATCACACTTCTTAGCACATGGATGAAACTTCCTCCACAAGAGACATGGTCTCATTCTTCTAAGAATCCCAAAGGCTTTTATTATTAGGTATTGTCCACATTGTAACTAAGGTGCTAAAACTAGCTGAGTTTCCCCTTCACATCTTTCCACAGCCATATTGGTCCAGCACTCACGAGAGCCCAGGCCTGGAACCATGGAGGACGTTAAATTCTTTGCCCAAAAGCTCTGACTTCTCTGATGCTTTCTTCTGGTGCTCCTACACTCTGTGGGGCATGTTGCCCCGAATCTACTCACTCCTTCTTTTGCCAAAGACTCCAAGGCCTAGAGAGGCAGTTGGAAGGGGCAGAGGCCTCCGCCACTTGGTCTTACTCAGTTTCACTCTCTATGGTCCGTGCTGAATCTTGTCTTTCAATTCTGCGGTGTTTCGTCGCCCTTCGGAGGTATCTTTTTCTGTCCCCAGGCAGTCACAACAGACCCACCCTTTTCCCTTTGTCTTTTCCTAATTCCAAAACTCAAGTCCAGAGCCCCCCGCCCCTGACGCAGGTTCATGTGCCCGTGGGGACTGCGGGGTCCTTAAGAGGGTCTGAGAGCTGGACGCCAGCAGCCTCGGAGCTCTGTGAGGCCAGGAAGTCTCCGAGCCAGGAGGCAGCAGGCAGTCTGGGAGGCGAAGTCTGCCTCTTTTTTGATGACTGGTCTCAGGCTTCCCACTTGAACTTTGGGTTTTATAGTTCTATAAAAGGCAGCTGACAAAAGAGAACCCGTTCTGGGAGGGTCCAGCTGGCCCTCCTGAGCCGGGCGGGGCAGCCCCAACCTTTGCAAGCCAGGGCTGATGTCAGAGGCGATGGGATTCCACTAAGCCAGAAGATGGGAGAGCAGACAGCCCCGGCCCAGGCCTGCCGGTGCCAGCTGCAGCTCCAGCCCTGCCCTCCTGGCTCCTCCGCAGGAACCTTTCCTCCTTGGAGACTCCTTGCAATACTTGGGAGGGAAGTGCCCGCTCAGCCCTGCTGAGCTCTGCTGGCTGGAGAGCCTCACTCACCCTCGCTCCCGGCTCCTCCAGGCCAAGCCAGCTCTACTTGATTGTCCTCTGGTGGTAGATGACAGAGACGGGGTCGGCAGCCATTCGGAGGCCGGCAGCTTCTGACTGCCCTCGGGTCCTGAGCCAGGGGCTCCGACTTCTGGATCTGAAGGACTACTGTCACATAGGCAGATTCGGCACCTCTAGATTATAGAGCTGCCCCTAAGGAAAGAGTGTTTTAGATGGATGGGGTTGGTTTATTTTTTTTTCTTTTGTTTATTCACATGGAACCGCTCCGTCGTTCTGGCTGCAACCCCAAAGTTTTTTGTATGTGTGGACAAAGCAGGGGCGGGGTGAATCAACTGCTGGGGCTCGCTGGGCCCTGACTCAGGAGAGGTTCCTTCTTCCCAGCCAGGAGCAGCGCTGCCCGGTGCCCAGGGGAGGCCAGAGGAGGAGGGCTGGATGAGTGCCAAGGGGGCAGGGCCAGACGGCGTCAAGACTAATCCTCAAGGCCTTCAGAGGCCACGCGGTCCTGGCCAGTGCCCACGTCCACGCTGGGTCTCGTCTGCATGTTTGGCTCCTGTCTGTGGAAATGGACCAGCTGCACCCTCTGAGCCCCGGCAGCCAGCCAGGAGAAGAGGGTTGGAGCAAAAGCCCAGGGTCACCCTATTGAGTGGCTTAAAGTCTTAAAACTATTGGTCATCAACAAACTCATCATTCTACACAATTGCAACCGGCTTCTCTGTTTCTGCTTCTGTCTATGCTGCCCACAAACGCATGTTTACTGTTTTCATTTATTCATTAAATTTCCAAAGGTTATTTTCAGGCCTTACTATGTGCAAGAGAGGGCTTACTATGTGTCAGAAAGATATTTAGTAAGTAATCCTGGAGTAACATTGATTAACAAATTCCTGGACGATCGGGACTCGTTTGTTTATGTGTTTGTTTGTTTATCAAGATAGGGTCTCACCCCATACAGTCTAGGCTTGTCTCAAACTCATGGTAATCTTCTTTCCTCAGCCTCCTAAGTGCTGGGATTACAGGTGTGCACCATCGTATCAGGCTTGTGTGAGGTTAGAGAATCGAACCCACAACCTTGAGCTTGCTAGGCAAGTGCTCTAACTGCTGTGCTATTATCTCAGTCCAAGATTCTTTTCATAGAGTGGCCATGAGACTTAAGGAGACAACACATAGTGTTTCTATATGTACCATAAAAAACTGGGCCTCGGGATGGCCCTCAGAGCTCCATGTTCTATGCTTGAAGACACGTGTGATTCTCTTAAGATAGTCCTCTTTCTTCTGATAGAAGAGACACTTAGAAATCTCCTGAAATGAGAAGAAACAGAATGCAATTTGTCACAGTTTGTCTCCTCTGAAATTCATGTTGGAATTTAACTGTGTCCCGACAGTGCTGGGAAATGAGACTTGCATTAGTCAACTTTCTATCCCAGTGACAAACCACCTGAGAAAAACAACTTCAAGGAGAAAATGTTTATTTTAGAGACAACTTCAGAAGTTTCAGTCCATTGCTTTTGGCCTGTGGTGAGACAGAAACATCATGGCAGATGGGCATGATGAAGGAAAGCTTTACACCTCCTTGTGGGCAGAAAGCAGAGAGAGAATGAGAGATCTGGAGAGGGCCAGATGCAGTCCCCAAGGTCACACCCCCTAATCCCTTCCCTGTTCCCTTCTTGTCTGTGGTCTCATCAGCGTCTTAATTCAATGATGATGTTGGAGTCCTCATCATCCAGTTAATTCCCAAAATCTCATCATCTCTGAGCTCTATTGGGTAGGAGTCCTACCCCCTAAAACATGATCTTTGCAGGGACCTGTCATTTCCAAACCATAAGGGACCCTTAATAGAACAGAAAAAGTCATTAGGAGAGATCAACGCTATTCTCAGAGGAATGGATCGATTATGGATGTGTAAGTGAGTTCCGAATTGTTCAGAACTAGGTGATTTATTATGAGGGTGGGTTGTTTTAGAGCAAGGCCACCCCTGCTAGTCACCCTTTTCACTCACACACACACACACACACACACACACACACACACACAATCGCCCTCCAGCTTCTTGGCATAAGTTGGAGCATCACGAAGTCCTAGTCCAAAGGCTGGTAGATGACAATGTCATGATCTTGAATTTCCCAGCCTCCAAAACTTGAGCCAAAACAAAACTCTGCGCTTTATGAATCACCCAGACTCACGTATTCTGTTTTAGCCCAGGAAGAAAGACTCAGACTTGGAGCTTACTGTATACTCAGAGCAAAAACAAATGCCTGGCTACTCTAAAGCATTACTAAGTATCAAAGCATGTATTAAGAGCTCAAATATGTGAAGCAAAAACAAAACAGAAAGTAAAATCCTGCAGCACAGCAACCCACCAAGCTTGTCAAAGGAGTGAGTAGGGTGAGTCGTGGGTATTGCTTCGTGATGGCCACGGACCTCTCTTGCATCCATCTCAGTGAGATCATAGAATCTTCCCGATGAAACAACAACATCTTTGTAAAGAGCATTTTCCTTATATTATTTTCTATCACAATAGTCATAGAGGATGGGACCAGGGGCAATGTGTCTATTATAAAGATAAATAAACTGTGGCCTATCATTCAGTAACTTGCTTCTTTACTGTCCCAGATACAGTTGTCATCAGAAAAAGGTTTCATTCTAAAACATAGAGTTACTGTCCCAGCACCCCAACAGTGATACCAGACCGGGGTAACTCTAGCAAATATTGCTGGCTTTATCTCCATTTTTCTTAATGAATTTCTTGCAAAGATCATAAGTGTATCATAAGTTGCCTACATTACAAGTGAGAGAGATGGTAGTGTGGGTGGGTGGAGGCGTTGTTGAGAGTTTTGAAGTTAGACATAAGGTTATAAGCCCTGAAAGATGGGCAGCCTACAGAACATGACCCACTGCAGGTGTCTGATTTTCATAACTATAAGCCAACAAATTTGTGGGGGTTTTTTTTCTCAGCCTTTAAATTTGTAATGACCTGTTATAGCATTCCTACAAAGCCGATATAAGTATTTACCTTCAGGCTCAACAACGCAAGTTGAGTTCCCACCAGTCGCCTCCTAACTATATGTCTGGGTCTTTGTTTGTACACATGATTCACCAACTACATAAACGTCTAGAAGGGCTTTAAGAGTATCTCAACCTAAGCCACGTGTGGTGGTGCACACCTGTAATCCCAGCACTCCCAAAAGGCTGCGACTGGAGGATTGTCGTGAGTTTGAGGCCAGCTTGGGCTACATAGTGAGTTCACAGCCAGCCTGGACTACAGAGTGAGACTCTGCCTCAGAGAGAGAGAGAGAGAGAGAGAGAGAGAGAGAGAGAGAGAGAGAGAGAGAGAGAGACATTCTAAGTCTGGGGAATTTTCTACACCCACTTGGCCACTTACAGGGTTTCCCTTGGCCAAAGCTATTTCAACATCAGTGAATTTGGCCCCCCTCTGTCTCTCTCTTGATTCTTTTTACTAATGGCCTCCCACTGAGGTCAACGTCAATTTAAAGGGTCCAGCTGTGGATACACAGACAAACTGACTGCTCTGTAGGGAAAGTCACCTCACGATTTTTGTTTGTTGAAAGTGCAGCTTCCAACAATAGACACTAATAAAAGAGACCACGGACCCCAGAGCTCCACAAAGAAACCAAAGCCGTGAGCATCACATAGGGAAGTCAGGCTGACCCTGCACTTACTCCTGCTGCCATAGATTTTTCCCCACCTACCTACAGACGAACTCTTGTCCAGATGCAATGTTAATTTTGACAAGCAAAGTGATCATAGCAACATCAGTGAAACTCACAAAGAAAAGCCCAATGGAGGAAGGCATGCGCAGAGAGAAACCCCAGGCTCCTCTGGAAGGTCATGGGCCTACCGCGTAAGTTAGAACGAAGGCATGGGTACTTGGCAGAGGAACCATCAACTACTATCCTCCCCCATGTATACTTTTTCTCTCTAAGAAAGCAGTTAATCTGAAAAATAATGGTACTTATCTGCATATGAGGGTGGGGATATTCCTTATATTTAACATGATATAAGAATATAATGATGAAAGCCCAATATTGAGTCTTCTTTCTTTCTCTTCCTGTACCTAGCTATAGGTCTCTTATAATCCTTTACCGAATTCCTTTGAAAAAAAAAAAAAAAACGTCTGGAGTGGGTAGAAAGGTGAAACCAATCAATAATTAGAAACTCAATAAATATTACTTTCCTTGTTTCTTTCCTTACCTATAACATGTCAAGCTATATTATCCATAATAGTCTTGGTTCTTCATCTGGAATTCAGTCCTTGGACTTCAAAAATGGCCATGGTTAAGTAGTTTCTCAAATGGTAGAAACTAACAAGCTTTGGGAATCTATGGAGAGTGTTGGGATAGAGACTCCCCTGTCTCCCAAGCCTCTCTTCCCTTCTGACTATCTCTAGCCCACTTGCTGTGTTCTGTCCCCAGCAGCAGTGACACAAATGTGTTCCCATCTTTTGTCCACAGACAATGCCGTTCTTTGAATTGTCTAGAGACAGTTCCCTCTGTGTCACATGGATGGCATTTTTGGAAGCTTTTTATTGAAGCTGTTTGTTTACTAAAGTGTTGTTAGTGTTCGGGCATTGAAATCCTCGTATCCAACGTCAGGCATTAAAAAGCTTTATTCACAGAGTTCCTGTACTACATTCCTCTCTCCCCACTTGCCAGCCAAAAGGATGCCTTGATGGTTAAGTCAGGGAAGTATGTGCCAAAGACATTACCCCCTGAGTTCTCAGATGTGACCCGGGGTTGGGATGAAGCAAGGGCATTCCCATCTGGGAGCTGGTATGTTGGCTTAAGAGGCTGAAACCCCAGTCCATGGCCAGGTGCTGCAGGAATACTTCTCCCGGGGAGATGAGACCTCCAACATCTACTCACCTCATACAGGCACAGAAAACAGGCCAAAGTAACAGTTGCATTGAAGTCCAATTTAGCAAAAGAGTGAGTTGACTTATAGGAGTATGGGTTATGGATTACCTACCCAGAAGCATAGGTGAGGGGCTATCCCCCAGAGCATGAACTAGGGGATGCTTAAAAACCTATGGAGGACTCAAGAAGCAAATTACATTTCTCAGAATCCCACTCTAGCAAAGTTGGGTCCTTACAGAAATTGCACGGTGCCTTTCCTTCTACTGTGGTCACTTCTCTGTTAAGCCTTGTCACAAAGAGTAGAGATGAACTTGTGCGGACTATATTCTCAGAATAGGGACCACATCCTTTTTAACGATGTCTTCGCAGAACTCTCCCGGCACTGCCAGAGGTAAGGGGAAAGAGAAGGGTGGAGAGGGTCCCCTGTAGGTTCGGGAACCAGCATGGGTTCTTTAGAGCCATTGCTGTGAGCCCAGGTCAGGGTCTGTCCCTGCTCAGTGCTCTGTGGGACCATCTCTGGGTCTCAGTTTCTTTTCTACGAAATGACGTGGGCAGAAGTAAATGATCTAGGGCTCACTCAAGCTGTCTGCACTTTGGACTTCCCAACCCTTCTGTTTCCATTACCATGTTGATGTCCTTTGATCTGAGACCAGAAATGGCATGGCAGGTGTTCCTGAAAAAGCTTTATCAGTGTGTTTATTAAATGTGTTTATTTTCCTGTGCCAGTTACCCTGTCTGGGTGGAGGTATTCTGTGGGATAATTTGAATAGAAATTAGGACCCCTCAATAGTCAGCCATTGACTAAGAGTCACCCTAGGCTGGGCCCTGGCCTGGGACACAGGAAAGGGACAGACAGAGCCTCAAGTAGTTTATAATTTAATGAGAGAAGACAGGAACTAAACACAGGATCATTAGCAGAACGGATGGTGCACTGAGGAGGACAATACTAGGTGTTATGACCAAGGGTGACTGACAGGCAACTCGGGTGGGTTGGAGGGGACCAGGAAAAGGCCTCCTAAGGGGGTGTCAAGTGGAAACTAGAGAAAAAGAGTCCAGGGTTCCTGTGGAGGGAATGACAGTGCCCAGTGCGATGTGCTTGTAAGGATAGAAGAAATCCAGAAAGGTAGGGTAGACCTAGATCACCAAAGCCTTGCCTGCCATGCAGAAAAGATGAGTTTTAATTTGAAGAATGTTAGAGTCAGACCTCAGTGGTATAAGCAAAGATCCTGAGTCCAGAAGAGTCCACGCCCTGCTGAGCATAGGCAAAGGGACGTCATCAGCAACTAGGTACTAATTCGTGATGATGGCAGGGATGGCGCTCCCAGGGACAGCAGGCTCATTCCCAGTTAATCAGGCAAGGGCACTTGGAGGGGCTGAGATCCAAGGAGACGCCCTCATGGTGGAAAATAATGGTGAGCCAGAGTGGAGAAGCCACCTGTTCAGGAAGGCCTGGGAGAAGGAGTGCAGGGGAAGGGGACAATTGTACCTAAGAGGCTCTGAAGGAATGATGGGATTCTGGCAGGGATGAAGTCTGAAAGGGAGGGTGAGAAATTTGTAGCATGAGAATTACGATAAATGTGGACTTTTTCCAAATCCCACCCCCTCCATTTCACCCCTCGTATGGAGTTTACACATAAGAAACGGACCTAAAATTAGACAAAAGATAAATTCTTGTGACGGATGTAAGCTTGCTTCTCCCGATAACTGCTTCCTAGTTAAGAGAGTCAACACAAATGTATATTTTTTTCTTGCCATAATACGTACATATCTATTCTAGATAAATAGTAAGTACATAAATAATAAATAAATAAATAAATGGCAGCAAAACATTATTTAGTTTTGTAGTTGATTATAAAAAATAATTAGACTAATTTGAAAACACACAAGAAATAAACTCAACTGTGTTTTTGCCAGCCAAAACTCTTTAAATATTTTGACACATTTAATTTTGGTTTTTTATTTGTACAATTACAGATTTTCCATTCATCTTTGGAATAACGTTACATCACCAGCTTTACATCCCAATTTATTGTTCCCACCATGGATTTTTTATTAACTTAATAAATGGTAATATTCCTTCATAAGAAGACACTGGAATTTGTTTCCCTTTCAAAATTTTTTTAAAACAATTGCTATTACTCAGTATATTTTCAGTTTGTGTATGCTCAGTGTCCTGTAATGGTTATTAAATGTCCAAAGATAGGCATTTTATTTAGAAAAGTTTTACTAATCACATTTGTATTTAAGTTCAAGGACATCAAGGTTCAACCTTGCTGAAGGGCTCACGACACATGACGTCACAGGGGTCAAGCACATGTAGGAGAGAAACATCACATATCAAGAGAGGAAGTCCTTGTCATGAATGGCTTTAGTTGAGTGGTCATGGCTGCCCCCACATCCTAGACTGATTAAAATGTTGATCTTCCCCGGTTCTTTTCACTTTATTGAGGTGCCAGGAGTCACCTGGTGCCGAACCCTGTGAGTATAATGCCTGAAAGCACGTAGCGACATGTTCACAGGACTGCCAGTCTGCTGGAGAGCATCCTGCAGCACTAGTCACCAAATATTTTTATCACACCTCATAAAGACATTCCTGAAATGAAGACTTCCTATAATCCCAGCACTATGAAAGGCTGTGGCAGGAGAATCACAGGTTCAAGCCCAGACTGAGCAACTTAATGACTTAGTGAGACCCTATCTCAAAATCTCAAAATGGACTGGGGATGTAGGTCAGAGCTAGGGCCCTGAGTTGGATGCCACATACCACCAGAAAAAGGAAGGAACGAAGGAATGAAGGAAGGAAAGAAAAAAAGAAACAATGGGATCAGTTCATCAGAAGCAATGATGGGGGATTAATGGCATTGTGTCTTACAGTAATCAATTTTTAAAATTTAAGCATGGATTATAATTTTACACTTTGTGCATAAACCAAAAGATACCCAAATTTGGCCCTGGGGTGGCAGTTTGCAGACCCCCAATATAGAAAAACTTTTCTAATTTTTATGTATGAAAATAATCTATACATTGCTACATTGCTCCTCTTTCGTTTGTTTCTCTACTGATGTCACATCCATGTAAGCTGGATTCTGCTGCCGACCTCCAAGAGATAAGTGAAATCCAACGCGAACTCCCTAATTCGGTACTTGGGACAGTTCGGCGTCTTCCCCTTCTGTCCAAGCCTTTCTTCTCCCCTCCACACTCTTCTAGCATCCTTGTTTGCTTCCTTCTGCTTCCCCTTGTGTCCTTTGCCTGCCTTTATGGTTGGGGTATTGAGCAAGCTCTCCTCTTTCTCCAACGGGACCATGTTTATTGCTAAGCCTCCTGCCAGAACCTTCTCTGAGAAATGAGTTCCATTCACCAACGGAAGTGGAATTGTGGTCTGTAAAAAAATACAAAGTCCCCACCTTACTGTAGGCAAAAAACTCCAGGTCGAGACTGGAGCTCTGTCCTTCTCCATTTTAGTTCGACTTGGTTTTGCACTTTTCTGTATGTGGACCTATGTGGTCTTCACGTGGTGGTGTATGCATTGAGCAAAGATGCCAACTTTATTTCAAATCATTAACCACTCATCCCCAAAACAGACCTCAGTGCTCGAATAAGGTTGAGTCTGTGATTAAATCCGTTGCTTAAAATTACAGGAGAAAGAATAATGAAATAATGTGGGGACATCGCTCTGAATTTCTCTGCCCATCAGTTGTTCTACAACGCCATGCCGTTTTGATTAAACTCTATCAGTACAGCTCTGGAAACAAAATAATTTTTCTTGGTGGCTTAAACCACTTCTGCTTCCTGAAAAATATTAGATTCACATTCTCAAATCCTCTCCAGACTTTGTCATTAGGATTTTTATTAAAATGATTTAGATCTTCACATAATAAGAATGTATACCTTTATACTACGCCTTCTCCAGGCCCAGGAACATCTATGCAAATCCTGTTTCAGTTTCATTGTTTGTTGAAGTGTTTGGCGCATGGCAAAATAAGCTCAAAAATGTTTCAACTTTCTCTTTGAATTGAGAATTTCAACATTTATTCATGGCTGTGGCTTTCAGAGCATGATTTGCTAGCATTTTCACTGTGATTTTCTATAATCTATGCTCTTTAGGAGAAAGGGTATTTTGTGCTTCTAAAAAATATATCCTTTTCTACCAAGTCTTATTCTCTCTTCCATCCTCCTTGTTTCTCATTCTACCTTTTCTCTTGGTATCCTGAGAGTGTTTTAACTTTGCCTCAGCTCCCTGATTCATTTTTCTGTGACATCAATTTCATACATTTCCAAAACAGATGACACCATTTCTCCGAAGCTCTATTTCATTATACTTATTCTATTTATCTTTTATCTTGAGATGAAACCTGGGGAAATAAACAAAGCACAAAATCAAAAAGAATTAACCTAAAAAGATCGGGGTCAAAGATGTTTTTTTTGTCTGTTTGTTTTCACTAGCAGCCTGTAAAGCCCATGGGGTTGCCCGCGCTACCTAAGCGCCTTAGTACTGAGCCACAAACCCAGCTCTATTGCTGTTTCTTAAAATTATGTTACTCCCTATAGAAAATAATTTTCAAGGTGTGCCTTTCCTTTCTTTTCCAGGATAACATTCTCTTTTCTCTGTGGTAGACTTTTCCCCCATCCACATCACGTTGGCTGTTTTCACCCTTTGCTCCCCATTTGCATCTCCCCGTCCCTCCCTCACTGTGTCTATTACCTTGAAGGCAAATTGAAAATCTAAGACATAAACAGGCAGGTCTCTGAGCGCCTTCCCTGACTTCCTCCTTCCGAAACATGATGAAGATTCCTGCCAAGATGATTCAGAGCGGACACCTCCGGGTCGAAGGCCACCTGCCCTCCACCTGAGGATGGGGACGTTGGTTAACTGCTCCTCTGAGAAGTGGAAGAAATAACGCAGGGAGCTCCACAGCAGGAGCGCACAGAGCCGTGGGAGCCCGCCAGGCGTGTAGGAGGCAAAGACACTCTGCCCTACAAATCTCATTTCCAGGCACAGAAGATGCGAGAAGCAACTCAGCCCATGACTCATGATTCCTAGCTGTGTGGGTGCTCGTTGCATGAATCTCAAAGGTTAAACACAGGCCACAGGGCCCTGAGCGCTGGGGTGGAATCCACAGGACCTAGGTAGTGCCCGAAGGACCCCAGAGAGCAGGTGCTAGCTGAGCTCCGATGGGCCAAGGGCACAGTCCAATAGCATTAAGGTGAGTGCAAGGGGTTAAATGTGGGAACTCAGCCCTTTGGGAACTCCGTACAGAGCTCCATTGTCCTGCTGGGCACGGTCCTTAAGTGGTGAGCTGCAGACACAATCTCTTCTATTAGTCAGCCACTTGGGTTGACTTCTTTATTAAGACAAGGGAGAAGAATGAGCTCACGCCAGCCTGCCCCGCCATTGGGTGACTTGTGTGGGCCAGTAAGGTGTGAGCTGAAGTGAGGATGCCATTTCCCAAGATATAACTGCCAAGGAGAAGACTCTGCCTCGTCTTCTTTCCTGCCGCGGCCACCAGGACGCCATGTTCCCTGTAGGATGAAAATGTTTTAAATGATACAATTCTATTCCTTTAAATCATAAAATTTTAGAGTCCTTGGAAGGCTTGATTATTACAGTATAATCAAGTTTATTTTTACAAATACAATATTCAATTAGCTGACTGTGAGTGGCCCTCTAAAAGGCATCCCAAGCCTGTGTTGACCTGGACAGTGGAGGCCCGTGGCTTGGCAGGAGCAAGGCTGCAGGGCAGGAGGCAAGCGGCCTGCCACTGTGGCGCGCTTCCCCTCTATTCCAGCCAGTCTCCACTGCTTCCGGCATTGCCAGCTGAGCTCCACCTCCTCCCGGATCAGCGACCGCCCTAGACTCTCACGGAGGCGTGAACTGTCCTCTGAACTGCACACATGAGAGATCTAGGCTGTGTGCTCCTTATGAGAATCTCATACCTGCTGATCTGAGTAAAGCTGAAGGCGCTGCTGCTATTCCCACTACTCCTCCAGTCTGCAGAAAAGTTGCTCATTGAAAACCCAGTTCCTTATGCCAAAAAGAGACTGAGGACCACTGCTCTAAACTCGGAATGTTGATTTCCTTATCTGCCTCAGGAAGAAAATTGTAGCACTTGCCTTATGAAAGGGGTAAGAAGTGTATTGCTTGTGTATAAAGTGTGTGTGTGTGTGTATGTGTGTGTGTGTGTGTGTGTGTGTGTGTGACAGAGAGACAGAAAGAGAGATTTAGAAATACATCTCAATTACAGAGCAATTAATGAGATCCTCATCCAAACAGCCAACACCTGATGCTCAAGTCACTGATGCCAATGTTTTCAAGGCCCCAGGAGATCTGACTACTTCAGCTAGTTGTTTCTATTTTTGGGAAAACATCTGAGAATAGCATGAGTTCCAACTGTCAGAGCAGCGCTCCTGTGTGGCGCTCCTTCTGTCTGTGCTACGTCTCAGATGGTGGTGGCAGACTCTGGGAAGGCAAGGTTGGTTCCCGAGCTCTCTGATTTCTCACAGTAGGGAGGGAAGCAGGTTTAGGGTGTGGTATCCCTGCCGGCTGTCTTCGCACACACGTTCTCCCTGGGGTGCCTCTGCATACCAGAGGTGTGGTTAGGTGAGTATCACTCTCCACCCATGAATTGTCCTCTGGCCAAGCCTCCTATGATCCAGACTCTCATCAAGAGTCTACAGGAGCAGGACTCATGGGGATAGATTTAGTGTCCTCTGCTGATCTCCCAAGAGAAGGATAGTTTGTCTTCTAAAGACAATCTTGCCTCAGTGAAACTATCTTTCTCTGAGCAGTTCCTTGAAATTCTGCTTCTCGAATATCCCCCAGCCCAGGCAAGTTTCTTGAGTTACTTAAGGCCTGACACCGTCACAGCCCATCACAAAGTTAGAGGAGGCACCAGCTGGGTTGAGAGTGCTCCCCAGCAACACAGAACTGTCCTTTTGACAGTGCTGCTAAGTCTAGTCTTAAGTATGGTCACAAAGTGCAGTGTCCCTTGTTCCAGGACGTTGCGCAGTCCCTAGCAGCTAGTGAGAAATTAAAGCCCAGAACCCAAATTCCTTCTCTGGTGAAGGTGATACTGCAAGTCCAGCATCTCCCAAAACACCTACTCAGCACCCCAGAAAATGTGTGGATTGCCAACACCCTCCATCCAACCAGCCTGCGAGAAAGATCTCACTTTAAGGATCAAAGAAGACGCAGCCTAATGGGGAAACTGGGGAAAATCACTTACAATGGGAGAGAGGGAGCAAGAAAGGTCTATGCTTAGAATAAAATATGCAGTGGTTAGACAGTCTTTCAACCTCAGTTACTTCAAGCAGAATAGCACATTTTTAGACCCTCAAAAAATAGGATAGGGTGATGGAGGCATAATTCAGTGACTAGAGCACAGGATCCCAGATTTGATCACCAGGTGGTATCACGTACTAGCTGGATATAAAGATACACACTTGTAACCCCAGAACCCAGGAGGCTGAGGCAGGGGAGTTGCTGTGAATTCAAAGTCAGCTTGTGCTACATTCTGAGTTCAGGACCAGCCTGGACTGTAGAGTGAGACCCTGTTTCAGAAAAAAAAAAATAAGTGGTCTTGTCAGTTTGATTTTATAAGTGGTGATATTGGAGGAGAACACGAAGACTGTGTCCTCATATGACCCTTCATCTGCACTTTGACTCTTGAAGGTTTAGGCGCATCCGCTTAAACCTCCTTGGTCAAGGGCCAACAGAAGACGGCAGCTTTTGCCAGTAGTGTAGGCCAAGTGGGAAAATCTTGTAAGACAAGACGAAGAAGTAGGACCCTCAGACTCACAACCTGGCTCAACAGATGGTAGACTGAAGGATTTAAGAAAGAAAAAAAAAACAGATTCATTGAATACTTCCATATTTTTGGTGCTGTCCCAATCTCTAAGTTTTCCTTCCTCGTTGGAAGAAGGAGATTAATGCTACATTGATGTGGAGACATCCACCAAGACCCAGCAAAGCCAGGTGACTATTGTGGACTCTGTTCTATCAGTCTCAGGCTCACCAAAAAAGGTCCAGAGACATATTCCAAAAAATCTCAGAAGCTTGAAGAGGATCTGTTTTTCTTCCTCTGTATAATCCCCGATTTCTCATTACTCTTCTGAGAAGCTATGTAGTCTACAAGTCTAATGGATGAGCTGTATTGGATCTTCCAGTCCCAAAGTTCTGTAGACCTAGTTTTGGGTCTTCCAAAACTCATTCCCAAACTAGCAGCTAGTCATTTGGCATTCATTAACGACCCACCAGCCGTGGTTCAAAGATAAAAAGAACATGACTCTTCCTTGTTGCTACTATTTATGTAGGGTGAACTCAAGACGTGGCTTTCTGCAGTCTTAGAATGCACTTAAAACCCCCAATCAACCACCCTCCACTGATCCAAGTGCTTCCACAATAGGCTGCCTCTGTTGTCTGGTAAAACGCAAAGTTGAATCTTCATGCTTCCCTTAACTTTGTTGTTCCAGCTGGCTTTAGGGATGGATTCCTATGCCATTCACAGTTCAGAGAAGCATTTGTGGGGTGTGTGTGTGTGTGTGTGTGTGTGTGTGTGTGTGTGTTGAAAATGTTTCTTTGAACTCTATCAGATAAGGTGCAAATTTAAGAGGAAAAAACATACATCTTACAGATATAATTTCCTTTCAATAGTAAACCCTGTGTCACAAATCGCAAGCATGGAGCCCGTATTTGGTGCCAATTTTTTTCTTCCATTATGCTTTCATATTTAATTTATTTCTGTCTCTCTTCTATCCCCAAAAGCCATTGTTAGGAAAGGGATTGTTTCAAGACAAGCTTCCTTACCCTTCAGATGTACCTCAAGTTTGCAAGGAGCTGCTTCCCTCACCACCATCACCACCACCACTAATTTTTAAGCGATGATAAATCATCTATTTCCACACTGAAACTAAAATTGACAGCTGCTGAGTGCATCTGCCAAAGGGTGTGTCACAGCCAAGGGCAATTAGAGTCCCTACAGGAATGCTGTTCTCAGACTTGGGGACCTGAGATGCCACTGGAATTTGCCTAGCTGCCAGAATCAATAAGACTGTTCCCAAGTGAAAGTTCAAAACTTCCACCAGACTTCACCCTTAAGCTGCTCTAACACACTCTGCTTAGAGGAAGATGGCGCATACGTGGCTCAAGGGACCCTAGCAATGCTCCACCCGGCACCCCCAGTAGCAATGAGCTTACAGTGCTTCTTACATTGTATTTTGGGCGTAGTAGACAACCCGTCTCTGTGATCCATAACCCTAAAATAATTGCTTTTCGTATATATATATATGAAATAGACGCGTTATTCATATGCGTCCCTCTTTACTGAAAGTGCCTATTCGTTGATGTTTTACTTTATTAATTTTCACTCGACGGTCTGTCTTCGGGAAAGTACAGGGAAGCCCAACATTTCCTCTTGGCCAACTCCTATGCAAGTTTTAAGACAGGGAAGCTTGATTTAAGTTGCTGCACTACATCAATTTAGTGCATAAGAAGAGCGTTTCTTGGATAGGAAGAGCTGCAGAGAGAAATCAATCAGAGGACAGATGGAGAAACCATATTGCCTTCCAGGCCTTTCCAAGTCAGGGGAGCCATAGTGTGGCTTTGTTTTTTACATAGAAAAAAAAAAAACATCCCACTGCATCAGCAGAGACATACAAAAATGATAACGCTAAACAGAACTGCTTAAAAACAGCCTACAATTTTTTACAGTATAAAATTTGACGTTTGAGAGGATTTGATGGTTTGCACACATATGGATGAGGACGGAGAGTCAGCGCATGACACAAACGCAGCATTAGTACTCTGCAGAGATGTGAGCGAGAGAGATGGGACCTCGAAGATACATAAAGAAGAGTTTGCTAAAATTCACCAACTTGCCCGAGTCTTAAGACAAGGAAAGCACTTGGAATCAAACCCTAAAGGCTTAGTATTAAAGTATAAGTCTCTGCTCTTACATACACCTGAGCGTGACCTCTACTGGGAGCCATTAGTTCACACTTCATTTGCCACAGGAGGCTAGATTTGACAAGGTGTGGTTGGTAAAGAAAAATGTTGATTATTTTAGGAAAACAATATAGTAAAATAGAATTTAGAATATATGAACCACTAACGTTATTGTATAATGTGTTACATATCATATATAGGATATATATATATATATTTTTTTTTAACGTCTGGCCACTTTGAAATGTGGTCTCTAAGGTACCATCTTGAAATTTTCAAAATTTCATGTTTCCTTTGTTTGATAATTCTCCAATCTGTTATTTTCTCCATTACTTAAACTCAAATTCCTGCAAAAGATATAATCTTCTTTTTAAAGCATCCAGGTATAAAAGCTAAGTGGCTGGGTACTCCCGTTCCAGTGAAGGATGGTATCTCATTGGCATTGGCTTTGATACAAAAAGACACCTGTCTTTAGAGTAGTCCCTGTCAGGGCCCCTTCCCAGATGGCAGGAACTTTAGCCCCTCTGTCCTTTGTTTCTAAATAAAGGTCCGTTCTACACCTTGCAAAAAAAAAAAAAAGTGCCTGCCTTTACATTGTCCCTAGGAGGCAGCTAATTTGAGACCTCAGGCTTCTCCACACTCCTGCTAAAAAAAGTAAGTGTATCCACACCCTCACCTTCAACTGCCAATTCTATTCTGTCGGTTGATAATTTCTCAAATTTTTTTTTTCAGTCCTTGTGTCTCTACAGAATTCCAGAATTGCATCTGACCATCTGGTAAACATCTTCACTGGGGAGCCTGACAAGCATCTCAAACTCAATTATCTGTAAAGCCAAAATAAGGGCTATTTCACAACTAAAAGAATTGGGGGGCGGTGGGTGCTGCGACACACACAATAAGGAAGAGTCTGCGATTCAGGTAAATTCCTAACCCCGATCCCCTCTTAGCATGCCCCGCAAAGTCCATGGCCGTCAACCCCCTCCAGTTCATTTTGCCCTGAGCACGTGGAACTTAATTTTTCTTGCAAGTTTATACTGCTTTCTAACCAAGGTGCTTCCAGCGCACCTTTTCTAGATGCTTCTGTCGTCTCGTGTATTTGAGTTCTGATCGTCACACCCATCTCAGCTCAAACAGAAGGTCTCCCAAGTAGATTTTCCTGTCCTAAGAGGCTCCTCTCTGCCTTATTTTCATTCTCTATTGTTTACTGTGACTGGCTATGTCATTTTTCACACTTAAATTCTTATTTACTTTCAATAAAGTTTCCTTCCCTCAGCGAAAGCAGCAGCTTTGAGCGTCCCTGTTTCCCAGGAGGGCTATTTGACACATAGCAAACACTCACTAGATATTGGTTGAAGGAATGAATGAATCAATCAATCAATCAAGAAACCCACAAGTCATCATTCCTCAAAGAACTGATCTGGTATTTTCTCTTCCTTGGCAAATTCTCTTGCTTAAACTGAAGAGCTGTGGTTCATTCTAGATAATCACCTCCTAAACCCATAAAATTAACCCCTCACCAAAAGATCACCTTCTGAGCTCTTTCTCATCTAACTAAACTCTGCTCCCTTGTTGCGCTAGGGGGAGCCACTCTGCACATCACCACCTCTTGATTTAGCCTCACCACCACACACATACCCAATGGAACCGTTAAAAAAATCAAAATATGGTCCTATCGTTTACTCCTCAACAGCTTTGTAATGGCTTCTCACTGGCTAAGAACCACATGCGAATTCCCTGATGGGTCCCATAAGGTCTTTCTGAACCGCATCCTCAGTATCAGACTAGCCTTCTCTGGCCATTTCTTGCTTATAAGTCACAAGCACACAACCCCCATTCCCCTTCCCCATCCTGGATGGCCTTGCAGGGGGCTCTGCCCTACTTTCAGAGAAGAGAAAATTGCTGCCAGCTGGTGTTTAGCACAAGTCTTTTTCCAACTTCTCTAGATAAATCTAGGTGGGCCTTATCCAACTTCATCTCCATAGTAGGATTCTTTTCGCAATATCCTAATACTTATTTTACATGTCCGGACTCTTCTCTGAGACTCAGATTTTGATGGTTTTGTGTCTTCTCTACCTTCATATTTTTAGCATCCAGCATAGGAACCAGCACCTAGAAAATGCTTTGAAATTTTTATTCCTATTAATCATTAAGTATAGCAATGTCATTAAAGACAGGTAAAATTTGAGGTGGGTTTTAATCAAGTAGAATCCTCTGGAATCCTCTGGAATTTCTATTTATTTGTGGTACTGGGGATTAAACCCTGGGCTGTCATACTGAGCTACATCCACCTTATCTTTGGTTTTGAGACAAGATCTCACTAAGTCACTAAATTGCTCAGGTTGGGCTAGAACTCCTAATCCTCCTGCCTCAGCCTCCCAGGGCATCAGAATTAAAGATCTGCCCCATTGGGCCTGGCTCTTCTAGAATTTTCTGCTGATGAATTGGATTCTGACCGGAGCCACCATCCAAATGCTAAAATGATTGCAACGCCCACTAGGGCATCTGTGCTCAGCTGGAAATGCCCAAAGAGCTCTAGCAACCAACGCAGGATGTGACAGAGGGCCACACCCAAGCTCTGCTGGCACCACGCCCTCCTCACCATAACCATCTAAGATGCCACTGGAATGTGCCTGTCTACCTGAGGCTGCAGAGCCCCCTGCGGCTTGTTGTTAAACCATCCAACAATCCAGGAGACACTGCTTGGAGCCCTAATGGATGACCAGTATAGAAATTGCTCTCCTCTGTAAAAAACAATAAAAATGGGAAAACCCTATAAGATGCCTGTTTTCAGGCACTGTAGACAGCGCTGTATGACCACTGGTGAGATAAGAGGCATGCATGAGCTAATTCCTACGTGTACTGGCTCTCTGCTGGGGACACATTCCCAAATATGGCACTAGGAATTTGTCCTAGTCGCCTTGCTGTCACAGGGACAAAATATCCAACTACTGCAACTTAAAAGGGACAGTTTTATTTTGCCTCCCAGTTTTAGAAAGCTCAGTTCATAGCCAGCTGATCTCTAGGCAAAACAAACAAAGAAATACAGTGGAAGCGTACAATAGACATAGACAATGAAAAGTGGTAGAAATTTGCTCACCTCAGCTGGCCAAGAAATAGAGAAGGGAGGGATCAAGGACAAGAAGACGCTACTCCAGATGTCACGCCTCCAGTGACCCATATTTTCCAACCAGGCCACACATGCTAACACATGAGATTTGGGGGTAGCATTTTAGATCTAAAAAGAAACAGGAGAGTTCAAAGAGCATGGCCTTCCTACTGAGCCAAGAGAGCACAGATTAAAGTTCAAGGAAACAAATGTCAGGATGGGAGATTATTTGGGGAGAACCTACACTGACTGGCGGAAGTAAGGAGTAGTGTACGAGATCTGTGCACTGAGGATCAATGGAAGGCTTCAGCCAAGAAAGGGGTTGTAATTGTGCCAGTCAAGCTCTGTCGGCCCTTGCAGAGAGAGGTTGCATCAAGGTAGAGAATAGAATGGAGACTTGAGAGGCCTCACAACCCCGAGGGGATATTGGATCTT
This sequence comes from Ctenodactylus gundi, assembly GCA_004027205.1. Taxonomy (NCBI): domain Eukaryota; kingdom Metazoa; phylum Chordata; class Mammalia; order Rodentia; family Ctenodactylidae; genus Ctenodactylus; species Ctenodactylus gundi. Next base: position 1,039,416 of record PVKB01000110.1, read on the forward strand.
TGTTCCATCCAAAAGAGAGAGAGAGAGATGGAGAGAGCGAGACGGTTAGTATCCCAGGCCTTTAGGAAACCAGAGAGGAATGAGATCCAACCGTGGTCCAAAATCTGATCTTCTTTCACTGTAAATAAAACTTTATTGGAACACAAGCATACCAATTTGCTTGTGTGTTTTTATGGCTGTTTTCGGGTGGCAACGGTAGAGCTGATAGTTGCAACACAGACAATATAGTTCCTCGACCTGAAGTGTCTAGCCTCAAGCCCTTGAAGAACAGTTTGCCAACCCTGAGCTAGCGTGAGGAGTGCTCCAGATGCCCATCCCAAGCCCAAAGCTGAACTACAATGGCATCGTGAAGGAACTCTGAAATGCTCTTTTTCTGCCAGCCTGCCATTTAGCATCCCTTACCGGAAAACAGTACAGTATGGACTTCCAAAAATGTGTTATTCACAATACCAATCAGGTGACTCATAATATTAAATAATTCATAGTCAATGAACATGCATTGTGACCTATGATCAGTACCAGAGAAAAGCAGGCAGTGGAAACAGAACCTAAGACATGCAGAGTATTGGAAATTTTCCAGCCCAGGCAAATTTGTAAGACTCTGTCTTAAAGTAAAAAAATGAAGGAAAAAAAAAGGACTGGGTATGTAAGTAGAGTTAAAAAGCCTATACAGAATATGAAGTAGGTGCATAAGAATATTCAACTAATTAGGGTGACTCTGGTTAGAAAAAAAAACAGAAATAATCCATGGGAAAATGGGAGACAAACACCGACATGGTTGACTTACATATGGTCAACAGTGATGTTAAACATACGTAGATTAAATATTCAAATTAAAATATTAGATTGGACAGAAAATCAGAACCCCGCTGTCTGTAATCTACAAGAGATTCATGTAGACAGCTTCTATTTGAAAATTAAAGAATGTTAGTGGAAACCGACAATAAATTCAACATTTAGATTCTGGATCTGTATTTAACAATTGATTTGTTTATGAATTATAAACAGGGAAGTAAAACGTGCTAAGTTAGCAACTAGGGAGATACAGATAGATGGAGAGGTAAGTACATAGATACGGAGAAGGTAAATAGAAAATAAGTGCGCTGATTGACATAGGGAAATTCTTTTAAGACATGAATAAGTATGTTATGTGTGACCTGTCCCTATCTATAAATCTTCAATAACTCTCTAGATTTACTGGAGGCATATTATATTTTTTGTTTACATATCTTATCTTCTTCCCGGATTTAGAGTTCACAGAGGCTCAAACGCTGAGTAAACATTTGCCGAGTCCTTGTTACTCAGTAAATGCATACATCAGTCATTGAAGATATAACCAGGAACCAGTTTCACCAAAAGCTTGCAGAAGGGAAAAAATAAAAAGAGCAGACAAATACAATAAAATTATTATAAATATGATAGGTGTTTGACAGATAAATAAATGACGTGAGTAATGAACAGACCAGTAGCTCCAAATTTTAATTTCTAAGTTCAGTCCCAGCCTGCGCAGTCCTGAAGCATCTCCACACAGTGGCAGCCAGCAGAAAAGAAGTCAAAACATGAGACAGGAAGTCAAACCCCTTAATAGGATTTGCCCTGAAAACTTGGCATTTCATAAAGTAACAAAGTCAAGGCATTCTATACTCTTTTTCAGTAGAGCACAAACAATGTCTTTCAAATGCATCTGATGAACGGTCATGTCTTTGCTTTTCTTCAGCTTTGATTTAATTGTAAAGAAATCTGGACCTATGTTTTATTCAAAATAATCCATGCATTATTCCATCCAATAAAAACAACTCAATATGAGGTCTAAACCGAATATCTTCATTTCCTCAATTCTATTTATTTTTTTGAAGGATTTGGCATTAAGTCAAACTGGAGTTCTGATGTAGGACTTCACACAGTACCGCTACTGTTGCTCCTGCTATACATGGGACTCCGGCAAAACCTTGAAAGAAACAGCAATTCACGGTGCTGTGACCTTGGCTGTGGCCACACTGGGCAGGCTGGGTATCCCTTTCTGTAACACTACCTAACCACTGTCATCGTCGTCTTCCAGGGGAACACAGTCTCAGTTAATAACGTGGAATCCGGGATTCACTTATCTAAACATATAGTCCTGACTGTTTCAGAAAAGGTACTTTGCTGAGGTGTAAGTAGCTGGTTAACCTGCATCTTCCACCAGAACCTTTCTTTTTAACCTTGTGTTAGTGAAAATGCTCCACCATGGCCATGGTGGCCTCTGCATTCTGTGGAGCACATTGTCTCCTTTACTAGCCTTGCTTCCCACCCCTTCCTGACCTTTTCTTTTGCTTTTTCTTCTTGTTCCTCTTCTTCTTCTCCTTTGAGTGTGTGCGCGTGTGCACGTGGGGTCCTGGAAATCGAGCCCAGCGCTTTCGTGCTGAGCTACATTCCCAGTCCATTTTTTTAATATATATATTGAGCCAGGGTCTCATTCAGTCATGCGTTGCCCAGGCTGGACATACACTTGCCATCCTCCTCTCTCCGTCACCCAAAGCGCTGGGATGATAAGCCTGCACCTCCAGGCCCTTCCCTGACTCAATTGTGGCCATCCCTTTCTCTTTGAGATGAGCTGGTTTTTAAAAAGATGTACGGCTACTTCTCATCCAGGAGAAGCAGGGAAGCCTGACGGGTAAGTGTTTCAAGGTAAATGTGTCCTTGCTACCCAGAAGAGGCAGAAAGCGAAGTCCCCTTTCTGTTGCTTGGTGATCTATCTGACCTTGAGACCGCACAGCTATCTTGCAATGCCAAGACAATGGAATAAAGACAACATTATTATGTGAAAAATAACAAAGCAGTCAGATGGAATCCAACACTTTGAAGACCACCTCTGAGTCAAAGGATGAATCAAATCTGTCTTTCCCTAGGACTTTTTCTTTTATGAGTACATAGATCTTTTGAGTAAGACAGTTGTGCCACAATTTTCTATTTCCTAAGCCTAAAAGGATCCAGGCACAAGTCTCTCTTGGAGACATTTCTAGGGCTGTCACCTTGATGTGGGATCGTATAGGACCAAAGATCAGGGTCTGCAGGGGAGAATGGCATGCAGATTGGAAAGAGGACCTAGGTTCACAGGATCGGTAAAATCCATATGCAACATCATGCCAGAAATTTTTCATTCTTTTGGAAAGAATCCACCAAATTGACATCCTCCAATTAGCATCCTATCTCATAGTCCCTGGAATCAATTGCAAGAGTAAGGCTCAAGAATTTAGTTCTAAAACAACTTTATTTCGTGCTAAATTAATAGGTCAGGAGCTAAAGCAGACTCATGGAAAGGTACCAGATTCAACCTGCTTCTCCTGTTCCCATTTAAGAAGCCAAACTCCAGTTCAAGACTAAATCTACTAATCAAGAACTACTTGCTTCTGTTGGCCTTCAGATATACTAATGGCAATTTGTAATCAGTGTGTCTTCACTCTTGCAGACTACTAAAGGTAGCAACACAGTTAGGAAATACACACAGAACCCAGCCCAGATTACCTGAGGTCTGTCCCCTCCCTGTAACGAGGATTACCTGTCTAGACACAGTTGCAATAGTCCCACTCTTCAAATGACTATGCAAAGAAAAACATTGAAATAATCCCAGAAGGCAATCGATTCCAGGGACCTGAATGCCATTGTAAAATCACAAAGAAGCCCCCCACTAAAACTGTTCAATTTTCTGGAAAATAAAAAGACATAACAAGGAACTAGTTAAGAGTATAAAAGTGTGGAGATATATATTTTGTGTCACACTCTGCATTTGATTCTTTTTTTAAGACCAAGTCTCACTCTATTGCCTAGACCATACTCAAACTCTGGGATTCAAGTGATCCGCCTGCCAGCCTCTTGAGTCCTAGGATGAAAGGTTTATGCCTGTGCTGCCAGTCACTCTGTACTTTAAATAATTTTAATTTCATTCTCATTTTATAGGTAACTAAAATAAGTATCAAAGAGATTAAATAATTTGTCCCAGGCAGTCAAGCTAAATTGATCTGACATCCAAGCCAACAGACATCAAGAGAAGGACTCAGAGAGCTTCTACTCCAAGTAATAAAGTATACAGGATACATCTTTCCTTTATATTACATTTCCTAAAAGAATTAGTATCTGAACTTACTGAACCAGTCTTTAAAATCTGATACTTAGTCACAATAACAGAGTGTTATCTTCAGTTTCATCTTCTGCTGCTTATTTGGTAGCTGAAAAACGAGGTTCAGTGAACCCCAGGGAGGCACAATTCCTCATTCCCATCCAGTCTGGTTCAGCACCCAGCATATACACGGACATTAACAGAGAGTCACCCACGGCCATGAGGTTCCAAGGCATAAGACCTTCGAATACATTGCAATGGAGACAAAACTAATATTTTAATATGGTTGTCATCCTAGGAACAAACGACTCAAATCAGCATCCTTTTTTTAAATTAATAGCTCAAATAATTGGTGCTAGCCTTGCACCCTTTGACCCAAGTAAACATTTTCCAGAAAGCTGCTGGTTTCTAGTCCGAGTCCAGCAGCTAGTAGAAAGAGACCAAAGGGAAGCATTTGGTTTTCAGGAAGCAATTTCTGAGCTGCCTCATTTGCAAACGCAGAGGCAGCAGAACTGCATCTTAGGGTTGGTCTGATGGGGGGAGGGGTGAGAGGTGGGCGGAGAACCAAGAAAAAGGCAGGCTGGGTAGGAGACCCCCTGCCGTTGGCCAGATTCGATTGCAGAGTCTCAGGAAACCCTGAACTATTTCTCCTGGAAATTAAACTGAGATTTGAAACTAATGAGGGGCCGAAGCATTGAAGAGTATTGGATGGCGTGTGCAGCTAATCATTTCATCCACAAGGGCCAAGGGGACCTTGGGACATTTCCATACAGCCTACAAAGTAGGGAAATTAACCCTAAAGGCTTGGAGGGGGTAAAAAATAGGATACCATCATAAAACTGCAGATATTAAATCTGCTGATAATTTCTCCTCACCTTTTTAGGAGGTTATATTACGGCCAGGTAGGAAAGTTCTATTTCAATTAATGTCAATCTGGCCCCTTTGTAAAACTTTAGTTGGGAACAAAAGGGGTAGATTGCCGTCACCTGGACCAGTCCCAGACTGCTTTGAATTATTTTCATCCAGGAATTTAGTGTTCTATGGGTGCAATTTTATTTCATAGGGAAATTTCTTCCGGCAGGGAGGGCAAAACAATCAACCCACGTTGTCAGGAACGATACTAACTAGTTGGTCAGGTAACTAAGTTTGGCCGAGTTCTATGTACAGTCTTTACCTTGCCACCCTGATCTGAGGTGGGGTGGGGAGCTACGAGGGTGGGGAAGTTAGAGACTTAAAACAAAAGAGAGAAATTAGTTTTACCCTTAAGGAGTTTTAAGTGAAGTAATATCTATTATACCACACAGGTTGTATCACCCTGACAAGTGTAAAGCAGAATAATTACCTTGGCCAGCTGTTACCAAATCTCACTGATTCTTAACATCACTTGTGGAACTTGACAAAAACCAAACCCACAAAAGCTCCGGGTCTCATCTCCAGACTAAGATGATTTGTTAAGATTGGGCATCTCTTAAATGTCCCCAGCATCAATAATGATCGACCATTTTGTGAAATATTTTTCTAATTCATAAAGCCTCAAACATCTAGGAATGTAGTAAAATGAAAAGATAATCTTTGAAATTCCCTTCCAGATTACCATGGAACATGCAGACAACTTAAAGTAGAAAAATATAGGTGACAATACCATAAACACTTACCAAGTGTTTTTTAAAGTGAATATTAATAGGTTACATGGCACATCCGATAGCCAGTATACAATCTGGTATAAAAAAACTTAATCAGTAACTGTTAGCTACCAGTACCAATAACATTGCCATCAGCGATGTCATTGTAGATCAGCTATAGAGCAAAAGTTGGGAAATATTTTCTGTAAAAAACCCAAGAGTGAATATTTCAGTCCTTGTGGGCCTCTGACCACAGCCAAACCCACTGTCCTCTGCCACCGTAGACATACCAGTGCACCACGGGTAGAAACTTAATGAATGAGACGTGTCTAGTGACACTGACATCTGTATTTTATATAATTTCCATATGCTATAAAATAGCCTTTTTCTTCCCTCAAATCATTGAAAAGCATAAAAGCTATTTCTTAGCTTGCGACTACAGAAAATCAGGTGTGGGTTGAATTTTGCCCGTAGCCTGCACATGAATTTGTCACTCTGAAGCACCCTAAGGTGGGCTGTCCCGACACAAGTGGACCGGATGCTTTCTGGCTGTTGCAATCATTGGGCATCGCTGACCTGCAGCTGCTAACCGCTGGGCTTTTTAACATGCACGTACGGATCAGCAACTGTGGGTGGCTGGTCTCCCGTGATTGACTGGACATTTGCACCCTGGTGCATACTGCAACTGGCAAGGCAAACCCCGCCATCCTTAAAGGCTTCCCTGGTCCCTGATGCAAAGAACATCAGACTTGCAGCACAACGTAAATCTGCCCGCCAGTAAATTCATGTACATGATGGCAACATCAGGTTTACATTAAGCGTTTACATTAAAGATTGGACTGGAAGATTACATTGTTTGCATAGTTTGCCACCACGGAGAGAAAGGCCCCAGCGCTCTCCCTCTTGTTGGCACTGGGTGCCGGCGGATTACCGATCAGACAGCGACACCTCAGGAAGGTAGGCAAGACCCAATCTCTTCTGCTGAAGTGCCCTGAACGGTCGTCAGGCAAGCTTCAGGCTACACTGACATCTTTTATCTTTCTTGGAAGCGTCATGTGTGACACTAAAGCTGGTGGTCGCCTCCACTTCAGTCTTAGCACTGTATCTTTTCCCCTGCGTTAGGATTTTCCTACCAACAACATTCGCCTTTTGACCCAAGTCAGTCAGGGCAACATAGGATGTTGTAGGAATGGGACTTTTGGTTGGGCCAGTTCAGTTTTCTTCAGGACTTGTGTCTGGAGAGAGACTGAAGGTGGTTCCAAGTCCTGTTCCTAAGGAGCTCTTGTCCTGTCCCTTGGACGTTCACACCCCGAGAGGAGAAGGCGATGGGACCCAAGGTGCGCAGGCTCTTCGGGGCCGGCACTCGCTGCCCTGACCCTGACGCATTGCCCAAGACACCGCTAATTCGCAATTGGCCTGAAGAACAAATGTTTCTGTGGGGAAGAAAAAGATGGACCACAGACGCCCAGTGTAGTGGCTGGGGAAGAGCGGCTCTGTTCAAGCGCGCGATTCAGCAAGTCTGGTCTGAGTGTCAGATGTTCAGCATTCAGTGCCATTGCCTCCACTTTAAATCATTTTTTAAAGAAGTGCCGAAAAAGGTGCTGAAAGGAACTGCACTCTGTTCCCTCGCTTGAAAAACAGTGTCTGCTTGTGCCGTGTGGTGAAACTTTGCATTTTGGCGAGACACCCTGTGTGGAGCGCTGTGGCAGCTGGGCCATTTTTTTTTCCTCTTTTTTTTTTCAAAGTTTGTACAGTCACCCAAAGTCAGGAAAAGAAAATAGTATTTTCACAAGCCAAATAATTCATCCTGATGGCATCTGAGAGAGAAGAGAGAGATAGACAGAGAGAGAGAGAGAGCTAAACGATAAGACCTAGAGCGTAGTGAGAAGCCCCATCAGAATACAAGACTCCAAAGGCCCAGAAGGGACAGTCTCCCCCTAAGAGCTGAGGGTGTGTCCTTTTGTAGACCTCTTTTCAGAACCTATGAAAAGGCTGGAGTTGCCAGGCAGGGTTTACCATCACCTGTGCAGAAGGAAGATAATGTTAAGATTGTTGTTGGTATCAGTGACTTCATGGGAATTCCAGACAAGTTGGTCCTCAGCACCCTCCAAATGCCACTGAGGGACACAGCTGCCAAACCTTTCCCAAGGTGACGCGAGATGGGACCACACCAGCTCAGAGGTGAACCTGGCAGAGGCGGTGCTGATGAAAATGAGCCAGTTGCAAATGATACACTATATGGCCCCACCGACATGAGATTCCGAGGGAAAACATCATACAATAGTTGATCAAATAACATGGTGTGTGCTTAAGCCTTTTTTAAAAATTAGATTAAGTGGTTCTGGCATTAATCCCCCTCAAAAGTCTCCCCATTGCTTGGATTTTTCTTGAAGCTTTTCTGGAAATCCTCTTTTGTGATCACCTTTATAAGGTGTGATCAAAATACAAATAACACTGCTGTCAAGCACCATTTACCAAAAAGGCAGGCTTGGAGAAACACAATGGTATGACCTCTGGCCTCGCTCACCAGATTGAGTACCTTGTGAATTGTGGCTCTTCCCCAAAGTCAAAATGACCATACAGGTAAACACGTTGAATCAGTTCAAACTGTCAAGGCAGACACGATAGGTCAACACTCACAGAAAACACTCACAGAAGAGGACTTACTGAGGCGCTTCAGAAAGTAACAAAGCCAACGGAACAACTGTGTCTGAGACCAACTGTGCCAACGTGTCTTTTTACTGTGATTTTCTTTAATTTATGCATTCATCACATTTTTTTGTATCATACTTTGTAAAGGTAAACGGTGATCACACAGGGCTGGAAGGGGGGGAAAGGGACTTCAGTGTTTGGTGGGTACCAAGCTTCAGTTTGGCAAGATGAGGAGTTCTGGAGATGGAGGTTGGGTGTGGTTGTACAAGATTTTGAACAAGTTATTTCATGACACCGAACTCTTAAAAATGGTTAACATGGTAAATTTGTGATGTGTGTATTTTACTACAACTTTCTTAAAAAATGGATAATCTAGGTCGTAGAATAGTTGGGAAAGTCTCAGGTAAGACTTCAAGGATGTCCCCAGGTGTATGTGAATTACATCCACCAATAAAATAAGGCTTTCGTGGGGATGAATCTGGAATCTGGGTCTAAAGGTTTTCAATCATATTTCGACAGGGGTGCTCTGAATTTTAGCAGAAGTTCAGTTCTTGCTGATAGAAATTTCCCTGGCCCCTCGGGCTTTTCTTTACCCAGTGTTTGTTTAAGCTGAGGACTAGGGATATAACTAGATAGCCCCAGGCTAGAACAGTTTCCCAGTGCATGTAAGGCCCTGAATTGCACCCCTAACACTGAAAAAGAATAAATAAATAAACGCAAAGCATTTCACTGAAAAGCTAAGGTGGCAATTGTATTTCCTCCAACTCGAAGAGAACCCATCAGGTTGGTTGAGGAGCAGCGAGACCCAGGCAAATAGAAGCTGCACCAAGACATAGTCACGATGTATAATTTGTTTAGCAATATCTAGATTTCCAAATATCTTCACAAGTATAAATTCCATACTCCTCACCGCCAACCTGACAGATTGCCACCATGGAGGCCTTGGTGTGTGGCACTTGTCATCTTTACACGTTGCATTTTTTCATCATCTGCTTGGATTGTAAGGCCTAGAGAAACCAACCTCACTTAGCTAGTTGGTGGGGGAGAGACGCTTCCAAGGCAGGGGAGATTATTAGGACTGGTGCATTTTTATGCGCATTTTCTTTTCTTGTTTTTTTTTTAGGCTCAGAATTCTGTATGTTATGTTTTTACATAATACAAAAGACAGAAAAGAGACAGCAGAAATTCTACACGTGTCTAGATGATAGCTGGATTATAGGCCTTCAATGAAGCTGAAATCATATCTCGTTTATTTCTACCCCTCCAAAACTTTGGATACATCCTTTGCTAAAATAAAAAAATAAATAAAATGCATGCACAAATCCTGCAAGTGAAGCTTTCATGTGTTAAATACTAAGATTGTCTTCTTAGTCCCACTGCCACCTTTTTTGAGCTGGGATTGAACCCAGGGGGACTTTCCACTGAGCTTCACCCCAAGCCCCCTTTTTTATTATCTAAATTTGAGACAATATCTCGCTAAGTCACTAAATTGCCCAAGCTGGACTCAAACAAGTCATCCTTCTGCCTCAGCCTCCTAGAGCACTAGGCTTACAGGCCTGAACCATGATACATAGGCCCTTAATATCTGTTGTCTTTCATATTGAGCAGAAGTAAATGCAATCAAAATACATAATAAAATAACTAACACTGATTATTCTCACCATCCAATGGCCAGTCTCTACCATGATTATTTCTTTGGGTCAACTACTGTCTGCCACTACTGGAAGTGGAAATTTCTAGTTTGGATCTAAAATGCCTTCCAAAGGTCAGCTGATGAGCATTTGGGATGTAATCAGACCGTGAGGATGCTAACTTCATCCATAGGTCGAACTACTGATGAGTTGTGAGAAGAATGCTCTTTTAGTAGGTGGGGCCTAGGTGAGGCAAGTGGGGTCCTAAGGATTAGAGCATGTCTTAGTTACTTTTTCATTTCTGTGACTCAATACCAGACATCCACAAATTAAGGGAAAAAAGATATATTTTAGCTCATACTTTCAAAAGGTCTCAGTCCATTCATGAGCTGCCGGTAAAGGAGGAAGGACACGGCAGAGGCGTAGCATGAGATGAGTTGCTCACAGCATGACTGACAGGAAGTCAAGTGAGTGAGAAAGAGCAGATCTAGCGTCCACCCTTCTAGGTCCTGTCCTAGTAATCAGACCCTTCCGGGTCAAGCCCCAGCATTCCTCCCTTTCCAGCCTGGCACTATCTCTTCACAGAACATGGCTCCATAGGTACTTCACAGCATCAAACGACATGAGGCTTTGGGGGATGTTCCAGATCCAGACCATAACAGAGCATAGCCTTGGGGACTACAGCTGGTCTCTAATGTCCTCCTCCAACTGTCACCCTCTCTGCTTCTTGGATGCCGTGAAGTAAGCAGCATTCTTCCACACACCCTTCTACACTGGTTTCTGCCTCACCACGGGACTGACCATAGACTGAAACCTTAAGCCAAAACAAACCTTCCTTCCTCTAGGTTGTTTTTCTCAGGGATTTGGTCACAGCCACAAAATGGTGACTAGCAGACTTTTTGATGTACTTCCCCTATCTTTCCTACAGTGACTGTAGCCAGATATTTCTAAGTCAATGACTGACTAAGCCCGTGAGCCTGAAGGTCTGTTCTTAATCCTCTCCAGACGATGAGATACCATTTCAAAAAAATCTTCAGGAAATGTGAATCCCCCTTCTTGCTTCGCTGAGCTGTTTTAGAGTTTTACTTACAGCATCAAAAATTTTTTTCATTATCATTTCTTTCAAGTCCCCCCTGTTTCTCCATCACCTTCTTAAGAAGAATGTGGGATGTGCCATTGTATACAAACCCCGGGAACACACACACACACACACACACACACACACACACACAAAAAACAATGAATTTTCGAGCAAATAGATTGGATTGTGGTGGTGAAGTTACAAAAAAAAAAAAAGTTACGTACAAAAGAATGCAGCACCGGGAGTCTTTAAATTATGACTCATCCTAATATATTTAAAATATAATCCATCATGAGAATATCTGTGACACAGACAACTTCACTGAGACATAATTCCCAAGTAAGGTGAAAGATTGCAACCCCTATTTCGACAATGCTTACTTCACGTTAATTTCATGATTATGTTAACAAATGCCATTTCCTACACATATCTACGTGTGTGAAGTGATGCTGATCTACACGCATTCACACCTCTCCATGAATGAGTCCGTTTCAAGCACATGGACATGTCTGAACACGGATGGGAAGATAATCTTAGCCATCGTGGCACTGTGTGATTTGTTTCGGCTCAGGCAGTAAGTTACTAATCTCCTGATTGGAACCAGACCCGTATGAATTTGGAGTTGAAATTGGAACAGTCCCTCCCGTGTGCAGGATGTAAAGTGAATAAAATGAATAGAGTATTAACCTTCAACTGCTGAATATTAATCAGCTTTTCATAAGAAAGAAAACACAGAGCTTGCCACACTAAATATTTTTTGCCCTTATTGACAGGATATGATTTCTTTTCTCCCGCAGTCTTGCTTGGAGAAGCCACAGGTACCAAAGATGGAAGCAGGCTCCGCTGGCGTAGGACCTGGTGAAATGACACACAGTTATCAAAAGCAAAGCTACTTCCAAAGTCACACTTGCCAACATGGGCCAAGCTAGGTCCAAAAGTAAGTCACAGAAGGATCGTGGACAGGAAACTTTGATGACCACAAAATGACCATGCAGAGGAATGCACCCTGCAGAGTTATTTCACCACTGCAAGTCTTCTCCCAACACCCTGCAGAGGACTTGCAGTGGTGAAATAACTCTGCATGGATATTTGATGAGAACACTTCTATCTCAAGAGGGATTTGGTAAAAATTTTGTCACCATAGAAGATGGATGAAAATGAAATGTGAACTGATCTGTTTTTTCTAGATGCAAAACTATTGTGTTTATGTCAACGTACTGATAAGACACAGCATATCAATGTCTTTCATTGATTCTATCCACCTATCTGTCTATCTAATCTACACAGTCCTTTATGTCATCAGTTGCACAACTATATGAAGATCAAAAATAATTGAAAAAAGTTACATTTATATTAAATACGTACACAGCTTTAATTGTAATTATCCCCTAAGTGTCGAATAACAACCACTGACATAGGGTGTGTATCCTATTGGTATTAGGACTAACCTCATGCTGATTTAAAGGATATAAGAGAATATGCATAGTTTTGCACAAAGACTCAAATATTTTATGTAAAGGACCTGGTCACCTGTGTACTTTGATATCCTTGTGGGGTTTTGGAACCAATCTGCTGTTGAAACCAAACTATCTATGAAAAATAGAAATAAACACATATGTATGTGTTATGTCACCAAACAAGGCACTAAGTTGTTGTTGCCTGGAGGTGTTTTGAAACAAGACAGATACAAAAATAATATATCTGTGTCTCTAAAATTTTTACGTCATACTACAGAAAGTCCGTGCGCCATGGCTGAGTTCAAGTGGCAATAGGGTTCAATTTCCAAGAACCAAGGAGAGGGAAAAAGGAAGGGAAAGACGTCTTCCATATCCAACTCAAGCTAACCTCTTCAAATGTTTTCTTAGATATTTTTGAAAATGTCCAAGAAACTCTTCAAATGGTTTATTTCAAATGAGAGAAGCATGTATTTCTAAGACACTGTAATATTTATAAGTCAAGAAGTACTTCTCAAACTCAAACATACCAAATGAATGTCAATTTAAGTAAGTGATGTCTCTCTCTTTGGGAAAAATAGGTCTTCTCTGGTTTTGTGTTGTTCTTCCAGTAGGACCTCTTTCTCCCTCTGTACCACCTACCCTATCCCCACGTGCTCTCTGCAAGGGGAAGAACATTTCTCTCTCCTGATCCCAAACCCAGAAACATTCTCCCATGTAACAGTCTATGTAGCAAGTAACACACACACACACACACACACACACACACACACACACACACACACAAAACGATCCTACTTTTGGCTTGTAGTGATACTGGAAATCCAACCATCAGGCTAATTCTGCAAAGATATTAATGGCTGAAAATAGCTTTATAACTCTTAAGATGATGTATTACAAAATATTGGAAAGATGATTTTCCAGCTCTCAAGACTCCCCATTTCTTCATTATTCAATCAAACTCCAATCTTGCTGTTTCTGTGAAAAGACTTTGCAGATAGAACCCAGGTTACTGGTCAGCAGACCTTAAAATAAGCAGAATAACCTGGATTACTGTATTGGGCCCAGTACAATCACAGAAAACCTCAAAAGAAGACAGCTAGGTATAATGAATGATGCACACCTGTAGTCCTAGCACTCTAGGAAGCTGACACAGTAGGGTGACAAGTTTGAGTGTAGCCTTGTCAATTTATTGACTAAGCTGTCTCAAAACAAACGTAGAAGAAAAAAAATAAAATTAAGGGGCTTAGGGATGTAGGCCAGTGTGAAGGCTTGAGTTCACCCTGCAATCCTTAAAAAGATAAAGATGAAAGAGGAGGAGGAGGGAAAAGAAGAGAAGGAAAAGGAGAAGAAGAAGGAGGAGAAGGAGGAGGGGGAGGAGGAGAAGGAGAAAAAGCAGAAGAAGCAGAGGAAGGAAGAGGAGGAAGAGGAGGAGGAAGAACAGGAGGAAAGAAACAGGCAAACCAGTAGTTATGATGGTACTTGCTTGTAATCTCAACTATTCAGGAGACTAAAGCAGAAGGATCACAAGTTCAAGATCAGCCTGGGTAACTCAGTAAGATCCAAATCAAAATAAAAATAAGGACTGGTGATGTAGCAGGGTAGTAGAACCTTCTCTAATCTTCCTTGCATTAATGGAAGTCCAGCAACGAAAAATTAAAAAGGAAAGAAAAAGAAGTAAGACCAAGAAAGGCAAGGTCAACACAGGCCTTGTGATTTCACTTGCTAACTCTGAAGCAGAAGAAAGAGCTACTCCCCAGGATTGAAGGTGACCTGGCTGACAGCTGGCAGGTAACAGGAGCTACCGCCCGATAATCACAAGGAACTGAACTGGAAAACAGCCTGCGTGAACTAGAAAACTGAATTTCCCTCTGAGCCACTAGGAAGAAATACAACCATGATGGATCCATTTTGACTTGATGAGACTTGTGTTGGACTTTCCTTCACCAATAGACATAATAACAAATTCATCCTGCTTTTCACTCACTAGACTAATGGGGTACTTTGTTACAGTAGCAGTAGAAAAATAATACTGGTAACCACCAAAGACTCCTAAGCAAAGGGCTTTATCCAAGAAAGGAAATCTCCAGGTGGACCCAGGATAGCCTGGGAAGAAATTAGCATGAGGAGGGAAACATGGGTGACAAGGGAATTTTCAATCCCAATGCCAGTCTGCTGGGATTTATGACCACCTCTAAGAATTCATAGTTCTGCACTTCTTAGTAATTACCTCTTTTATAATAAAATCTTATTGAAAACAAGAACTATGCAAGGATGAACTAGTAGTAAGAGAAATGAGTGCCTCCCCCAATGGGGTTTCCTACATATTCTACCATGGTGTCTTAGTCCGATGCTCATGGGATGTCTGTAAATTATAGAGAAATTGGATCTGCTCATCTTATTTTGATGAAGGATGAACGACCTGCCAAAATGATACATATTTTATAGACCACTGAATTCTAGTTGAATTTATACTATAATATTCACTATTAAATTTTGCAAGTATTCTTAATTTCATTTGAAAGAAATGTTATTTGAGGGGGAATCTGATTGCACTAGACCACAGTGCACATGATCTGCAGGTGTGGGCACATGCTTTTGTCATCGAACTATCAGGTGGGGAGCTACATAAGTTGACACAGGAGAATAAGAGCTTAACGATACTATCGCATTTAATTTGTTATGCAATAAATTGTAATATTTACATATTTATAGCTTAGTAGGGCATTATCATAGACATAAAAAAGACACTCCAAATGCATATTTCTTCAACATTGTGTCAGGTATACTGTTTCATAGGTCTGTTGGTCTAGCCTTGTTGCGCACCAACTCCCAAAATACAGGCTTTTCTTTCTACTCAAAAAGAGAAAATGTGAACTTTTTTAGCGATATATGTTATTATCATTAGCATTTTCTCTTCCAAAAGGGCAGTGATTGTAGTAGACAATATTGTAGCTCAGTAGACTTGGTGAATACGCAAACTTGATGTGAAGCGACCTCAAAAAAAGAAAGAAAAGGTAGAATACACTCATAGTTCTTATCCTCTTTTGTAGGAAACCAATAGTAAACTATTGTGACAATAATTCATCGGTTAAATTTCAAAGCTTCGTGTTATGCAAAAGAACAACAAAAAAAATCCTGCTGTTAAACAGGCGAGAGTGACTTTGAGCTGAAATTTCAGCACTTCTGGATAAATACTATATAGCTTATAAGTTAATGTTTAAGAGTAGTTTCGTTCTTATAGAAAGTGTTAATTGCCAGGTTGCTTATAGCGCTTTGTTCTAAAAATGAAATTATAAGCCAAATATGTTGACTTGAGTAGTTTTAGTTGAAAAACACTTACATATATTTAGTTCTTTTGGGTGATTAATTATATAAAGAAAACATAATGATAAGCAGAAAAGTCCAACATTCTATTATAATATGCTATTGCTTTCTATGACCAGAAATGCAGGATACCATTTCTTCATCCATGTAAAATTCTGTCATCACCATTTACTCACAGTACATAGATTAAATGTTTACGATGTAGATAGGGAATTGTACGTAAATATATCAGGATTTTTTCTTCTTTTGGTTTTCCAAGCAGTATGATTGTCTCTGTGGAGTTGACTAATCATAAAATAAAACTTTAAAAATCCTGCAGTGGATTTCGATTCCAATAAGGTCATGGTGGTATATACCAAATAAAATTAAATATATAAATTCAAAGAAATTATAGAGAAGTTGGGTGGCTTTGTGAGGCTAGTAATAAATCAAGAACATGAGTTCAAGCCCCCTAATGTCTTCCCCTAATCTTTCCACATCATTGCCTCTAATCCTCACTTATCATAAAAGCTGGCTGGAATTCAGAGAGAATTAATTTAATTAGTAGACCTCAAGAAAGTATGTTGTGTTAGCACGTATTAAAATAAAAGGCATTTACCTGGATAATTCATAGTCTGAGTCATATCATCAATAGGCAATATCTGCTGTCTGGCTCACTGATAGTTCACAGCCAAGATACCTAGAAACTTGGACAAGGAGGAGTTTAGTTGATGGTACGTAAATGAAAACATCCATAATTTTCACGATTATATTTTTCATAAGATCTCATGGCCACTTACCAACATTCAAGAACCTTGGTACCAACAAGCCCAAGTCTGCCCTCATAGATAAGATCAATTTGTAATCCTGGAAGGCAAACTGAGAAGCCGCTTGAGGGGAAAGAAGCAATGACTCAGCATGCTTGTTGAGAATGGAATCCCAGAACACAAGACAGGCAAGGGCCTGGTTGCGTGAAGAGGACTTTATTTGGAGGCTATCAGAGTCTTTCCCTCTCCCCACGCATCTGAATTCCTTCAGCATTGCCAGCATCCTCCCTCTGGTCTTCTGGGTTTCCCCTTCTCTGTCGTTCAAAACCAAAAGTCAAATACCTCTAGCCCTCGCATCCCAAGGCAAGTAACTGATGCAATGTGCTGGGTTGCCAGACCAAATAGGAGATCCAGCTCAACTCCAGATCACTTCATCAGACGTCCAAGGATCCGGGAAGACTTGGGCAACTTCTGCCACAGAAGCTTATAAACAATTACCAGCATGAGGAGGGAACCTGAGAAAGAGAGAAAATGTTTACACATCTTGGTTGTGGTTAGAAAGGAGAATGCACTCCTTCTACTTCTTTGGTGAGATCAACAATGAAGCGAATCTAAGAAGCATCCTCAAAAACATTGGATGTGAAATGGCCACTTTAAAAGTTTCTGCCTATATGAATGCCTTGATCTAGGAATCACAGGTGAGTCTGCGAGAGAGCCGAGCTATCTTTGGCTAAGTTTAATATAAACCCTTTCACGGATGGCCAAGACTTCTACATACATCTCCATGCAGATCCATGTCGCAAAAGTTAAATGACAATAATAAAAGGAAACAGTTGAAGTTGATCATTATAATACACTAATTTTTAGAGTTGCCAAAAAATACAATACTGAAGAAAATATAATAGACTCTTCAACTTTGTTGAAAAGAACATTTACAGAAAGAAACTTCATTCTGTCTCTTGGCTTCACCATACAAGTTCCATTAGGATATTTAATATAGAAATTAATATGTAGTGAGGACCTTATAACCGATTCTCATCTCACTTTCGGTAGTACTTTTTTGCATTATTTGTCTCAAGGCTAAGTTGCAAGGGGTAGAGCTCATGCTTGTATCAAAGGGAAAGAGACTCACGCTTGTATCAAAGAGAAAGAAAGAGGAAGGAGGTGCTTGGGTTGATGGAGGAGAGAGCACATCTGAAACCATAGACTCTGTCTCCTTCCTTACTTCCTTACCAGTTGATCATCGATACCGTGATAATAAATTCCCACCTAGTACTGACAGTGACTCTGGTTGATTTCTAGTGAATGAGTCTTGTGGGGGTTTCGTCACCACACAAGGCACGGGGAGAGGAAAGGTGAGCGCACGGCTGGGCCCCCGCGTCCCAAGAGCAGCAGACCCAGCTGGGAGTCTGTCGAAGCAGGAACTCATTTTATTTAGAAAGTACAGCAGCCTATATAGGGTAGAGAGGGAGAACGTGGCAAGGAGGGGAGAGCAGGCAATTTGATGCGGTGTCCACATAAGCGGGCGTTAAGCCAATCAGCAAGATGTCCATGCAGGCAGGCGCCGGGCACTCACAACAATAGTATTGGGATCATGCATGGTCCATGAGGGTGAAAATGGCTTGGCCTGATCATCTTCCTTGGTAAACACCCAAGGTGGCCGCCCCCAGGACTTCTGGCAGGCCGCCATCTTTGATATCACCCCACAAATTCCAGAAGCTCTAAATGTTGCAGCACAAGGAGGTTTCCGGTTCACTGGTCCCTGATTGAGAACTTACTTTTGCCATGTATACAGACACCATGAAATAAAACATGATTGACTGCAGTAGAAACAATAGGTACCCAGGCAGATTCAAGATCCAGCCTCGATGCTAGTGGACTTTTTTACTTGTTCTAAAAGAAAATCACTGAAACTTATTGAGCCTCCAGTTGATCATCAAAAAAAAAAGGTGCTCTTCCATCTTGAAAGCAGAAAGGACAGCACAGAAAACAGACTAGGAGAACGAAGCAGAGAACGTGGGAGGTCGTGGAAGGAAGCCAAGAGGCCGAAAGCTGAGGGAGGAAAGGAACAGATTTCTTCCCAACGAGGAACACAGATAGAAGAGAGACGCACGCTTGGCCCAAATGGTGGCATGCCATCGGAGGCATCTCCAGCCTCCCCTACCCTTCCCTTTCTCTATCATTTAGACAGAACTGTTCGTGACACACTCTGAAAGAAGAGAATGTCTTGATAATGAGACCCACTAGGTTTTTGGTCCTATCTTCATTGTGCATGAATATTCCTTAGAGTCACAAAGCCAGTAGTACGAACAAGCCCTCCGGCCATGACACTGGCAGGCCTAGACTTTGAACCTGCTCTCACCACCGTCGACTACACACCAGGCATCTCCGGAGCACCATGGTGGTGCTTCCTGTCAGAGACACGGCTACTCACGCTGACTCCACTGGAGAGAATAGTGCAGCCTCTTGACCTCCTTTCTGTCTCCTGTGTTGGAGGCACAGGGACTTAGAAAGGGAAGGAGGGAGTGAAGGCGGAGTTAGCCCCCCTGCTGCAGTAACAAGCCTGTTCCAGAAGGAGGGATTGGGATGATTAAAACACTGTTTTCGCAGCTGTCACACATACGCTATTTAAAATTCCCATCCCCTGTCACAGCACTTAATGCAAATTGTCCACATGACAGAGGGTCAACGTGACAATTTACATGCAATTAGCCAGATGTGTTGGAATGAAATCTCTCCCATCCAGCCCCCCCAAATTACCTGAATAATTTACACACACATAATCACCTAAATCCAGTGGGAACGCAGTGTGCCCTTGTTTATTTCCTCTCAATGCCAAGATTTTCCAACAGTGTCACACTAAAAAGTGCCACGTCCAGGGAAGCAGTTGAGATAACTGTGAGGCCGGAGCTGTCCCTTTTTAAAATGCAGACAGAATTAATTTGTTTTCACTAGCTCCTTATCAAGTTACCTGACTTTGATTCCCAGCATGAAATGTATTTTAAGACGGGGACGGGGAGGGGGGGAAGGAGGAGGTATGGATTTTCAGGAAGTCGCAAGTTCTTTTTCTATTCAGATCAAAATCGTTTGGCAAGCCAGGGTGAAATAATTTTAGCTTCAGTAGAAAGAAGGAGAAAAAGAAAGAAAAAATCAGAAGATGACAATGAACCACAAAAAGAAAAGAAGGAAGTTATTTTTTCAAAAAAAATTAGATCAGACTTCACTTTTGAAAAGAGCTCAGTTTGCAGCGAATTTTTGAAGACATGCCAACATCATCCTTTCAGGAGCGATGTCAGAGCCAAATCCCCAAATTGAGATGACAATTTAAAAAGTCAGCGATTCAGGTGACTGTCATTCAAAGGTCGGAATCATCCGAGCTCCCCTTATGAGCCCCGTCTTTCACCTCCAGAAGGAAAATGAAACTGGTACAGCGCAGTAAAGAGGGGCCTCAACGCCGTGCCAGCCTGCTCCGTGGGTGACTGGGACGGCCTGGTAGCGAAACACTGGTTGGAGAGGTAGTCGGTTTTTATAGGTGTACATGTGAAGGAAAAGAGGGATGACCCCAGGCCAGTGGGAAGGGATGGAAACCACATCTTTCCTTTAAGCTACTCTTGACACCCAGTTGGGAGCTTTTGACTCCCAGCACAACCCCTCATGTGGCCATCTTGAGCCTGTCCTCCAGTATTCAGGTGCTGATGTAGAAAGAGATGGTCCCTGGGAAGGCTGGGGGGCGGGGACATAAAGAAACACCAAGGGCCAGGGTCAGCTCTTTGCTTGGAACCATATGTATTACCAAGAGCAGCTCCACTCTGAAACAAAAACAATCAGATGTCAAGTTGTTTACAAAGCTCCCTGAGAGAGTAGTACTGAGTCTAATCAGTGGGGAAAGGCCATGAGCCTCGCTCTGGTGGCGTGAGAAAACAGATCCACGTGGTTAGAATTGAGGTAAGGCAGAAGAGGAGGTGTAGAAACTGGGAGGGAGGTCTGGAAGAAGAGGGAGGATGGAGAAATAATAATGCCCTGTGCAACTCCAGACAGTGGCTGCCTGCGTTTCCTTCACCCATTCTAAGAAGGATTAAGACGTTGAGGGAGTCTGAACGTGGGTAAGATTGCTTTCCTCTTTGTCCCAAGTCTGTATACCTATCTGCACAATGACAGCCATCAAGTTTTCCCCTACTACACTGGGATTTTCCTTGAATGTACACAGTGGTAATTCCACTTCCTAACTAATGCTATCCGCTTGCGTGAAAAGATGAGGAACAAGACACTCAGATCTTAAAAGATAAGGCGTGACTATCTGTGCTACCTTCCCTGGGCCACGGACGCCAGGAATCTTCCAGCTGGAGGAAGTTCCGCCATCTTGTTTGCCTATGTGGAGACAACGTGGTGCAGATCCGCCCCACTCGACAGCTGACTCCCACTTGGGTGATCTACAGTAAATATGTAGTAGAAAAGAAAAAATTCCATTTGTCACTTTAAGGTACTGAGATTTTTTTGATGTTCTTTTTTACTGGAGATACAAAAAGCAAGGAACGATAAACACGTCTAAAACATTTCTGATTGTTCCCGTAAAGATCACCTCAATCATTTGGCATTCCCATCAAATAATCAAAATTTTTCAAAAAGGCCTTTCCCTTTTTCTATGCTGATGCCATTATAAGCATGCACTTTATCTGCTTACCGGAAAGTCTGTCCCTTCTGAGTATAGAAACTACCCTGGAGGAAACGCATGGCAGACTACACTGACCTTTAAATACTAAATTAATATCTCTCTGCTGGAATTTACCAACTATGTGTCCTTGTCTTAATACCCCAGCCTCCCATCTACAAAGTTAGCATTGCATATCCTCTTTGCAATTTATTGTGCTTTGGGGGAAATAAAGTGGACGCAGTGAAGTGACTTTCCCATCTGACTTCGGTCTCCCATCGAACCTGGCCCTCCACCACCTCAATAGGTTTCCTCCAGAAAAATGGGACTAAATGATACAAAATGAAAATATCTACCTCCCAACTTGGAGGAGGATTAAATTAGATCAAACCCCTTAGGGTTCTTGGGAAAGATATGCCCTGAATACATAGCAGCTGGTAGAAAAAAAGCTCGTTATCATTGCATCATTAAATTGCGTAGAACCTGATGCATATTCGACAAGTCGCAACTACATCCCTTGTCCTTGGAGAAAGCCTCCTTCATGTTTACAAACGGGACCATCTGCGATAACAGTACTAATGGCCAATCTGCAGAGTAGACAATAATATACTAAAAAAGAGAAAAAGACTCAAAAAATGGTGTCTGCATGACAAACCTGGATGCTTAAGAGGCCAGGTTTTTCCATTCTGCAAACACATGGTTTCCATTAACTTACACATTGGAGCCTTCCGAAGTACTCTGGGCCTCTGACGAGTGAGAGGTTTGCGTACCCGACAAGGAATAGACAGGCTTTGCGGGCATGGGGAAGGATAGGGGCGGTGTTGAGTTTAGGTAGGAGACCACATCAGGTTCAGTTTGCAATGAACCTCCTGTCCACACCTGAAAATAAGCTTGACACACCTGATGAAACTTCTAGTCCTTCTGGAGCTGTTGGGATGTAACCTCCATTAATCCGAGCGAGTGCGATACGGATTTGTGCTAAACGCGGAACAGGGAACCACTCGCACTGATGCCCACATCTCGGCTGACCTTGCTCTTCCAAAGAAAATCCAAGTTCAGTGTTCACCACCTTTCGTTCTGTGTTCTCAAGACTTGGTGCCTGGTTGGCTGCTTTGCGATAGGCCCCGATGCTAACCAGTTTGCAGTAGGCCGCTGTCCATGGCAACTCAATCCTCACCTGAACTTCATTACGTTTTCCAGCTTCCGAGCCACATGGTCCACTTTTTTCCCCTATTTTATTGGTATGTATAGATGCAACACATAATGGTCACATTGACGTCGAGTATTTTGTGCATACACATATTGTGACAAAATCACAAATCTTTCCCCGCTCCCTTTTCGACCCTCCCACCCTTTCTCCCCTCCAATTCCCGTTATTCCTCTCAATTGGTTCTACGACATAACTGTGATGTAGGTTTCGCCTATTAGAGAAACCATTCGATACATAACCTTGTCCTTCTGACTCGCTTCACTGAGCAAGATGGTCTCAAGTTGCCTCCATTGACCTACAAAAGCCTCCAACCTGTCTGTCTTTATAGACGAGTAGAATTCCGTTGTGGATAAATGCCACAGTTTGCTCACCTCCACAGTGATGCTGAGACCTGACCTCACTGGAGAAGGAGGGAAAGGTGGGGCCATCACTGACTTAAGAAGTCTGGAGCAATGCTTCCAGGGGAGGATTCCAAGGAAATGAGGCTCTGTGTTGTTGATTACTGAGGAAATCTACTTACCCAGGGCAGTGCTCATACCTCTCCAAACAGGTTGCAGTTTCAGACATAGAGCAAGAGACAGCCAATAAAATTGTGAGGATAGAAGAACAATAGCACATTTGCCTGACGCAGAAAGTGAATGAACTGCTTTCACCAGTACCAAGCCACGCCGCGCTCTCACATTGCCCCGGAGCAAGGTGAGTAGAGGCTGTTAGCCCATTTTACAGGTGAGAAAAGTAAGACCGAAACCTGCCAGTCCACCTTGTTTTGCATGCTAACCGCTGCTGACCCCTATGCCTTGAGCAAGTCTTTTAACTCATAGTCTTGATGGCTACATCTGTGACAGGAGACAGTGACTGTGGCCGTCAGTGAACACGGGTGTTGTTAAGTTTCATGAGTGCAATATATGTGAAAGGGTCAAAGGGCTGAGATTGCCTGTGAAATTGAAAGGATTTCACAGGTAATGGCTTTGGGGATTGTAGGAAACAGGTAGATTTGAAGATCTGGGGCCTGCGAGCCTAAAAACTGAAAATATAGGGAGAATTAAGATGAGATGGATCCGCCACATCACAGCATCGAGACTCTGAGAACAACAAAATGTCCTCACTCCTGCGGCTTCTCAAGGCCCATCTATACCACACACTGCACCCCAGGATCCACTCAGAGAATAAAGAACATGGTGCCCCAGGTCCCTCAGGATCATCAAGAAAGTTGTGACCCAATGTGTCAGCGGGTCATGGAAGGTGGTAAACCCTCTCGTGTTTCAAAGGCACAGCCAACACACGTGGGAGGGAGGGGAATCCAGGTAGGTCACTACCGTTTAATAATGGCTAAAATAGAGCTGTGCTTATATGCAAGAATCACATGGATGTTGCTGGCGTTTTCTTGTGTGTTTTTCTTGGACACCTACCTAACTCTTCTTTACCCATCGTGAAGATGGAAAGACTGAAGGTGGGGGGCCAAGGTCACGCAGCTGGCCCAGCTACTTGGGGTTTTCAGCTGTGCTTTTCAGCCACGATGAGACACAAAGAGAAAGAGTTTCTCCCTATGAGAACAAGTCACAATGCGTCGGTGAATGAGGAGAGTGCACGCTACACAAAGCGCAGGACAGGCTATTGGGTCATATTTCTCTATTGCTGATGCTATGGACTACTCGTGATTTTATTGGTTTATTTGTTTGTTTTCCTCTTGCATTGTTGCTATATTTCCAATGGACTTGAGGCATATCCAAAAGGTTAACTATTGGACTTTCATTTTTCCAGCCAGGCTGTTCTATCTTTGATGGCAAGAACAGTGGTGGGAACATGAGCTGCTTTGGGAAACTTAAGTCTTGATTCTCAAAGAAGCTCTATTACGGGGTAAGAAGCCTGAACTGAAATTACAAAATTCAACATGCTCCAAAGTCCAGAACTTGTTATTGCATCAACACTCAGACTATGAAGTCTGTGCAGCTCTTTCAAAATCAGAAATACTCTGGCTTCCGAGACACTCCTGGTTCCAAGCCTGACAGGTAAAGGATGCACCACCTGAACACCGCATTTCTGTCTTGTTCTAGAAAAACATCGTGGTTAGCAATGGCTTTCTGTGGGTTATAATTTTAAAAGGCACCAGCAACTCTCAAAGCACATTTGCTTAGACCTACATAATCCTCAAATGTATTTCAAGGCTACATGTCACCTATTAGACTACCTCTCTAAAATAGCCTCATAGAGTCAGCTAAATGGAGTAAAGGAGAGGGGGATATCACATCCTAAAATACGGTGCCCCGAATCGTTGTGCATGAGTGGGTCAAGGTAAGCAAGGACACTTTGAAAGAAACCAGTGGATGTGGCTGCTCTAGAAAAAGCACAGTGCCACTTTCTGTGCTACCTGGAGGGACACTCTAAAATCCTAAGGCAATACTGACTTCTGAGTTCCTCAAGAAATGATGCCTATCGGGCGTCGCGGCTGATTCTTTTCTGGGGCAGCCATTTTTTGACTGTGGACTACCATCACAAATTAAAACAAGACACTCCTTGGGCGTGATAAGATTACAATTGTGAGTCTGTTCACTTAAAAAATTACAAAAGTGTTGGATAAAAACCATGCTGTTTTGAAATTTTTTTATTATACTTTTCTTCTCAAAACCCTAGGGGTTGCTGTGGTTCAAAAGAATCCTTGATTCAAATACAGAGAGGGTTCTTGGAGAGAGGCAGGCTTTTCAAGATCGGATGCATCTTAGTCTATAATTTTCTACTCCAGCTAATGAGGAGGTCTAGGCTTGAATCCGCCGACTCATTTAATCTTGGTTTTCATAAAAAGGCATGTTTTCTGTTTGTTTCTGTCCAACCAAGTGAAATCTTTGCTTTCTAGCTCTTCTGACAATCCCAGCTTTCCAAAGTTTTCTATCAAAATGCCTGTGTGGTGCGGTAAATCTACACTCGCCTTGACAGTTGGGAAACTACACACCCATCGTAAGAAAATTAAGTTACAACTAACTCCCGAAGACGCTCCCAAACTCAAATTTAAAAACTGATCATCACTTTAATTGGCTGAGATTGAGTAAAGAGAGGGAAGTCAATTTAATATGAATCAGTGCTAAGCAACAAACCTTCAATAAAGCGTGTGGCAGGGGGAGGGACAAGTTTCCCTGCAAATAACCTCAGACACAATCTAGCTGCTGACTTAGAGAAAGTTTAGTTTAATGCTACCCAAGCCCACATGAAATAAAACCAGAACAGAAATTTGAATTAACTTCTCCTTACAGCCCTGGAACCGAGAAACCTGGATACATTTCAGGGAAAGTATGTGAAACAAGCATTTGAATACAGAAGTTGGACATTTGAATTTGTCATATCCAACAGCTATTATGAACAGATGAGACTGCTGAGTAGAAAGACTATTTATTTACTTATTTGTTTGTTTGTTTTTGAGACTGGGTCTCACTCTGTAGTCCAGGCTGCTCCTGAACGCAATTCTCCCGCCTGGACCTCCTGAGTCCTAGGATTACAGAAAGGCACCACCAGCCCCAGCTTATGTGGTGCTGGGGAATTGAATCCAGGACCCTGAGCTTACTGGGTGAGCTCTTTAACTGCTAAGCTATTCCTCCATTCCAAGATTATCTTTTGTTACCACTCCTGCTCCTTATTTGACTTTGTCATTTTGGCAAAAATTTATAAAGATATAGTCTAATTATTATTCTGTTGATTTTTATACCGAAGGGCATTCCGACATCCAGTGAATAAACATACGAAAGGATCACAAACATTTGCTTCCCCCAAAATATTTGTAAAATTCTGTTCTTCCGTTTTTAAATACATACTTAGGATCTCTCCTATTGCAAATCACTTACCACTCAGAAAACCACAGGCTGAAAGAAGTGTTAATTCTCAACCTCCAGCAGACACATATATACAGCAATAAAACTTCATTGGATCAAAAGTACGTTGGTTAGGGAAAAAAAGAAAGAAAAAAAGAAAAAGAAAAAGTCTATTGAATGTCATGAAGCAGACATGATTGAATTCACTATTAATAGGAATAAAATGTTAAAAGAACTCAAGAGGTTGAGATTAAAGTCATTACTTTTATTCACACATCTGTTTTTATTTCAACCTCATCAGTTATACAGCTTTGTTCTTAAAGAGGTGGGAGCAAGTCTGAGAATCATAGCTCAGTATTTAAAGTGCTTACCTAGCAAGTGCAAGGCCCTAGATTTCATTCCCCTGCATACCCATAAAGATTAGCTGGGTGTGGTGGTGTACGCCTGTAATCCGCCTGTAATTCGAACACTCAGGAGGCTGAGGCAAGAGGATGGCTGTGAGTTCAAGACCAGGCTAGGCTCCACAATGAGTTCAAGACCGGCTTGGACCACAGAAAATAAAAGAATGTATCTGTACGTAAGAGTGACAAGTTGGCAAGCGGTTTTAAATCTGGCCATTTTACCTGGGTGACAAAAACAGTACATGACACAGAGGCCTGCAGAGTCCTCCGCCTCCCCATCGGCAACCTTCGGGGTCCTCCTGAGATCATCTAACTACAGAGTAATGTTTGAAGGACTCTTCACTTGGGGATTAATGAGCCAGTGCCTAAGCAGTTCTTTGAATGTAAAAGGTGACATGTGAACCTAAGCAGCACAGTTGTTCATCTTCAAGCTAAAGACCAGTTAATGAGTGCTTTCTGCTGGTTTAATGGTCCATGAGGAAGAGGGCAACTGGTGGAAGGGAGCTTTGCTCATTGCCATAAGCCAAGACACAGGAGAGTAGGTCTAACTACCACAGGATGGCAACAGCATTCAATTTAAAGGTTTTAAAACTGGAAACAGGTAGGAATTGCCTCTCTCCTTTTCTGGTACCTAACAAAATTGAGGGAATTGAAAGGGAGCTTTGTTTTCTGGCATCGTTCGGTCTAAAGAGAGTGAGTCTGATGTTTTGTGGCAAAGCCGGACGTTTTACAGAAGTGAAGTTGATCGACTTAAAAGAGTGACTTAGAGGTGCCTGTGCCTATTGTGTGGGTGCCTAACTTTCTGCATTCTTACCAAAATAGTCCCATGAATTCCCAAATAGGCATCCATGTCCAAGTTGAAAATTATCTGACAATGCTAAGGTCTTTGCAAAATATACGCATTAAGCTTTTTAACATATTTTTCTAATTATTTCTCTACTTTTTAGAATAATTGCACACTGAATGCCAAGTACCTTGTGGTTTTTATCTACTTCCAGCCAAGAATTAGCATTAAGTAAATGAATCAATGAACAAAAAACTAGAAACACACATAACCCACCACAATGAGCAAAACTGCCAATGGAATTATTCCGATGACCTTTGAAAAAACTCCTAGAGACAAAGAGAATATGAACAGCTATGTTTCTCAGCTCAGAAATTCCCATTCTGATAGTAGTGTGTTAACACAAACATTGTCCCGGAGACATGTTCAGACAATGTTCACAAGGAACCTGGCCCTGCGGCACCTATATTAGTTTCTCTAACCAATATCTACATCAAGTAACCTTTCTAAGCCATAATTTTCTCAGCTATAAAGTGGGACAACTGTGGAAATATAAATGAAATTATCCTAAAGAAGTTGATTTTTTCTTTTCTCAGAAAATTTGACTCAAGAAAGAAAAACATAGACTTAAAAAAATACATAACGTTATACACCACAGATAAAAAAATTCATTGACCAACTGGTTACTCAAGATGCACAGAAGCCACGGTAGATTTCAGTACTCACGTTTTACGGTATAATGTTTTAAGAAGCACATGGCCCACTCCTAAATTTTTGGGAATAGGTGTTATAAAATTTAATCATTTTGAAAAGTTTAAAAGTAAGAATGGCAGTAATGCTAAAGATATATGTCATATTAGCTATAAGAACCCAGGAAAGTAACAGTGGAATGAACAATAGTATATCAGTCAGCTTTTTCACTGCTGGAACCAAATACCTGAGACAGACAATGTAAAAGAGAAAAGGTTCATCTTGACTCATGGTTTCAGGGGTTCCAGTCCATAGCTGTGTGGCTCCAAGGCATGGATGAAGTAAAGATACAGCAAAGGAAAGCCACTCACCTCACATCAGCCAGGAAAGAAAAAGAAAGTGGGAAAAGCCAGGAAGACAGACTTAATTCCTGAAGACCTATCTTCTAATAAGCCCATTCACTGACGGATTAATCCACTGATAGGTTCAATACCTTCGTGATCTACTCATGCCTCTAAGCCCCCCATTGAAATAATGCTGTATCTTAATACATAAGATGTTAGGGGATATTTTACATTTAAGCCGTAATAAATAGAACATTTGGAAGAGGGCATAACTGTAATACCATCTGAAATTTTACTTTTAAAAAAATCAAGTACAGTAATAGACAAGGATCATATAATTTTATGTTCATTCCGGAACTCCTGGAAGAATTCCTAAATCTAAACTGCTCAGAAATCTCCAGGTCTAACTCCAACAACCCAAGTGTGACAGACCTTCCTTAGACCTTCCTATAGATTGGCAGAAGAGCATAAATCATTTGGCTGCGTCCCAAAATGTGGGTCACGAGCCTCTGATTAGAAAGGTCCCTGCTAAGGAAGCAAACTCGGGATCTGTCCTGTCACTGGGCAAAGCTCGAGATGAGAAAAGAAAGTCATTGGCCCTGCAGTCTTATGACAAGAGCCAACTTGGCTCCTGGTTTCTCTTATTTTTTTTAAGTCACTTTGATATAATCAATTTCTTCTGTGTATAAAAGTCCCTTATCTATGCCCCTAAAATCATGTAAGAGAATTTTTTAAAAGAGAACATATCTCAAGTTCAGTAAAACATCATTTTTTAAGAATCCCAACCTGATTGAAAATGAAGCAACAGAAAAACAAATAGTACTGAAGCCGATAGCTGAAAACTCAAACTGAGGGAAAAAAGAAAGCCTCCCATATTTTGATTACAAATGCTCCCTGAGGAACACAATATTTTGCCGTTGATAGCTTCTTTCATGCTCAAGCTTTGCCACTTTAAGAGAGAGATACGGGGTGGGAAGAGAGAAATCAAAACAATACAGAACAAACCACCCAACCTAAATAATTGAGAATGCTAATCTGTGAGACACTCCTCATTTTGTAGATCCATTGGTAACCGAAGACGGAACACAGAAGGCTCATTTGCACAGTTTACAAGCACGATGAAATGCGAAGGAAGTCTCTTTTCACATAGGAAGCCAAGGGAAATAAGGTAAAAATCCAAGTAGATCAGATTCAAGTAATTAAAATTCAAATAACATTTCAGGAAGACTCTTGATTCCAGTCTGCTGGCCTCACTGTCTTTCACTCCCCCCTTTCATTGGAATCTCGGAAGCCATTTTGCTCGGGGGAGAAAGTAGATTTTAGTACAGTGGGAATCCTGCCAAAGGTCCATGGCAACTTAGAATTTTTCCACTTTCTTTACATGTTCAATTGAGACCTTCATAAAATTATAAATGAAAGGACACATTATGAGCACTTTCTTTAAAGGGGAGGAAAGGGATGGGGGTCTTGCCTGGAAGTAAAACGTTGAGATCTATGTCCTTCTTCTCTGCAGGACACTTGGGAGTTTCCTCTGCCAACAGCAGGGCCCCTCAGAAAGCTACATTTGCCTTTAGATTTAAAAAAGATAGAACCAACAGTTTCTCCTCTGAGACTGACTGAGACATGGGTTGCTAGGTGAGGACTGGAAAATACTGGGCTCTGTGTTCATGTCATGGCGTTCAGTGTGCTGTGGAGCCTCCCTTCGGCCTACCCCCACAGTTGCCTCTTCCCTCTGCCCCAATCCAGAGATTTCTTCCTCTTTATTTTGAAGAGATAACAGCTTCTGTTTCTTAATAGTTCAAAGACATTTAGAAGCTGACTCCAAAAAAGGCTCTTAAGATTTCTTGGGCATCACTTGCCCCTTACAGAGTAATGTTTTGATCAGTTAACTGTAAGTGAATCAGAAATGTATGTATTAAATTTCTTTTTACATGTTCAGTAGTTTAAAAAATTAGGAAAAGTGCCCATGACTCAGAGTATGAAGGATTTACTCAATGTAAAATGTTTGAACATAGTAGAGGAGCTCATTAGATACACCCGGTTTGCTGGCCTCCCCTACTTATACCTCACCATACTAGTGGAAGGAGTAGTATTTTCAAACTGTGACCAGCTGGCTGGGGACGTGTGACGTTTTTTGTTATTATGTTTGGAGCTTGGGAGAAGCCCAAGACTGGGCCGAGCTATGGAGATATCCAGCCCCCGCTCCCTGAATCTGACCCTAAACACTGTCTTCCCCCACCTTGCCCCCAAGACAAAGGAAGCTACAGAAACAGCCATACGCGATCATAAATCACTGACAAAGATATTTAGGTTCGAAAAGGAGCTTGAAAGCCCAAAGCACCACAACTTGTCCCTCAAAGACTAACTCAGTTCTGGATCCTATAACTTCTAGTGATCAATGACATAAAGGTCAAGACTTGGGAATCACCAGACTGTTTTGTTTGTTTTGAATGCTGATTCTGGGTACAAGAAACAGTAATAGGTTAAAAAAGCAGCCAAGAATCCTCACACCGGATTAGGTAGTTAAAATCATTCTTATTCTGATTTTTTTCAGTTAATCCTTTGTTTTGTTTTCTCAATGGACAATCCCACCAGAGGAGCTTGAGCAACTAGGTTAGATTATTGGCCTCCTGTTGCTGTGACAAAATACATGTGGAAAGGTTTATTTTGGCTCACGGTTTCTACAATTTCAGGGCACAGTCAGCTGGCTCCATTGTTTTGAGGGCATGAAGTATGGTGGAACAACAGGATGGAGAAAGAGAGAGAGAGAGAGAGAGAGAGAGAGAGAGAGAGAGAATCAACCTACCCTGGGGGTGATTGGTGCCTTGCTCTTTTCCTCAACACTGGAGGAATAGCACAATGGTGGGAGGACTTACTTAAGCACAAGGCCCCGAGTTCAATTCCCCAGAACCACATAAGCCAGGTGTGGTGGTGCATGCCTATAATCTCAGCACTGCGGAGGCTGAGGCAGGTGGTTTCCTGTGTGTTTGAAGCCAGTCTGGGCTACACATAGTGAGTTCGGGACCAACGTGATAATAGAGTGAGATCTTTTCTCAAAAAGAAAAATAAAATATGAGCATGCCCCCCCAAATAAAAAGAAAACCACTCAGAAAAAAATATATACAAGCATCAGGGACTGTAATAATTAGTTTATGTCCTCTCAGCGAGCTCCAGGGAAAGTGTCGTCAATCACGGCAGGGGATAGGACAGACACTCAGACATTGGAGTTGGAAATGACCAACTCAGACCCATTTTTTTCAACCCTTCCCAGCCAAACCTCAAGAAATAGAAGATTATCCCTACCACAAATTGACCCCTTTTCCTCCTAAAAAGATCAAGACCCAATCATTTCTGTGCAGCTAGGTTTCTCCGTCTCTCCCTGGAAATGCAGAATAAATGCCTGTCCTCTGCGTCTTTCTCGAGTGAACAAAAGAGGGAAAGGAAAATTTTAAAAAAGCTCTGGGCCACTGCAGTTACCAGCTGCTCCTCCGTTACATACGTATTTGAAAACCCGTTGTTTATCATCCCAAAGTTCTGCTGGTTTCTCGGGGCGTTTCCTCCTCCATCCACGCGAGTTGACGTTAGCTGCGAGCCACCTCTCATACGGGGAGGTGCCGGAGGCCAGCAGAACCAGCCAAAGTCTCACTGCGAAGCCCAAAGGAGATGAAAACTGGGGCCCAAGGGCCGCTCCCGGCTCTCAGCCCTCCCCCGCACCAACTGCAGAAGACACGGCCTGGCTGAAGGTGTATTTTTTGCCCATTGGCTCAGAAGGCCTCAGAAACGCATGCAGCTGGTATCTGAGTGACATCTTTCAGGACCCCCTTCCCCGGCAGCCCAGGGCCTGGTGTAACAACGACGCCAGAGCCCTCGTGCCCTTTCCCTTTGATAGGAAATCCGCGTCCCCAGCCAGTTTTCCTAAGGAAACAGCCAGCCCAGCGCTAGCGGGTTCTAACCTGCCTCCTGCCCCGGCTGCCCTTAATCTGCAGCAGCCCGCCACGACACTGCTGCGGCTTGGAGTCGGGGGTCATGGGGGTGACCGGCGGGGGTTCTTTCTTCTCTTCACTTGATACATCCTTCCTTCCGCCACTCCTCGCAATCAGCCACTGGGGGGAGGCGGCCAGCGGGCCGGAGGGAGAGCAGGCGACTTCCGGAAACCGCCTTCCGCCCCTTCCCTTCCCAGGTCGCCCCAGAATGACCCTGGAGATTTCCACCTGCCCCCACCCCCCACCCCGCCCAGTTCAGGAATTGCTCGCTATCCCGGAGCCCTCCCGGGCACCAGCCCCACCCGCTCCCTCCGCTTCCTGCCTCTACCCCTGCAGCCTGCTGGAGCTGCACAGCCGGCCTTCCTGCCCCAGTCTCCTCAAGAACAGCCAGAGTGGCGACGCCTCACGGGCAGGCTTCCTCCTCCGCCAGGTGGCCAGCCCCCAAACTCCCGCGGTTGCTTCCTTCGTATGCCCTGAGCATCTAGAAGCATAAGGGTGCCTTCGGGGCCTGCGCCACGGCCATCTTCCTTGGAACGAATGAGGATGGTCCGCTGTGTGGGAGAGAAAGGCCCTTTTTAAAGTATATTTTGAAACTGACACCAGCAGAGTTATTTGGCGTGGGCAGCGTCTTCTGTCTCTCTGCCTGGGGCCAATCTGAAACAGAAACCCCCAAATTTGGGACTCTTTAAAACAGAGGGTGAGAGCTATCCAGTCGCCCACCAGCGTGCACCCAACCACTCTTACTCATGGCTGGGTGCTCATAGACGATCACTCTTACTGACACTCACACAGGGGCTTATTTTGCCGGCACTCCATCACGCCGCAGCTCGGTTCCCCTTTACAGATCGAAACCAAGGGCCGTGACCCTTGTCCATTCTCACGTGCTACGTGAATCTCTATGGCCAGGGGCTGGTGAGACCCCAAGGGACAGCACCGGGACTTCAAAAAAGCTCATCCGTTTCCCTTTATTTGATTCTCTAATGGAAAGACCCTTTATGGAGGAACGGCAGGCACACCCTTGCAGCATTTGGGGTCACAGATGAGGGCCCTTACAATGCTTATTATGATTTTTATGGTATCCACACCCCTTGGTCCCCAATTCATTTCTGTTTCAGGGTCACAGATCAAACCCATAATCCTGACCCATCGTCTCAGCCATGGGGATCACAAGCAGCCCAGGACAAGCAAATACAGGTGGCCCGGGACAACCTCAATCTCTACGGGAGCAACACAGCTCGAAGGGCCGGTCCTGCAAAGAGCAGAGGGTGTTCAGAGATCAGCGTTACTGCAGTCACCAAATTCGCAGGGTCCCTCAGGGGCAATTAATCTAAGCCAGACCGCTCACACAGTCCGGCTGTGACAACATCAGTTACAATTCAAAAGAAAAAAGAAACATCACCCTGAATTCCCACAAGTTTATTTTTAACACAGCAGATATTTAGTGGTTGTGTCTCAAAGGCTAAGGACTTCCAACCCATGGCGGAGCTGAGCTCCAGGCCCGCTTGGCCTTTTCTCCCTGACACCAGCCACCTTCACCTTACCTCTGGTCAGACCTGTCACTGGGGCCCAATATTTGGTCCGTGCAGGCTCCCAGGTCTGATGCCGCACCTGAGCTCATGCTGATTATGACTGCTGGGGCCACCACCGCCCTGCCACCCTCCCCCACCACCACCCTTTCACAATTTTTTCTAACAGCCACGGAGCACATGAACTTTCTGAATTCTGTGTCTTGTCATTTTTTGTTTGTTTGTTTTTCTAAATATTCATTGGGTCCTCTGCTTCTCCACTGTGATGTGACTCAGCCTTCAAGGGTCTCTTCCATAGGAAATCAAGCCTCAAGGTCAAAACACAAGTGGATTTTCAGTGGTAAAGTGATACCTGACGTTTGCTGTGTATACGGAGTAAACAAGGATGAACTGTGAGATAAAACTTCTCTGTGTGTACATCTGGTTCAGCTCCAAAATCCAGGATGCTAACACACCAAACCTTGCTCCTCCTCACTCCACACCCTAGCAGCCCAAGGTGTGTTCGCACAATTTGTCTTTGAACTTGCCACTTGGGTTTCTGAAATCAGAAGGGACACAGGAAGCCACTAGGCTTCTGCAGGTGAAATCGTGTTACAATGTTGACAAGAATGAATTTGATGACTATATAGAAGAGCTAGTTGACAGTTTTCTTGGGGTCTGGGGACAACTAAGGTCTTGGTAACACTGGGGCCTTTCCTGACTAGGACATTGTTGCTCCCTCCCCTCGAAATGACACGATGGATTTTGTAACCTTTGGTCAAATATTAAATTATTTCCAATTCTATGCTATGCGTAATTCTGTCTCTGGAATTTCACCTTTTTAAAGCTCAGAATAAGTGCACTATCAGCAGGGCTGCAGACAACTTTTGATCACACAGAGAAGCTCATTGTCATAGGATGGTTTCTCTGTGTGCGTATAATGATTTAATAAAGATATCTGGCACGTAGATAAGACTCTTTTAGACCAGGCATTTTTAACAATGAAGGGATTGAGATGGGGCTGTAGGGTGTTCTGGTAAAAGTGGCTCTATTAGCTTCGGCAGAAGTCCTTTACCTCTTGAGATAAAGTTATCCTCCTGAACCTCGCTGCTACGAAGACTGTCTGCCCCTGTGGGAGCCGCCAACAGGAGCCCTTGCTCCCAAACACGAGGCGGGGTGCACGCTCAGGGAAGACGACGTCCATGATAAAACAGTTCCGCCTTCGTGCTTTATCTGTGAAACAGATGGTTGGAAAAGTCTGGGTCCCATTTCACTTGAATTGGACGTAAATGTAGCCCCTGGAATCCACCCAAATGAATAACTTCTTTGCCGATATATTTTTTTAAGTGAGGAAACATGAATAAGCTGGGGGGGGGGCCTTGTCGGCTGGCGTGTGTGTGCGTGTGTGTGTGTGTGCGTGTGTGTGTGTGTGTGTGTGTGTGTGTGTGTGTGTGTGTGTGCATGTGTGTGTCCTTGCACACCTAGCAGGACAATTAGAAAAATTCTGGAGACAATTGGTTTTTTCTCAACCAACTATGCTTAATTCTCTCTTTGCTGAAGAACTACAAAAGATATATTTTCTCGGAGACACTCCCTTTAACTGTTTTGGGGGGGGGGGGGTTGTTCTATTTTGCAGTGGTGGGGAGGGAACCAGGACCTTTGCATGATGCTACATCCCTAGCCCATCTTTCTTTCTTTGTTTCTTTCTTTCTTATTTCTTTCTCTGTTTCTTTCTCTTTTTCTTTTTCTTTTGTTTTTCTTTCTCTTTTTCTTTTTTGAGACAGGATATCACTAAGATACTAAATTGCCCAGGCTGAACTTGAAATTGTAAACCTCCTGCCTCAGCCTTCCAGGCAGTATCACCAGTCCCAGTTTCACTGTTTTTGTCTGTCCCATCCCATCACGGGCATACCCAAACAACAACAGGACACACGTCCCTTTCTTCCACCTTCTCTCAGACAGTCGGCTCACTTCTGATCTTTCTCTGTTCCTGCGGAGTAGCTTTTCTCCCCTGGATGGTGGCCAAAATGGTGCCAATTTATTATTGGGCAAGAAAATGCACGCTAGATCACTGCCGCCTTTGCTTCTCCTCCATGGCGTGAGGCTCTGCCGGGCACAGTCTCAGCTTCTGCAGTGATGGAGAGGACGTGGAGGCCGAGAAACATCACGCTCACACTCAGGATCCAGGGCACTGAGGGAGGAACTGCATAATTTGTTTATATGAACATTGCCACCAGACCTCAAAAAGTTCTGCCACGAACATAATTTTCTTTCAGACTTAATGTTTTCATTTACCTTCTTTGTTAAGAAAAAAAATGGGGATGAAGAGAAAACTCTCCCTTTTTGACCACTGGAAGAAAGGTAGAGAAAAAGAAAAGCCAAATTAACAAAGAGAGAACCCATATCCCACCTCCTTCCTCCTCTCCCCATCCACAGGCAAAATCTAATAAAGATGATTAAATTACATGTCTTTTCCTCCCATTGAAATCCACTGCATACTATTCAAATATTAGAAGTCAGGAAATAAGGCAGGACAAGGTCCCTCGGGAAACCTCAGAAGGCAGCTCAGGGTCTGAGCTGGAGGTCTGCGTGGCCGGGCAGCTCCAATTAAGAAATCACCCTGCTGAGCAGAACTTAATATAAATAAAATATAAAAAGGAATCTGGTGAAAACCATTGCCTCCCTCCTGCCTCCCCACACACCTCGCATGCAAGCATCTTTGTCCCGGCCTTGGGATCTGTCCATCCCAGTCCCAGAATGAACTCTGTTGCTATGGGTGCCCACCCTACCTACCACCCAGCGTAAAACTCTACTGAAGAGGAAACTGTTGGGTCTCGTGCTAGCCTCTTACTACTTAGCCAGACTTCATGGAGCCAGAGGCAGGATCAGTCAATGTTGTTTTGATTCGAAGAAGCACAGGGGATGGGATTTGGAACAAAGATTGATAAACTGATCTGGCCAGTTCTCCTAGCGTGAACCCCATGACCGGCCAACCCACCACACTCAGTGGGCTGGCTGACTCCTTGCCTAATCCAGGGGCTGCTCTGGATGAAGAAGCCACGTGAACGCACACATCAAATCTGTCGACTTTGGTTTTGTTCAAGATCTTTGTACCAGTCCGTGTTTTACATTATACTGAATCAGCTGCAGATCTCTGCTCCAGCCAGGTTCTGGACCATCCCCTGATGGCCAGGGGACACTAACTTAAGCCTCATGTTCCTCGACACTCCTGGAAACCTGTTTAGTGTTCTTCCAACGACACTATGGACCTCTTGAAGTGAATTCTCCATCAAATCTTTGTGCCTGTGTGTCTGCTTATCTGTAGGATAGTTTTTGTTTTGTTTGTCACGGCACTGGGGATTGAACCCCAGAACTTAACGGTGAGTTACATACTCATCTCTTTATTTTATTTCTTCTTTAATTCTGAGTCAGGATCTCACTAAGTCATTAAGCTGCCCAGCCAAGGCTCAAACTTGCTATCCTGCTTCAGCCTCCCAGTTTGGTTCTTAAACGACTGAGAATCTATGGAAAGGAATCGACCTTCTCCCTCAGGAAAAAATGCACCTACACCCATAAACACAGGTGCTTACAACCATGTCGAGGAGTGCTCGCTTCCTAAGGATTCTGTGATTGCCAGTTCAATGACTCTTGATACATGCTGTCTTCTATCTTTTTCCTATTCTAAGGAAACCTCCAAGCGTCCTCAAGGAGGACACAAAATGACACACTCTTCTCTGAGCTCCCAATGCTTCATGTCTGTGGATCCAGTCCATCACTTACTATAGAGCAGTCACTGCTCATGTTTATATAGACCAACCGTGGGCAAACTTTCTCTTAAAAAAAAAGCTGAATCTCAGATATCTCAGGTTTCACAAGCTATCCATTTTCTGCAGCAATTACACAACTCTGTTATTTTAGCCAAAGCAGCCAGACAGTATCACAGACTGCTTGGACTGCTGCAAGACAGGGTTATAGACTGGGTAGCAGAAATTTACTTCTCACCATTTTGATAGCTGGGAAATACAGGAGCAAAAAGACAGCAGATCCCACCGCCTAAAGAGACCACTCACTGCTTCCTTGATGATGATGTCTCACTGTGACTCCAAGTAGCAGATGGGAAGAGAAAGCCTGTTAGGGCCTCTTTTATCAGGGTGCTAATCCCACTCATGACGTCTCCACCCATCTGACCTAATCGTCCTCCAAATATTGTGCCATCGCATTGAATTTCAGGTCTCAATATGTGAATTCTGAAATAATGTGAATATTCTGTCTAGAGCAGACTTCACGGAAACAAGTAGGCATGGTCGTGTTCCGATAACACGTTATAGGAGTCGCCACTTGAATCTTAGGTGGTCATGTGTCACAAGAGACGACTCTTGTTTGATTTTTAAATATATAAAAATGTAAAGACATTTGAAAAAATTTCAGGCTATCTAAAAACTAGTAGGTTGGAGCAGATTCAGCCTCCGAGGCCATTCTGCAGGTCATGTTACCTGCTCCTGGTCTAGATAGAGAGGCCCTCAAAGGTAACCCTTACCCATTTCTGAATGCCATTACCTAGTTCCTTAAAGGTAATTCAGCTTTGAATCTCACTAACATTAGCAGATGCATAAAAAATGAGTGAATGTGTAATCAACTCAATGACCTTTTGACATCAAAAATTTCCTGAGACAGAGATGGGATAGGACCACCAGTAACACCAATAATGTGACTTTGAGGATGCGGCAAAGGCTCCAGCTCACAACCTGACTTCCAGCAACATAGCACCTGAACTGTCTGGCTACACGTATCTACTCACAAAGTTCATAGGCCTGGAGTTATTCCCCCAGTCACTGGGTAAGTACCAAAACATTCTTCCTCAGATCCTCCTCAGGGTAGTCAGAAAACACTTTCTTCTAAAGATGGGATTTCTTGCCCACTCCCTTGTTGCAAAATGACAGTTTCCTTGAGCCCCTATAATAATCCCTAAACCTTACGTGGACGGTAGCTTCCAATCCAGGTCCCAGGGATCTCTGCACCTGGGGGCTGCTCTCTTTGAATGTGGGATGAATCTAACCCCTCACTTCTAAGCATTTGAATATGCACACGTGTTGGGCTGTTCCTTACAAGATCAGCTCATATAAATTTTTGTTCCATTGCAAACCCCATTGCCTTCTCAGACCCAAGAGGTAAGAACCTGAGGGTAGCCTCCAGTCAACAACAGAGAGGGAAAACACCAACATACCAACAACCACCAAACACCCTAATCCTGCCAACATCCGTGTAGATGAGCCTAGAAGTGACCCATTGCTTGACGGAGACTTCAGATGGGACCACAAACCCCAGACCCACACTTCGCTCTTAATCTTGTGAGAAACAATGGACCCAGTGAAGCCACAGCCAGAATCTGACTTACAGGAACCACAGGACAATAAATATGTGTTATACTAAGCCAATAAGGTTCTCAATAACTTTTTCATAGAAATAGATAACTAACCCATCTCCATATCGAAGTGATCAGATATCCATTTGCTCATTTTTTTCCTACCAAAAAGTATTATGTTTCTCCAGGGCAGAGGTGACAATATAATCGCCTTGATGCTTGCCACACCTTATGACCCAGGATGGGATCCATCAGTCACGATAGGAGGTATTTGTCAAATTAACTTGTATATTGAGCCTCATTGCATTGATTTAAATGGAAACAATGACATTCAACTTACATTATGAGTGGCACGAGATGGATGACTCGTTTGAACAGGAAAGATTATGAAAATGGCAGGGAGAAATATATAAATGGTTGGATTTGCATCCAGTTGTACATGGCTTGTTTCAAAGCTTTTGCAGTTTTTTTATTATTTTTAATCCACAAAAATTTCAAAGCTGGAGCTTCCTCACCACACAAAAGAGGCTATGCCATCATTGACCCAAACTCAGATCTGCCCAACACGGGGTCAACTCACGCATTTAAACAACTCTCTCTTCCCTTCTCCCATGTTTTACATGGATAGTGAGAAAGAGTATAAGGAGAGAGACGATGGAAGAGAAATACCTGTGAAAATGTTGAGAAAATAGAGAAAAGATTATAAGCAAGAAAGGAAATAGAATATCTAAGCCAGATGCAGAGAAATGATGCAAAAGAAAAGTCTGATTTTCCTGTTTTTAATCATAAATATTTTGACAAGGAGCTTGGCATTTATCAAAAAGGAAGGAAAAAAAGGAGAACAAGAGTTGTCTTCCAAAGGCTCCAATATTCTTGGAATTCAATGACCTAATTCTGTCTACGGTTGTAGCATAGGGATCCTGTCTGAATCCCATGGGACCAGGGCCTCTGTTTTCTGACTAGCACATGTCATGCCACTATCAGAGGGTTGGAACAAAAAGCAGAGAATGTGGGAAACCCGTCTAGATATCACGGTTAGAAAATATAGCTTTAAGTCGGTGTAGATGCTCAGTCTCTATCTTACTGGTTGCTTATCTTAGCAGTTAAGTCAACTTTTCATTACTTTTGTAGACATTATATAATATCTTCTGCCCCTGCTCCAGCCACCAGCTGTTAGGAGCAGCATATGAGAGTGGGATGAGGGTCAGGTCAGCTGGAGCTAAATAGCTTCCATATTCCCACATAGAGGAACCCGTGTCCAGCCACTGAACGAATCTCAATTTTCTGCAATGCTCATAAGACCAAGCAAGAAAAAAACGTGAGAATGTTGGAAGAACCAAATGTCTTTAACCTAAAATGTTCTCATAGGCAGAGTGGACGCAATCATGATGTGTTGTCATATGGTTTTCTTAAAGGTTAAATATGTGCAGAAGCTACTACTACAATTTTATTCAATCTTAACGGTATAGACAGACCACACATTGTGTGGGATTCTTCTACGTGAGGGTACAGGGTGGTCTATCCAATGCGCTACACAATCCTTAGCAGTATCCATACCTGATACCCACTAAATGACAGCAGCATCTCACCCACTGAAGACCACTGCTTCCATCATCACAATGGCAAGTGTGCCAGGCATTTCCATGGGTGTCTTCCTGGGTGAATCACCCCTGGTTGGAAACCACTATTCTAGGACTCAGCACACAGTAACTTCCATACACATTAAATGCTGCCAATATTACTATTAGAACTAACAGCGGGATCCACATGTTGTGATGACAGTTGCTCCATCCTCTCCAACCCCTAAAAGAGTCCCTGTGGTGGCTAACAGTGATTGTCAACTTCACTGGACTAAGAAACATCTGTGGGGTGTTTCCATAGACGATTAGAATATAGGCCAGCAGACTAAGGAAGTCCCACCCTGATTGTAGATGGCACCATCCAGTTGGCTTGCAGCCTGGGTGGAACGAAAGGAGAAGAAGGAAAAAGTCAGCCTGCGCTTGAAAAACTCCATTCTTCCTGAGCAGGTGC
This sequence comes from Ctenodactylus gundi, assembly GCA_004027205.1. NCBI lineage: Eukaryota > Metazoa > Chordata > Mammalia > Rodentia > Ctenodactylidae > Ctenodactylus > Ctenodactylus gundi. The sequence goes on from PVKB01000110.1 coordinate 1,080,780, forward strand.
ATTTCTGGCTTCTGCCATTAACCTGTAGACATCAAACTCCAGCTTCCTCAGCCTTTCAATGTGGACTCATACCAGTTACACTTCAAGGAGCTTTCAGGCCTTCAGACTCAGACTAGTGCTACATCCTTGATCCTTCCTGTTCTGTAGCTTCCAACTTCTTGGACTGAGTAGCCATTGGATCCTCTAGCTCTCCAGTGGGCAGACAGCAATTAAGGACTCTCCCGTCTCTGATCCTGTAATCTATCCAATAACCATATATATTCTATTGATCCTGTTCTTCTAGAAGACCCTAAGCAATATGGTTAATGTGTTTCTGCAAGTGTTCAAAACTAAGCATCAAGAAGAGGTGAGTAATTAGTTTACCAACACAACAATGAGAAGCATACCTTCTCCACAAAACTTCCTTCCACGGGAAGAAAAAGGTTGGCCACATTGTTCTGCTTCGAAGCCAGGTAGACTCCTCACTTCAGTTTATGATGCTGCAGTGTTTCTCCTTAGCATAAATTCCCCAGCTGGAGGTGTCATTGGTGTGGTGGACTCTTGCGACCGCTCTTGGAGATTTCCAAAGGCTCCTCAACACTTACCTGAGGAAGGAAGGAGAGATTTTTGAGAAGCAGGCATTTTCAACAGAAGTGACTCTTTTTTGCTGTTTGCGTGGTTTGGGGCCTATTTGGGTTTACAAGCTTGGTTTTTTGCCCAAATTGTTCTTGCATATTCCAAGTATCTGCTCTAGGTGTTTTGATACCATGCTATTTTGAAAGTACAAATGTTTTTCATGGCATGTCTCATGTTAAGCATGCAAACTCAGAGGTGAATATTGATGACTGAGTAGAACACAGTATTCCTCAAAGTTTTTAATCAAATATAGGCTAACAGGGGAATGAAATGAGATTTGCGGCAGGGGCCGTTAAGAGTAGCCCACTGACGAAGGCAAAGGTCTTTATAGCTCGAGTTTTTTACCTTTACAAATGGTGTCAACTTGACTCTCAGAACTAAAGTAACGTCTCATTTCTTCCCAAGTAAGGATGTGCAAATGGACTGTTCATGCTGGGCCCTGTTTATTCTGAAGCTCTTCCTGCACTACTTTATAGAGTATGTGCAGTAGATACGTGACCTTCATGGTCTTGGAACATAAAGGACCTGAGTTCCTGTCCTGCCTTTCCCAGTAGCAAATTGCCTAATCTCTTGATCAAATCACCTAATCTCAGGGAGCTTCAACATTCACATCTCAAGTGAGAAAGAAAGAAATTACCTAGAGTACCATTACGAGAAGTAAAGGTCGTAAGTGTCAATTATACAGCAAAGAGGCAACCTTGTGTCTAGTGCCTCGTGATTGGTAGGTGCCGGGATTGTTGTAAGGAGGAGCATTTCTGAGGTCACACAGTCACATGCTCATAATTTTAGGCTCATCTATCTGAGGTATAGGAAATAAAATAAAGTCTGCTCATATACTTCCACCTTTCCACCCTCAACCTACCCCTGTACCTGACCACCTGCCCCTGGCACGTTATGCCCAATCCATCATAAAAAGTAGCAAGTAAACTCTGGAGAAATATTTCCAAGGAAAAGAACCCACCATAATTCATAAATCTTTTCAGGTGTCCGTCCTATAACATTTTCTGTCACTTCCCCCATGTCTCCGAATTACCTGTAGATTGAGAATCTAAGACATTAAAATCTAAGACATTCTTCAGGCCAGTGGTCCCCAACTTTACCTGGTTATAGCCCCCTCCCTCCCCAGCCCTCTGCTGCAGATTCTAACAGAGGATTGGGAGTTTCGGAATTGCGAAATATTCAGCAATAGTGAATGGAATTGATGGAGTAGACACGTGATAGAATCGTTTGAGCTCCACCATCTTCTTCTACCGCTGCCAGTCTCCCATGAGTAGACTGAGACCTTCTGGAGCTGGGAGCTAAAATAAACCTTTTCTCCCTTAAATTATGTTGGGTATCATGCCCCAGCAACAAGAAATTACTAAGACAAAATCCTGTATGTATGTTTATAAAAGGCTCCCAAGTTGTATCTTGAGGTTTTTTTTTTTTTTGAATCTGAAGCCCTCACATAAATAGTGGTTCATCTACCCATCCTTTTCCCTTCTTCCCATTACTCTATGCTGACTATTAATGCAGATACTCTTTGGAAGGACTCTCAGGAGCACTCACCTGGGGTGTCCACCAGGGACAGTTGGAACCTAGAACTAGGGAAAGGCCAACTTTTCACAATAATTCTAGCTGATTTTTATATTTTTATATAACAAAATAATTTACCTATATGAGAATTTCTTTTGATTGAAAAAATCATCCTCCTCGTTTAAGCTCAATTTCTATATAGGTTTCTTCCCTCAATGCCTCTCTTTCCCACCTCATATTGCTTATTATTAAGTATGTTAATTATTTAAACTTGTATTCCTTAATTACAAATTGACAACTGACAGTTTACATATTTGGAGGTATGACATCATGATTTATGGGTACAGTGTGCAATAATTAGAATAAGGCAACAAATTCAAGACCTCAAATATCATTTTCAATGATGAGAACATTGCAAATGTATTCGATTAGTGATTTTTCAAAGTCTATTAGTCATTATTATATTTATCATACAGTATATATCAAGATTGTTTTAAAGTGACCAGACCTTAAGCATTAACTACTTATCAACAGAAGAATGGATAAAAACAATGTGGCATACTCTCGGAGGAATACTACTCACCCTGAAAAAGGGAAGTTTTATCATCAGTGACAAGGTTGGAATTGGACAACACTATGCTAGCAAAATCTCTTTCTATCCCCTCTTCTCGCCATCGTGCCAACCTTCCACTTCCGTCTTCTACTTTGCTCAGCTCTCCTCCTTCGTAGGCACCTGTGACCTTTAAGCTCCACTAATAAAACTGGGACCTTCAAGTTCCATAAAAGCTCTGGATATTTCCCTAGTAACGTGCACTCACGACAGGCCCATGCTGGGGATTCTTTCCTTTCTCTCCAATTGAAAGTCTCATGGAGAGAAATGCTTTAAAAATAATTCTCTGTATTTGCCAACCTATTTTCTCTCAAATATTTTTATAATTTTCCCACGTGAGGACGTCCGTAAGTGAGCATTTTCTGTTTGACTCTGACAAGTGTATTTGCATTTCCAAAACCATAAACTTCAGTGCAGCCTGGTGACGTAGTCTTTCATCCTAGCAGTCTCAAAGGAAGAAGTAAAAGGACCATGCTCAGGCCCAGGTTGGGCAACTTAGCCACTTAATGAGACTTTGCCTCAGAATTTTTTTAAAAATGTAAATAGGTACAATGTGTAATTCCAAATATCACAAATCATAAACTTCCTACTCTCTGCTCATGATATACAATAAAAATACAAGCAAGACCTACTTATGTCCTCTCCTAATTGCCTAATAAGGTGTTCAATTGTGAGAATCCTGTCCTTTCTTGTATTTTGCCTTTCTCCGTGGATATTAATGCAGAAATTTGGACATTAAAGACCTCCCAACAGTAATTGCTGAGTGATTATTACAATGACCAACTGGATATACTCTTCTAATTCATCTCTATGAGCCTTAGATGATCTGCATATTTTGTAAAGACACACACAGTTTATAATCTGCATCAGCGTCATGGTTGAACCCCTTCCACTGGTTGTTCTGAGTGGTTGACTAGTTCTAGCCGTGCTCGTCAAGTCCCCTGGTGTGCGGTACTTCAATCACGCCATTTGGAGCACTAGGCATTAGGTTTTGTCCTTTGTAGAAGATCTTATAACCTTTCCAAGATATGTATGTGCACAAAATGCTCAAGATCACGGTAAACCTCAAATTTTGCGCCTATACGTATCAATAAAATGGGGGGAAAATGTTATAAAGAAAAAGGGGTTTTTTTGGTGTGTCATGCAAAGATCATTTGAAAAATCTGGAGAAAAGTATCAAACATAAGCTTGTCCTCCCAAGATGCATAAGGTTAGTGTCTTGGTTAGATTTCCCATCACTCAGACAAAATACCCAACACCCACCACTGAAGATAAGAAAGGTTTATCTTGACTCCAGTTTTTAGAGGATGCAGCCCATAGTTGGCTGGTTCCAAGGGAGAGAGGGCTGATGGAAGGGCCTGGATAGAGGAGGGCTGTTCACTTAATGTGGCCAGGAACCGGGCCAAGGGAGAAGCAGAAGACAAGAATGTGCCCTTTCAGATTATAACCCCAGAGATCCTTTTCCCATCTTCAGACGTAAGAAAGAGACCTTAGATCTAAACCACAACAGATTATTGTCCACTGGAACTTGTAATGCAGCTGAGGTAGGGGGGTAGGCGGGTTTCCTCTCTCTTGCCAAGTGGATTTATACCACCTGAGGTAAGAAATGGAGTATGATACACTTTTTCTAGATATTTGCATTTTGCTAGTTCCAGTGTGAAAGTCCGCATATTATGAAGAGGCTGGGGTCTTGTGGGCTGTCAAAAATTCAATCCAAAATCATACTTTGTGTTAGTTATAAAAGTGGCCAGAAGCCAATATCTGGATTTTCGTTTTTACTTATGAATATTTTAGGGACATTCAAAATGAAGGCAAACCAGCAATCATCTGTCACTGGGGAGAAAAATACCCAGTGAAGGCAGAGAGAAGACAAAGTGGAGACTGGAATCACAATAGGGATCAAGTGAATAGTAAAAGAATGAATGCAGCATCCCAGGGATGCCTGGACTCACTCTTTGCCATCTCAAGTCATTTAGCTGTGACCGTCTGATGACCAATGTGAGTCCCTAGAGACCATATTTACATGCCTCTGTTTTCTGATCAGTCAAGGATGGAAGTGCTCCTCAGTCAACAGAATCCATACAGACTTAGTGTAAAGGAAGACATAGCACCTGAGTACGCCATGTCTGGTGCCAGAGTTCAGGCTACCTCATCTGGCATCTGTAGAGCAAGTGCAATGGCCCCAACCACATGATGTCACTGTGAAGAGTGACTAGCTCCTGTCTCCCTAGGAGACATAATGTATGCAGAAAGATTGTCCCTGTGATTGTTACAGAGTTAGCACTTAACAAACACTCAACTTCTGAAAAAGACCAAGGCTCAAACAGATAACTAACTTTAGAACCACTGGAGGATTCATTTTACTAAAGGTTCCACTGAAATGACATTAACCCAGAGGGCTGAGGCTGCAGAAGGCTGATGAGGTACTTCCCTACTAAGCAATCGTAGAAGATGTCACCATCAACCAGGCCTGGTCAACCTGTATGCATCAAGACATGCCTAGCAGAACAGTAAGCCACCACTTGGGGTGTGACTATGGAGACTGACATACAGGCTGAAACCTGAGGGAAGAGGACCCTCACACACACACCCACCAGAGGTGGGTGGCACCAAACACTCGACTTGTAGCCCACTTCGGAAGAGCTCCAGTCTTCCCTGTTGGACAGCAGCCTCCATTTCCTCAGTGCCCCAATGCAGACTCTCCCTGGGAAGTCTACACTGAGCTAGCCTCTGGGCCTTCCATCTTGGACTGCTCCTGGGTTTCCCTTTTCTTTTCTGAGCAATCCCTGGATCCTCCTGTTCTCCAGCATGCCGACGGCCATTTTGAACCCTTCTGTTTCTGACTTCACAGTCGGCGGAACTCCATAAGCCTACCTAATAAATCTCCTCCCTTAATTTTACACATACATATTTTCTATTATTTCTGTTTTCTAGAGAACCTTACTGATAATCAGTTAAGTTTCCACCATGTGAGTCCGAGTAAGGTGGAGAACATTCCCTGTGGATTTGCCTGCCTCATAAATCTCAGCTCTAAAATCACGTCCCTGCCTCATAATAACTATCTGCGTGGTAACTTGTGGCCAGTGGACTGAGAAGCAAAAGGTGGTTGGAGTCAGCCTCCCTGGGCTGCCAAGTGGAGATGTTTTCCCCAGGTTTCTGGGTGAGCTTTTTAAGCCAACACCCTTAAGAGGGAAGCAGTGCCTCCAGGCCACAGGCATGCAGGGCACAAGGCCTTCACAGTATTTTTGAAAAGTCAGTATCACTCTCGGGTGATAAAGGGGCATTCAGAGCAAGCGAAGCCACTGCCCAGGAAACAGCGCCAAGTGACCAGGCAGGCACAGGACTGCGCTTTCAGACAGTTTTCTTTTTCCACCATCTTTGACGTTGAACAGGTGCCAGCACAGCCTAGAGGTTCAGGAGACACCCCACGACACAGATAGTGCGCCCCCGGCTTTTCCATGGAATTTTGCAGCAGCTACCAGGGCGTCACCCCCAGAACATTCAGTTTTTCCTTTGCCTGGTTTCCCACATTCTGTGACCACCTTGGCGTGTGCCAGGGAAAATATTGAAAGCCTAGGTAAACGAAGGGGGAACCCAACATTCACCAGTCTGACCTTAAAATAGGCAATGGAACGCCCCCATCCCCCAGAGTACACAGGCTGTGACTGCAGCTAGTGTGTTCAGGGCGTCCCACCCCAACGGCTCACCCCTGTTCCCTGAAAGCCCATCTCAACAGAGGACAAAGAGAGAGGCCAGCCCTCTGCTACCTCCATCCCAGGAATCCCCGGAGGGATGCTAGTGTATGTCAAGCGAAGATGATGCAACCGTCACAGCTACCTGGCAGATTGGGGACGTTGGCTATGCATGTGGGGGACTGCGCTGGAGGAGAGTTGGTAAAAACAAACAGAAGCTCCAGGAGGAGCATGTCAGAGCCGGCCCCGAGACTTCACGGGGCACATCCCGGGCTAAGCACCGGGCAGAAAGTAGGTCTCCACGCCACTGCGGGGCGGCCTGGGCCATGGCTCCGGAAGACAGTGGGGACTGTGTGGCCGCTGTGTCTTCTGGATGGACTACATGCGGTGGAGACAAGGACAGGACAGGCAAGAAGAGAAGGAAAGATTGAGGAGAAGAAAGAGCTCGCCGTGCTCTCCGATGTGTTCTAAGCGCTCACCATGGAAAGTTGCCTACTTCAGCACATAAACACACAGGGCGTGCAGTGGGATGCAAATTTCGGATCAACACTGAAAAACGTTTCTCACCATAAACGTGTCTTGTGTGGTATTTAAACTCCTGTCTTTGAGGACAAGTGTGTTCCAGACACTATTTGGACAAAGCCATACTTCATAACTTTTTTTATTTTTATCAGAAATCTGATGTTCGGCTACATTTGTGTTTGGAATACAACAAAAAGGAAGACGTTTTGGGAGAAATATATTCCATGCAATATTTGCAATATATTTTTTATTTTAAAAATGTATTCAGGCCATGCATGGTGGCACACAACTGCAATCCTGGCATTCTGAGAGGCAGAGGCAGGAGGATTGCCCAGTATGAGCTAAGTATGGTAATGTTAATGATTCAGTAAGACCCTGTCTCAAAATAAAAACAGAAGGGAGAGCTGAAGCGACAGCCCCGCAATTAAAATGCCTTCCTTGCAAGCACAGGACACGGAGTTCACTTCCCCAGCACCACATAAACTGGGCAGAGTGGCTCATGCTCTTAATCCCGGTACTCCAGAGGCTAAAGCAGAAGAATGGCTATGAGTTCAAGGCCAGCCTGGGCTACATAGTGAGTTCAAGGCCAGCCTGGACTACACAGTGAGACCCTGTCTCAAAATAAATAAATATATAAAAGTAAAAAGCTAGAAATGTAGCTAGGTATGAAGGTCTTGGGTTCAAATCTACACATAATGCAGTAGTTATCTTTCATTCAAGTCTAAGAGGATATTCTGTATTTTACCGGCAACCTTGTTCCACATTCTAACTCCACTAGAATGAAAGTTCCAAGGCCAAGCCTGTCTCTGCCATGTCTCTGCTTTTTGTGCACTAAACGAATTCGGTAAATGTTGGCTATTATTGCCATGATATTGGGTATCTCATAAATAAGAGAGAAAGGGGGAAATTAACTCATTCATATTAGAGACTGACTGAACCAAGCCTGCACTTCTATGAACCGACTTCATGACCTTCAGTGACACTTTTCCTTGGTGTTCCAATTCTAAAATCCTATGATGAGCTCATACCTGTGATCCACCTGCCTCAGCCTCCCAGATGACAGGTATGTGTCACTACACCCAGCCTCAACAGATTTTATAGGCAAGAACCAAATAGGATGAAATCATGTCAACAGAAAAGAGTGTGGACGAAGAGATAGAAAGGGACAGAGCAATCAAAGTAGTTTCAGTAGACAGAGCAAAACATCTGTCTCCCAAGTGTGAGGCACTTGGGCTGGCTTCCTTCATGCCTGGCCTGAGAAAGGCTGGGTTTTCAGACTTACACAAACGACTTCCAGGTTGAAGAAGTGCTCTTCCGTGACTTGAATTTGTACCAAAAGAGGCCTGGTGCTCCTGTCTAAATGTAGATGCCCTCTCTACATCTGTTCAAAAGACCCCTCACCTCTCGTGCCACGTGAGGACACACAGGAAACACCGTGTGAAAGCATGACCTCACCAGACACTGAGTTGACCAGTGATTTGATCTTGAGTCAGGCTCTAGAACCGGGAGAAATAAATTTCTGTTGTCTATAAACTGATGCACTTCTGCTATTTTGTTATAACAAATCCTAAAAGGCTGAAGTACCTAGTGTAGTAGAAGAGTCAAGCAGAACCAGGTATGATGGCACAGGCCTATAATCCCAGCACTCTGGGAGGCTGACGCAGGAGGTTCACAAGTTCAAGCCCAGCCTGGACAACTTAGTAACAAGATCTTGTCTCAGAATCAAAAGTAACAATGGGCTGAGTGTGCAGCTCAGTATAAAGGTCCTAAATTTGATTCCTAGTACTAGAAAAAAAAAATGGCAGGAGAATTGCCACAAGTCCAAAGTCAGCCTGGGCTCCATAGTGAGTTCAGGACCAACCTGGGCTACAGAGCAAGACTTTATCTCAAATTTAAAAAAAAAAAAAAGTCAAATCAGCTGCAATGAATACATTCATGGCAGCCCAACCCAAACACATTAGTTGGAAGAAGCCACAGTCCCCTCTATCCATAATACCTTTTATGTCCCAAAGGTAGTGTGCCATCACTCAGGATGGTCCCAGACCGTTCTCAATCTCTCTAGTGACCTTTACAGTTCCATCACTACCCTTGGGGAATGATCACTTTGCCAGAAAGGAGATGCTTGGTCCTGATATATTGTTCTAAGGAGTGAGTGTGGGCACCAAGAAGCCAGGTGCAGCAATGGTCACCTTGCAGGCAACTCTGTCCTACAGCAAGAAAGGGAAGGGAAGGGATGAGAGGGGAAAGGAAGGGAGAAGTGGATGGGCAGAGGCTCTCACACAACTTGTATTCACTTCCGGTGGGGTTCAAGAGGCTTTGGGATGTCACAATACAGTAAAAACATAGCCCCTTTGTATGGTGTATTCACAGTACACCTGAGAGGCAAAATCGTTCTTCAAAACGGTAATGACTTAGGAGTGCGAGTGTAGCCATAGGCAGGTACAGATAAAAATAAGGTAGACAGAGCTAGCATGCGCTAAACTGACAAAGAGTAAACCACAAAGACCTAACAAAAATGGGAGCTTTGACCAGGTGTGATCTTTGTATACGGTGAATATTTAAAAAGTTTTAAACTGGTTAAAATAGAAGATGTATTTCTATAAATCCCTCTCAAAAGCCTCCCTCTCTCTTTGAACACATTTACTCCATCATCCTTGCCATGGTCTGCAGCGTCTTTGGAAGTCCTCGTCTGTGAGTATTGTTATAAGCCGTGATCAAAATACAGTGAATGATCCTGCCAAGTCATCTGAAGGCAGAAAGCCATGACGGTCATCCTCATCCACCTTGTTCGCTGGATCCGGCATCCTATTACTTCTGGCTCTGTCCCGAAGTTAAAACGAGCATAAAAGGTAAAGGTCTTCAGCCAATCCAGGACATTAAGGGAGCCACAACACCACAACTCAATTGACTCACGAAGAACTCATTGACTCATTCCAGAACTGCTTCAGAAAGTGACGAGAACAATGAACAAGTAGGTTAGAAGTGTGTGTGTGTGTGTGTGTGTCTGTGTGTGTGTGTGTGTGTGTGTGTCGGAGGGGATACATTGAAGGAGATATAAGAAAATTTGGTTTTGATTTCAATAAGTCTTTTTTACTGAATCCTTCACTGTGTTTTTTCAAATACAGCAGCTGGTAAACAAGGTGAGAATCTTTTTTAAAAAATAAAAAATGGCGTGGAAAGAAAGGATAGTGTCTCCTGCATGCCAGGGGATGGACACGTACAGGACTTGGGGAACAAGGAAGGAGATAAAAGAGGTATTCAGCAGTAGCTTGGCCTCTAGATTTCATTAAATAAGCTCAAAGGCCCGGTTCCACTGAAATTACTGAATTTTAGGTTGTTGCTCCTATTGTATTGTGATTTTAGGCAGATCTGCAAAAAAACATTAAATGGTCCACCAATTTAAAGATAATTCCCTCATCAATCTGAACAAGGTCAAAACATTGGAACAACCTAGGTGCCCATCACAAAGGGACTAGTTGTTTCTGTTGCCTGTTGATATGTTATTAATGCATTGATAAAACAAATGCAAACTACTAAAATCATGGAAGTTCTTGACATCGAAACAATCTCTAAATACACAGAGATGACACGGTGCAGTATCTAGCATATGTTGTTTTAAAAAGATAAAAACTTTCAAGAGGAAAGGAACTTCAAAAAGCGGTACATGTCTCCTCACCCACTGAGTCTGGATTACCTTGTACAGCTTTTTTTCTAAAAATAGCAGTATGGAAGGGGGAAGTGACATGCCAGTGGCAAACACTACCTTAGTGATCCAGGTAGAGTCCCGAGAGATCCATCACTTTGACGTATGTGGTATTGACCCATGATGTGGCCTGTCACCTCCGAGCTCAGTGTCTCAAAAACCTCTCATGAGACAGAAATAAATCTTACAACAGAAGCCGAAGGAGCTCATGCAAAATCGGCAAACAGCCCTCTTCAAAACGGCCAAGGTCATCAAGAACAAAATAACTCAACTCAGAGAAATCTGTTACAGACCAGAGGAAGTTAAGGGCATGTGGCAATTAAATTTGAGGTGGCGTCCCAGGTGGAATCCTAGGACCAGAAAGCGACTTCAGGCAAATCTCCTAAAATCTGATAAGCTCTGATGTTGTACGATGAATCATTCATATAATAAACCAACCAACCTAAACTGGTTTTCTGATGGTGACCAATGAACCACAGAAATGTAAGATACTAACCAACACATACAAGTATACACAAAATAAGAAGCTGGGGTACAGACAGACTCTACAGTAAGTTTACATTTATTCTTTAAATGTAAAAATCCTATATTCTAAAATAAAACATCTATTACAAACTAGAAAGAAGTTGAAATTATATGATTGGTCGCATATGTATAAAAAGTCTCCGGAAGAATAGGAAATAAATTAGTCATTTCAGCTACCTCCAGAGAAGGGCCTAAGATCCTGGGGGGAATGATTTTCATTGTTTCTACATTTTATTGTATTTGGTTTGATTTTGTTCTGTTTTGACAGTCCTGAAGATTGAACCCAGAATCTCAGCATTGAACTGTATCACCAGCCATTTTTATTTTTTCTTTTTGAGATAGGGTCTTGCAAAGTCCCCAAATTGCCCAAACTGGGATGGAACTTGTGATCTTCCTGCCTCAGCCTCCCAGACGGCTGGGATTCCAGGGGCACATCACCACACCCAAATTCTATCTTCATTTTTATATTTCGAATTACAAATCATCCTTCAGACATAAGACAACTATGTCTTACAGGAGCAAGACAGATGCTTTTTTAACCCAAGTGAGTTTCTTCCTAAATGACACCTTATTTTTGAAATGTAGGTCTTTTTGAGTGACACCTTGAACCAGTAGCTCCACAAGGATTCCTTAGCTTGGGTTACAGTCCTATCTGAAAGTTGGTTGTCCTAAAAGTACAATCCTCTGAAGAAAATAACGTCGAGGGTAGGGAACTTTGGAAGGGAAGGAAGGCATTGGTTGGGTGGTGTTTTGGGTATTACCCAAGTAGATACCCAGCACCCCCAAGAAGCAAAAGGCAGGAGTGTAGCACCCAATGGATGATGGGAAAACGAGAGGTAGCAACGAGATGCCTCAAAGAAGACTTTACTGGCATAACATATATAGTGGAATTAGCTCTCCCTGGGTCTCCCAAAGGGCTGTCTTCTACGTCAACCCAGTTCTAAGAATGAGCCTCTCTGCCGCTGGGTCTTAACCAAGAGAAACAGACTGAACTGTTGAACTCCTATGGGATGCCCCGCACGGTATCGTGCTAGCTCTGGCCCTGAGAGTCAGTCTCCTGTGCCCTGACCTACCGCACTCCTGTTCTAGCCACTCCTCAGCAAAACCCCACGGGGAGGCAGCGGGGAAGCGAACTGAGGTTTGTCTCCACTAGGGAAACCAAGCTCTTTAGGCAGAGCTCTGGGCCCAAGAGAAAGGGCACAGGATTAACAGGACACCGAGCCAGCCGAGAGCCAGAAGCCAGGGGGACACCCACCGAGATGGGCTGGGAAACGGTTAATAATCCAAGGTGACAAATTAAGCCAGCGACTCCGGGGCTCCAAGTTTGGCTGGCGGTAAAGTCAAAACAGAGCTGTCGGAAACTGGGAAGGTGCTGTCACTTGTACTGTATTTTTCCACACGTATTTTTCTTTTATTTTTGTAGTTTGGAAATGTTCATGAGGCGCTGGAAAATGCGGGCTGGAGAACTCCTGGGGGTTGACAGGGAGAAACCCTCCTGCCTTTGCCAGGATCTCAACTGGACTCAAATCAGCAGCTCCCCACCGCTTCAGCCACTCCGGGGGGTCTGACCTCCCACCCTCCCTTGGCTCTGCCTCCTGCACCCGGAGCACCCGCATCCCCTCTCGTGGGCCCTCTGTGCCAGGGTGCAAGCTCCTACGGCACGACATTAACAGTGTGCTCACGCACCAGCCGGCCACACCAGCTTCCCCGTGGCTGAATCAGGGGCTGCCGAACAAGGAGCACATGGAGAAAGTTGCAGCTTCAGGACACTAAGGAACCTGGGACAGAAGGGTAGACGTGAAAGACGGTGCTCCCCCACTACCCAAGCGATGGGTTGGCAAAGACCTGCTGTCTTGAGGTCTAACACAGAAACAACCGGCCCGTGACAATTCATGAAAAGGACAGCATAGACTCAGGATGCTTAACATGATTATGCGCCCTTTTTCCGGGTGGGTGTAGAAAATCAGCAAACTAGGACAGGCACATCACGACACTGGCCCACCCTTGGGATCCTACAGCTCTTGGACTTCTGGCTGTAGCCTAGGCATTAATATTTACTGAGCATTTATTCCCTCAACTGGTGCATTTTTATCACGTTTTGACATTCAAGTAACAATTGGTACCTCAGAGAGTATGGGTATCCTTTAGCACCCAAAGGATGATGTTGAACTCTGCAGATGCTTTAAGTACCTCATATAAAATGGCATATTATGGCAAATATTTGCATATTACCAGCCTACTTCTTACTCTCTCTCCATACTTTAAATCAACTCTATTTTATTTATAAAATAAATATGTAATATGCACACCATGTAAATACTTGTACTGCATTGTTTAAAAGAATAATGGTGAGAGGGAAAAGTCTGTACGTGTTGAGTAAGGTGGTATTCTTTTAAATATTTTTCATTTGTGGTTCATTAATTCATCAGATAAAGAACCTAAAGGTGGAGAGAATGCTTGTATACCCCAGTCGTAGACTGACTTGGCAGATTATTGTAACTCTCTATTGTGGTAGGGCTGGTAACTCGGTCTTCACGTTCACAATAGATTTTTACCCATGAACAGGTCCACTGTCCATTCTGCAGGGACATCTCCCCCCGGGCACCTCAGCACCAAATTTTAATTTAACATCTTCCATTCTCAAGTCAGTAAAAGAGCTGGGCCCCATGGTGCAAGGCTGGAACCCCAGCACTCTGGGAGACTGAGGCAAAGGAGTCATAAATTTGAGCCCAGCCCGAGCAACGTAGCAACTGTGTGAGACCCTGTTTCAAAAGCAAAAATGTAAAAGCGGGCTGGGGACGTAGCTCGCTGCGAAGGCCTGGGCCGTAATCATCCCCTGTACTACAAAAAGAATAAAAAAGGCAAAAGGTTTTTACTGGATGAATTGTAGACCGCATAAAAATGGATATAAAGCAGTAGGCACATGTGTAGGCATGCGTACATGCACAGGCACACACACAAGCTCACTGTTCTTTCCCAGCAGGCATAGCGTTGACTTCTGAGGTTCCCCAGGGGTCACTGGATCTGATAACCCCGGAAGAGCTTCTGTTTAAAGGGCTCGGCTGGTGAGATATTCTCCTATCATTGGCCAAACCTGCAAGGCAGAGTCTCAGGGAACTTAATGACGGCTTGAGGCTGATGCCCAGTGGGTCACCCATGGAAGACCTCATCCATCCTGCCTCAGCCCCTGACCTATCTCGTAGAAGAGTGCAGAAATACAATTCCCCTTTTGTTCCCTGATAAGGGGACTGAAGGGGGGGGAACATGCACATACAAAACCCCCCTCAAAAAGATCAGTGCGATTATTAGCCAACCGTAATGGCGGCAAGCCAATCTCCTGTCAAATCCTTCTGAGTTTCGAGTCACCTCAGAGTTTCTTAAAGCCCCAAACACAAGACTGTGTGTTCTCGTGTGTTTGGCCATGTTGCCCTGTAAGGCTGTTGGGCCAGCAGTTAATGCTACCCTCACCCACAAGGCTAGTAAGTAAAGAAGGCAGCATTAAATAATGTCAACGTCTGAGCCATGAGTCCCCACACCCCCAGAAGGCTGTCCGGGGCCAGACATCATCGGTCACTGCCTCATCTAGCATTATTTTGGAAAATTTGTTCATTAGAACACAGCGGTAGTGGTCAGTGTTAATTATAAAACTTTGGAGTCAGAATATGATTTTCTCCCCCTTTCACCTTACAGGAATAATTGTATTTTGACCCCTGGGCTCCTACAGCTACTACTAGCCATTTCAAGAGTTAAAAGATAATAAATTCTGTTACAGGACTTGGTATATATGTACCTGCGCTAGGTACACATGTCAATTACAGCCTCAGATGAATGCAAAGTCTTAGGTCAGATCTACCTGATATAAATTAATTAACAATACATGACAACGGCAGGCATACAATCAAAGAGAGCAGGAAGTTCAAAGGTTTTGATGTGTTTGTACAATATCAAAGTCATCAATTGGTTGACCAAATAGAAGTCATTGATAAATTAAATGAGACATTGGGAAAATAATTTGTCAACTGAGTTTAAAAGAAAAAAAAAAACACTCCATTTGTAATGTATGTGTATATTAGAAGTGTGCATTACCATAAATCAATATCTGTGATTTGGGGGAGTGCTCAATCTTGCTTCAATATTTCAGCAATTGTTGAATCCTACTAGGTTTCTGGCACAGGTTGAAACCAGACATTAGTAAATTTTCCTTAGAAAACCTGATAAGAAGCCCTCTTATTTTTAGAGAAATCTGTGTCACTTGCAAGCTACAGCCAAGGGGGAGAAAGATCCTCAAAGCTAAACAAATAAAGAGGCGATTTTCTACGTGATGGCACACTGGGGAAGCACTCAAATATTTATTGTTTGTTACTGAGAAGATTTAGATCATGAAACTTCGGACGTGTCGGTGAAATGCATTTATGAAGTATGAAGTATAACCCCGTTCCTACGAAATGGTATCTGGTATTTGCGGCATTCAGCCTCATTTCTCCTACAGGAGGCTGCCAGAAAGGTCTCTGCTAATTTACCTAGAGCCCGAATCTATGCCACCAAAAAACTAGATCAGCATTCTACTGATCGACACACCTGAGGAATAGCACACACAGCATGCAACTCACATTGAAAGTTTGAACAGATATACTAAACACACAAACACACATGCACAGTCTGTTTCTCATCTTGAAAGTTCAAGGTTTTAGTTAAGCCCCAGGAAGACTTTCCTGTAACAACTGGAAGAGAAATAAAATCCCTGATGACACAATTTCTCTGCTCACAAAATGTAAGTTAAGAAACAGTGATTTAGAAAGTACTGAAAATCCTAAAGCCAAATGGATAACTGAAATGTAAGAGAATTTAGTCTCATCAAATATATAAATTATATATATATATATATATATATATATATATATATATATATATATATATATTCATACACACAGACAAATATGCATTAAGGTCTTTAAGTACCAATGACTAACTGATGAAAAGGTCAATACAAATACATAGCTACTAGAAGGATTTAGCCTTGGAACGCCCAAAATTGAGCACCAGGTACAATTACACTGCCCGTAAGCAAGACAGACATTCTCCAGTTTGTTATGAAGCAAATCTCTGAAGGCTGCATGGGGCATTTAATTGTACATACTTGTCCAAACATCAGCCCAGGCACAAGCAACTGTGAGCCCTGCCCTTCTGTCTGCATACCTGGACTCGCTTCCAGTGAGGGTTATTGTGATCCGGGAGACGTAGACTGAAGGGCAGAGAAGAGCAAAGAGGCTGTGATACGGAGTCTCAAAACCCTGCCGTCCCCCTCTTCAACTTCGGGGGCCTAGCCTAAGGCAGCCCTGCTCATCGCAGCTGCTCATGGACGAACGTTCTAGAAAAAGGCACCGGCTACCTACACACTGCCAGAAATGAGATCCGTAGCTGGTGTCCACCGTTCACTGGGTTAACGGCGTCTCCTTTGCAAGCACTCGGGGTGCTTCTCACTGTCCACCACCCCCCTTACGTCCTAATGGGAAACCCCAAGACACTGTCCACCAACCCCCTTAGTGCTTATGGGGAACCCCAAGAATCGGCAGCAAAAGATTGAAAGCAAAGGACGATTAGGAGCAAAGGCAGATGATGGGGTCTGGCAAGGAATTCAAGACTCCAGGCTAGAAAGTGTGCCTATTGGGAGAAGAGCCTTGCTCACTGCTTCCATCCACCCACTGCTGATCCCTCCCTGAAAAGTCAGAGGAGACCCCCTGATCTTCCCCTACCCACCCATTGCTGCAGATTCATATAACCCCTTCGCAGAGCTCAGCCTGCTTCTCAGGCAGCAGGCAGCGGGCCAGCCTCTGCTGGGAGACTGCATGGAACCCCTCCTGTCTCAACTAAGACAAAAGGAGAATGAAGAAGGATCCCAATTGCCATCTCTGTCACCCCTGGGGAAAAGTCGGATTCACCTGCCGGCCGGCTGCTGGACCTACAGAGCCACTCACCTGTGTCTGGCAGGAGGCTTGACAAGCCAAGCCAGGCGAAGATAGGCACCATCCACTTGAGCAAATCCAGGAGTCTCTCCCTGCTACCTTTTCCTTGGTGCCTTAGCCCTGGGGTGTGGTTGAGCTGACCAACGATGCGGTCCTTCGAAATTCATTCGGCAAAATTGTAAAAATCAAATAAAATTAAAATTAAAAACTAAGGGCCGGATGGGGGGGGAGGAGGTTGGTTCATGTCTAGTCTAGTCCCACCAGGACCCGACGGTCTCCCAGCAGCTTTAGAGACCAAAAGGGCCTGCCGTGGTGTGCCGAAAGCTTGCTCCAGACATTGAATGAGCCCACAGGACACCTCAATCTGATCTTTTATAGTGCTTTGTTTATTACCTGTGTTCCCTTATTTCATAAGGGAACTGAGAAAGAGAGAGAGAGAGAGAGAGAGAGAGAACAGAAACAGATGAAGATGTCTGTTAGTCGCAGTCCAAAGACACCTTTTCTTAAGCCTCATTCATAGCAGCAAGCGAGGCCAAACAACCTCACAATTGTTCTCTCAAATGTCACCTTTCTCTATGGGCCACTGTGTCGATAAAACTCGGGCTCTCTCCTTCTCGCTCCCCGCTCGGGGCCCCTCCCAGCTTCAAAAAAATGAGTATGTTATCCTCCAAATATCGCCAGAGAAATTGACCCTACAAGGGAAGCTTTTTCTTTTTCCTCCCCTCCTCGCCCCTCCTCTCCCTCTTTTCTTTCTTCTTCGCTCAGTGGGAACAATTTGCCTCTGTTCTGCGTGCATTCCTGTGGCCCATTCTCTCCGGGTCCCCTGTGCGGGACGGTGGGCCCAGAGAACACAGGCTCGTATTCAGACCCAGGACGGGGCTCGGGGCTGGGAGTGGGGGAGGAGAAAAGTGAACCAAATGTATCTATGCTTGTTGCGCCGCCAACTTAATACCTGAGCCCAGAAAGACAAAGAGTCTTTAGAAAAAGCTCTGGCTTCGGGTAACCCCTCCCCTCTTCTGCCTTCCCGAGTTCAAAAGATAACAGGAGCTGAAAATAAGCCACGCACGTAATTAAAGTTCTCCAAGTCATTTCAGGAGATATTACCCACGATGACAGGGAGCTCAGGGCAAAGCTTTTTTGATGAGCCATCTCAGCTACTACAGGAAGAAGGGACGACTTTCTTTGTGCATGGGGGCCCCTGGGCATTGGCGCACCAACGCAGGTGCACCCAGCTCCCCGTGACGTGGGCGGTCACGTCCTAGCCCTACCTCCTTGCACCTTAGCAGGGGTGTCACCTTGGTTTGGAAAGTCCCAGATTTGGGAGAAGCAACAATATTCAATCATCTCCGTGTCAACTCAATGGTATTCTTAACAAAGGATAAGTGAACGTTTCCAAACAAAAATTATTTGTGGGTTTATTTTGCTTGGAATCTAGAATTGGGCTTTGTCTACGTAAGAGAGTGGAGAGAAAAAATAAAAAGGTCAGAGGCTGTAGTTCAATGTGAAGGCCCTGGATTGGATCCTCGGGAGAAAGACAAAACAAAAACAACAAAAAACCCACCACCCGCCACCCAAAACCCTGCTCTGAAATTCTGCATATTCACTTGTTATTCACGAAAGCTGTTCCCTCCACCAGACAGGGACGGTGTCCCTGAATCCTCAGTGTCCTGCTATCTACCACGTACTCAATAATTCTCTTCAGATGTTGAAAAAGTCCAGATTGTGGGGAAGAGAACAAACAAGCACACGCTGGATTGCGTTGGACAAGGCAGGCCCACTCACAGGAGCAGATCGTGACATCTCCAGGAGTTTTGCAAGGCAGTTGTTGAACACAGTTACTATGAAAAGTTAAATTCTACAAGCTTGTAACTAAATGAGTTGACTAAAAACAAAGGTAATAAGCTCATTACATCTTCTTCTTTTTTTAACAATACCATCCGATGACCCCGGGTCCTGAGATTGTTCACGCCGATCGCCCTTCTATGGCAGAGTACTATTGTGTATGGGGTGACTACTGGGCGTTTGTGCCCACACTGTATTTAGGTGTGTTACTCTTTGACTTCAAAAGAGGGGGAACTTCATGAGATGACGGGAAATGCCACGAAAATCCAAAACTGCAATAAATCCTTGTTGATTCATGGCCTTGGAGTTGTCTGGATTTAAGAGAAGAATGAAGTAAACATTACTGATGTACTGATTAAACATGATTGATAAATCATAAATGATTAAACATGAATATGATAGACACCATGATTAAACACAAAAATATTCCAGGTCTGGGTTCCTTGTATTGTAAGTAGCATGGTACAGGGGGTGAGGGGTGGGAAATTAAGAAAAAAGTCTTCTAGCACTCAGCGTCTTTTCCCTAATTGAAAGAATAAATGGTCTGTGCCGTTGGGGATGGAGTGAGGCTTCCGCATTCATCTTCACTCTTCTTTCTTACTCCTTCATAAAAATGGAAATGCCAACCTGCGTTCACATGGGAGCTATGTTTTTTCATCTAATCCAAAAGGAAATTCGGCAAAATTCTTTTGTGAGAATCCGTGGACCACACGGAATTGACAGCAAGAAATACTGTGTACATTATAATTACTTGCAAATTGTGTGTTATCGATCCTTTATATCAATCAAATCAGCAAGTACATTTTAATAAAATAAAGTATGTGCATATAAGCGTGAACTTTTTTTCAGAGAGCTAGTTGTTAAACATTTACCAGAGCACCGCCGCCCTATAAAACAGCTCCATATAAGGCAAGGAGGTAATTCTAACGATGTGTAGGATATGTGGGCATATGCATGTAAACGTGTTCAGTTTATCACACCCCTTCCACTGAGTGGAAATAGATTACAAGCCTCTGAAGGACAATAATGTGTAGAAAAGTAGCAGAGCATAAAGGACACACCTACCCTACTGCCTCATCAGAGCCTTCAAGAACAAGAGTCATCCAAAGACGGGCAAAAGACCAAAACTCACAATTTGATTGTGAGCTAAATCCCAAAAGACCTTCGACATGAGAGACAAAATGTTGGCTTCATCCAAGCCACTGAGAAAGACAAGCGTGTCCTCGTGTTGTGGATGAGGGTGAGGAGGCTCAAAGGGCTCTGTGGTGTCCCCCAGGTCACGCTGTTGAGGGTGACGTTGCCCCACTCAGTGTTTCCCAAGGTGGCCCAAAATGCTTCCTTTGGAGCAACTAACACTTCCAAAAGGTTTCATCTCCCTTTGACCTGAATTTAAGCAGGGGGGCAATTCAACAGCAAGAGAAGGGAGACTGAGGGCCGTGTTGTCAACCGTAGCCAAGCTCACTGGGTGAGGGACCTTTCCTGTCAGAGTCCTGGTTTCATCTATCCGTTGGCCCACCTACAGCCCCTGCACCCACCCTGGCCGTGGCCGTCAAACACAGTGACAAATAACTGTGGCAGCATGCAGGGACCCTCCCCCATCAATAACAGCCATAGCTCTCATCCTTCATCCTTGCTGTTGTTATCATTTCTTTAGAATAACAGAACTCTTTCTATTTTTTTCAGGCAGTCTTCTATAAGAGAAAAGTACAATTTAGAGCAAGGGGAAAGTTTCCATGATCAAATGGGGATGCTGGTTACTACTGTTGTGTGTATGTTGGGGGGAAGGAGCCCCCATACTCCATACGGTGGGTCTCCTCCTAAAGCCTAGGTGGATCGTTGGGGATCACCTGCCACTCATCACAAAAAAAACAAAATGAAGTTCGAACCCAGCCTGGGCAACTTAGTGACTGCACAAGACCCTGTCTGTAAATATTTTTTTTAATGTTTTTAAATAGGCTAGGGACGTAACTCAATCTCTCCAGTACCATTAAAAAAAAAATTCAGAATGAGACTTCCATTCTTAAGTGGTTGCAAAAATAACACCATAAGCACACCCTGCGTATCTTGTACCCCAGAAAAGCAAGCAGGTGGGTCACCCATCACAATAACACTAACAGTAGTTATTAAGAGGCAAGCGTTCCATGCACTCGGAATGGGTCGTCACTCTAACTGTTCCGCTACGTCCTGTGGGGACACTCACTGTCACCGTAGGGACTGTGGGAACCAAGAAATGGCTGTATAAAGTGGGTAGATAGCACTCTCAGGCCTCCACTGATTCTAAGCAGAAAAAATGAGGATGACACCAGCTTCCTGGAGGAACAACCAGGGTGAGCCCCAGGAGTCTTCACTTCGGGTTTAATTCCTAGTGGGTCTAGTTTCAGAATTCCTAAAAATGTTGCCTGAATTTGTATTTTGGGAAAGTCGAATGGAGCACCTGGGAGGGCCTGGATGGGCCTCAGCTCAAGCCAACTCTGCCCCCCACTGGCCCTGTGCCTCCAGGGGGCGGGTCAGTGACCAACCTTCTCTCTGTCCCCAACCACCCAGCCTGCCTGTCCCCCTCTTCCCCACCTTGCCTTCCACCAAGAGCGGCACCGCTGTCCCGGAGACAAGAAAAGGCCTGTGCTACCTCACCCCACAAATGCACCCAGCAGGAGCCTGGGCTGGGTATACAGAGGGCTGCAGCACGCCTTTGCTTTCTAGCATAGGAAAGACATTCAGCGACCAGTTCTGCCTCTGGGGCAGAATTTTGCCCACCCTAGTAGAATTCTGAGCATACCCATAAAGGGAGGTCGCAGTTTTAAGAGTCATCAGTCCTCTGGGTTGGGGCTCTGATGCCACAGTATGTTGACTCCTGGTGGTCACTGGTGTTTTCCTTTTGCATTGGACCCACAAATGATGTCACAGGCCCTAAGTTAAAACTCTGCAGAGGCAGTCCAAAGGGGGGCACTACTGGGCAAGACCTCTTCCTCTGGCTTATTAGAGGTGTTACTTGTCCCCTGGACGCCCCATTGGGTGTCTTGTTCTGACCTTGATGGGCTCCTCCTCTGCAGAGCGCGGGGAACAAGAAGAGGGAGTGCACACAGGTGACTACCCAAGCTGGTGGCTTTGTCCTGAGCTCTTCCCACACACGAGGGATTTGCCTTCTCCCCCACGTACACCATGTCCACTTTGTATTCTGCTGCACTCCTATTGACCATTACTCTAGGAGATTGACTTAGGGTAAAATTTCTCCCCAAAAGATAAAGGCTTGTGAACTGGCGCGTAGCACTGGGATTCGCCCTTGTGAGGGACAGTACCAGGAGCAGTTCTGTGAGGAACTCCTTTTCCTCAGAGTTCCCAGCTTCCTAGACCATGAGCGATGTTCCAGTATTTTCCAGGGCCGACTAGCATGAATTCCCAAATGGTGGGAGCCCTGCCTGACTTCTACCATTGGGGGCAGCGCCCAGTACAGGACAAGGCTGTACACAAAACAGACGCTGAAAAAAAATATTTAGAGCACCAGGACTTTTGTCTAGATCTCCTCAGGATGCAGGGTGCGAGTCCTGGGCTCACTAACCCTGTCACCAGCACCTGTCATACCTTGAACATCACGTTTTTCACAGGTAGAAACGAGGAGAGAACTGTCCTTCCTTTCCGGTCCCTTTCTCTCTTCCCCTGTATCAGTGTTAGCAACAACCAACAGCAACTGGGCCAGGCCCCTTGGCTCGTTAACAAAGCCAAACAGGTGTGAGAGATTAGCTCCCTGGACAGAGCCCCTGTCCAATGAAACAATGTCAAATTCTCTCCTAATAAAGTCCAGAGCTGTAAGCAATTCTCCCATGTTATTAAGCAGGAAAGAAAACACAGCCCGGCTCCTTCCCAATTAGCTCCGAAGACCCTCCGATGAGTCGAATTTAAACCAGAGACCTGCTACGAGCTGGCTTCCACTACAGACAGACCCTGTCTCCCCAGAATGGAAACTCACTGGCCCAAGTTCCCAGCCATCTTGGCACGATGGCGCAGACAGCCCCCCACGCCCCCACCCCAATATCCAGAGGCTGTCTCTGCCTCTGATTCAAACCATCTTTGCAACTCCCTGCCAGATCTCTTGCTTTGATTTTCCATATGGAGGCTCGGTCTCATTTGCCAGATTAGTGTTTACGGGGATGTGCGTTTTGACAGTTCCGCTGTTGGAGAGACAGGGGTTGGGATGCTGCCCCTTGAACGTGAGTCACTTGCTTGTCATCCGAAAGAGGGGGAAAGGTCAACATCCTGGAGCAATAACAACCAAATAGAAACCCCAATGGCACCTAGTGGTGGAGATGGCTCCACTCGCTTTTCCTTCAATCCCTCCATGCCCCGCTTCAAACCACAGAGTAGAAAACAGGAATGCTTCACTCCAGGAGATGCTTCCAAGGAGGGTCCCTAGCTCTACTGCTTTTTGATTACATACTGGGTTCGGGACGCTCGTTGCCCCATCTTAGACAGCACAGATGAACTCTCTTTCAGTCCTGAATATCTTTCATGAAAAGGGAATGTATAAACAGTCTTCATTATAATGAGCTCTTAGTAAATATTATGATTGCTCAGCACTGCCCTAAGGCTTTAAAGCATTAATTCATTTAATTCTCACAAGAACCCTGCGAGTTTCCATCTTGTAACTTTGTAAATGGGAGGACTGTTAAACAAGTTACTTGTCCAAAGCATACGCAGCTAGCAACTGATAGAATGACCACTGAAACCCAGATTCAATTGGAGTAATGACAGACTTTAGTTCTAGGCACCTAATATCCTCAGTCCCTCCTCAGCTCCCCCTACTGGGCTCATGGAGAGATTACATTTCATTGGCTTTGGTGCTACCATGTGACCCGTATTGAACAATGAGTTAGGAACCAAAGTATGAGTATCATTACTAGACGAAGATGGTTTCCCAGTATATACTGTTTCCTCTCTCTTCTCCCATGTTCACTGGTCATGTTCCAGAAAGTTCTCCCAGCTTTGGTCTCAGAAAATGGATGACAATGAAAATAAGAAATACCTCTGGGAACCGTCTAGACTCTCAATATTTCCTGGTCTGAAGGTTGTTACAAGGGCATTAACTTTACAATAATATAAAAATACTTGTTCTGTGTGGGTATCTGGGTTTTATTTTACATTAAAAGGTCAAAAAATATTTGAAGAGTATAGCTACATAATTCTGCCAGCACGGACTGGTACACCATTAGGACTCCTGGTTAAAAATAATTTTTCATGTTTCTTTCATCTTCTTTCTGCGTAGGGGTCCAGACATTTTTATCTTCTGAAATACGAGAACTAAAACTTTTGCTCCAGTTTCTGACAGAAAAGGACAAAGTAGAAACATGAATTTAAATAGAAAATGCATTAGCCGAGCAGAAAGTCCGCAAATATTTCTCATCTGGAATTTTCTTAAGGATCATCGCCGCACTCCAAAAGGCACGATGGGATTGGGTCTGAAATGGAGAATTTGGCCATTGATGAACCCTTGGGCCCACTCTCTGCCTCTATCAGCCACCACCCCCCGCCCCCCCAGAACACAAACCTGCGTGGTTCTTGTAATCACTAGCAAATGTGCTCGTCACTAACTGCACACAAAAAGGAAACAAATGAAAATGGCTCACAAGACATTAACCCTGGAGGGCTCACCCAAGGCACAAGAAGGTCCAGATGGCGTCTAACTTGTCCTTCTTGGCAAATGACTCGATTTGATTCAGAGGAAGCCTTTTAACTCATCTAGAGAAAAACCAAGATACAACGGGCAGAAGAAAATTGTAACACGTTCCCCTGCCTTTACGCAGCTCAGTCAGTGAAGGAAGGCTGTTGCAATACCAGGGAGTTTGGAAAGTTAGGGAGTCACTGAATGTCATGCTCAAACAATTAACAGTCCACCTCCTACCTAACACTGGCCATCTGACATTGAAACAGTGTGCAACTCATTTCGGTCCTGTGCACCACCACTCCCAAATGAAACCATCACTGCGTGAGGAAACGATAGGACTGCTAGTCTTTAAATTTATTGTTTCCCACTCATTTTAGGTTTAATGGTGTTTCTTTACTAAGTTACTGATCTACTCATCTGAAAAGGCACTCTGGACTATATTCTAGACCTTGTGCCTTCTCGAAATCCAGTTCCCAAACCAAACCCCAGGTCTCTACCACCCACCTGCAGGCAAACTGCTGAGTATTCAATCCCAACTCAGCCCGCCAAGAATTCTCCATCAGCACTTGGTGGCTGTTGACCAACAATGGTTTCCCAAGCTCTGTGCTTGCTGATCTAACCTCATTAAGCCAGTGCAAGAGGTCTATGTGATTGATTTATCATGCATAATAAAACCATGCTATTACTCACAGGTAACCTGGCACACTATCTGTGCCTTCTGGAAGAGGTAACACACCAGCAACATCATAAACCACCTCGCATTTAGGGGAGAGATAAACTGCTAATCTGCGGTTGTCATAACATAAATGATTTTCATTACAGTCTGGAACAACACTAAACTTCAAGGTCTTATAATTATGACCCATTGATTTTTTATTGTCACCTGCTTAAAAGCAAAAGCATAAAACATTATCATCTTAACACCCAGGTTCAGTTGAGTGTGAACCCTCCTGCTATAAACTACAGGTGGCGACCAGCAAATTAAACCGGTGACTCCCTCCTCCTCCATACCCGGAAACGCATCCAAGAAAAGCCTGCATCAGACATGAATCACACATGACGGGACCACTCTTACACTCTCATGGCATTTCTCTCTCCTTTGACCTTGTTGCTCAATTTTCCCCTGTTTGATAAGTATATATATTTACTGTTACTCGACTATACAGCCAACTCGTAACAGCTGCAGACTTAAGGAACAAAATGCTTGAATTTGAATCCCGATTCCCTATATTTAGTGGTGTGAACTTTGGCTCTCTGTAAATTGCGAATACTGGTAAAGAAGCAATCTCCCAATATTCTTAGGAGGATGAGATGAATCAAGTCAAGTCAAGGACTTAAACGGATACCTGCCCAGAAGAAAGCATTCAACAGAAGGGCAAGGGTACATCACATGCGAAGAGTGTTACTGTATTATAATTGCATTACAGTGTAAATGAAGGCACGATTGTTCTTTCTTGCCTTTAAAAAAAGAAGTCATTGCTAATAAAATACCTGTTTTAAAACAGGTCTTCAGATATTTAGACTGAACTCCTTACATGTAACTCTTGGGATATATAACATTTTAAATCCTGTGGGTTTAAGACGTACCCTGGATGGGAGTAAGGGATGTGGTGTGAAGGGGATGAGATTTTATATTTCCAGTTTTAGCAAACTTTTGAACAAATATGTGGAAGGTATGAAGGATACGATATTTTTATTAGGATATTCATCCCCAAAGTGAACTGTTTGAGGCAGGTATAAAGACCTGTGACTCCGACACAGACATAGCACAGAAAGCAATTTTTTACAGTAAGTAGAAAGCAAAGGACCTTCAAGTGCTCTTATCGGTCTAGACTGGGATTCTATAAACTCACAGGACTTGCAACTTGTACTCTAGAGTTGAGCCCCTTCACTGAAAGGAGAGACACAAAAATATCTAGATCTTAGGACTTATAATCTCATGACTACACGTCACCATGAAAGGAATGACTTCCCCTTGTAGGAAATAACATCACTATGAAGATAGAAAATATAGGGGACGTATCAATTAGCAGTAATGACACCCTCAAATGTCTAAGACTTTTCTTCAAAAGGACCTAACACAATGCACTTGCTTCCTGCATATATGTATGTATGTGTGTGTGTGTGTGTGTATGTATGTATATATGTATATTAAATGTCTTTGTGCCCCATAGTCGCCTAACATGGACAAGTAGTCAACAGCAGTCAACAGGGAAACATCAAGAGGGACCAAAATATCACCTTCCAGATGTGTCAGCTTTGTGATAAGTTATGTTTAAATTTTACCCAAAGTAAAATAAAGTGTCAACAGAAACTCCTGTTCAAACTCTCTGATCAGGTCAAGCAAACAACCAATCGAAAAAAATCAATCAAATGTGAAAGGTGGCCCAAAGGGGTGAGAATGCCTCGCTCCGTGGTTCCCATAGGAGCCAGGTCGATTGAACATGTCTCTTCCCAGCTGTCGCTTCTCCTTGAGGCCGTGAAAAAGCCAGAAGCACATCAGAGAGGGTCGTTTGGTGAGCAGGTTGAAAACTCAATGGTCCAGACCAATGTGATGGAAAGTGGAGGATTCTGGGAAGGATCTTCTCAAAACAAACGTCAAGTCAGCCCCATAGTCAATTTTTTGGGAGGAGAGGTGGCCAACACCCAAAATCCCTTCAGGATTAGAAACAGAGATGGAAATTCCCTTGGGGAATGAAAAATTCAGCCTTGATCTAAAATTCCACAAATGCTCAAGGGAGTTAAGTTAGCTCACGTACTTCTGAGATTGGAGCAAAAACATCCCAGGAGATTAGATAGGCTGACAGTAATTGGCTCCCACATGGTCCATCCAGTTGAAAACAGATTGTGTTTCTCCAGGCATAAAGGATCAACAAATGAACGAGTGCCTAATCCAATGTTTTAATCCCAAGGAGAAGTTAAAGTACAAGTCAGAAATGGGACTGGAGTCCAATACTATAGCCTTAAAATGGCAGAATGAATGGGTTTGCTGTATAGGAAGGTGTGTGGGTCTCATTTCCCATGATAGATCTAATTCTAAGCTTCTAGAGCAGAAGGAACTTCTCATGGACAGTCATCTGTGTGGATGGGTTCAGGAACCAGCTGGGCTGATGTTCAAATGG
This sequence comes from Ctenodactylus gundi, assembly GCA_004027205.1. Taxonomy (NCBI): domain Eukaryota; kingdom Metazoa; phylum Chordata; class Mammalia; order Rodentia; family Ctenodactylidae; genus Ctenodactylus; species Ctenodactylus gundi. The sequence goes on from PVKB01000110.1 coordinate 1,108,545, forward strand.
TTTCAGCGGGAAAAGACTAGAAACCAGCAAGGAGTGGCTATGACAACAATCTTCCTGCCTTCCCACTCAAGGGTAACTGACTTCAAAACACAGGCTCATTCTAGCTCTCTTTCCTTTCTCTTTTCTCTTTCTTTCTTCTTTCTTCCTTTCTTTTTTCAGACAAGGTCTTGTTCTGTAGTCCAGGCTGGTTCTGAGCTCACTATGTAGCCCAGGCTGGCCTAGAACTCACAGCAATCCTCCTGCCTCAGCCTCTTGAGTGCTGGGACTGCAGACATGTGCAACCACGCTCAGTTTATGTGGTGCTGGGGAATCTAACCCAGGGCCTTGCACTTGCTAGGCAAGTGCTTTGACCACTGAACCACACCTCTAGTCCTCTATTCTCTCGTATCTTAACATGGGCTAAGACCGAAGCACAGAGGACTGAAACTTCACAAGTCAATCATAAGCTAGATACAAGTGACGGCACTCAGTGTGAACGTACAAATTACTACAAACTATCTAAAATAATTTAGTGACTTGTATACATACATATGCTTTTCTGAAGTAGCAGTAATGCTAAGATCTGTCCATTCATTCATTCATTTTTACTTTTGTGATACTGAGAATTGAACACAGAATCTTCGTCCTGAGCCACATCCCTGGCCCTTTTTGTAAACGGGTTCTCACTAAGTTAATAAATTGTTCAGACGAGGCTCAAACTTGTGATCTTCCTATCTCAGCCTCTCAGAGTGCTGGGATGTATAGGCCTGTGCTACAGGGCCTGTTGAAGATTTTGTTCTTAAGATGAATACATGCATTAAAAATAGAAAAGCAGGTGGGGAGAGAGACAGTTGGGAAGAGAAAGCTTTCTGAGTAGAGCTATTAAGTAAGGAGCTTTACACAGATCCTCTCATGTCATCCTCCCAAATCTACAAGATCTAGACAATGATGCTCATTATGTCATTGTTTATAATAGGGCAAAATTGAAACCAGACTTCTTTAGAACTGCCGAGAGTCAGTAAGCATTGTGCTAGCATTTGCACTAGGGCCTAGAGGAGCTTCCCACCAGATCCTTAAAAATTGTAAGGAATTCTGTACTGATAAATAGCAAAGTTTATCATATCCAATGTGAGAAGTATTCAACATTATATACATAACAGAATTACCAAAATATTTAGCCATTTGCTCGGTTAGCCGTGTGTCTGTAGGTAGCATAGCTGCATATTAACAAAGTCAACGTGTTACAAATGCGTGGTGGGATCATGAATATTTATTTTTGTCTTTATACTTTCCTGCGTTTTCCAAAATTTTTACAAGAAGCACAGTTGCTCTCATAATCACATGATATAAATATTTGACAGAAATAGCTTATTTACCATATGCTGTTAACACTCATATGTAAACACACAGTACCCCTCTGCTAAAACACCAGGGCCAAGGGAGTCAGGGTGGCCATATTTTTCAGGTGATGTCAGATTACAGAAAGGTGGGAAGAGTCTGAAATATGCCTGTCAGTATTCTGCCTGCACCCATGGAGTTACATGAAAATGTTTGGGGAGTTTGGGCAGAAAATGTGGAGAAAGAAATACCAGCTCCAAAATAATAAGTGGGATTCTCAGAGGAAAATATTGGAAGTTTAGGAATTCTATCTCTTCAAGAGACTTCAATAAAGATACTGAAAAAATTATTTTTAAAAAAAACTTTGATATTCTGATGACAGGTAACGTTACAAGACCCCAGATCCTTATACTGACAAATACTTAGCATATTTCTACCATGGAAACAGCATTATTTGCTAAAGTTCTTCATCATTATTGACAATATTTTGGGTCTAGCACAGGAAATGATTAAAAACATATATGGATTATTCCCATATATAAAGTAACTCTAAGGCTGGACGAATAGCTTGGTGGTTAAAGTGCTTGCCTAGCAAGTTCAAGGCCTTGGATTTGATTCCTCAGCATCAACTAACCCGATTGTGATGGTGCGCACCTGTAACCTACCACTCAGGAGGCTGAAGCAGGAGAATTGCCAGGTAGGTGTTTGGTCCGAGGCCCGCCTGGACTACATAGTGAGTTCAAGACCAGCAAGGCCCTGCTTCCAAAAAGAAAAAGAAAGAAAGAGAAAAACAAAGAAAAAAAGAAAGAAAAAGAGAGAGAGAGAGAGAGAGAGGAAAAAAGAAAGAAGAAAGGGGGAAAAACTCTAAGCATTAAGTTATACTTCATGACATGTTTAATAATCTCAGGCAATCCTAACAGTGTAATCTTAAGATAAAAAGTGTCATAAACATTTTAATAAGAACATATGGTGGAGGAAACTGATAGAGGTAACCCTTTGTCATCACCTGTGGCCTAGGACTCTAGGTAAGAAAGGGTCACGGAAGCATGAATGCAAGTCATATTTAATACCTGGACACTTAGCTGATTGGCAGCTGTAAATCATGGATATTCAAGACAGATGGGATATTTGATTCTATCCAAGCACTGAAGTTTAAGCAAAGGATTATGTTACTTAAGGATTCTATCCTGTTAAATATTCAGGTGTGTTTCCAAGGAAGATTACACGATATCTTGCTTAAAAGAGAATTAATATGAGGTAGATATTGAGTAGATAATTATTTGCTCACAAGCATTTGAAGCAGGATGAAAAACTTACAGCCAAAAATGATTTTTTTTTCCCTTAAAGTAGGAAGTTTCCCAGATGTGTTTTCCCTTGGCAAAATAAGCCAAGCACTAGTTTTCCTACAATTCCTTTTTAGAAGGCTAAAAGAGTTTCCGGTGAAGAATCAAGGAGTAGCTGTCATTCAGCAATGGAATAACCAATTGTACGACGTTGTTCCATACCCAGAGAAATCTAAAGTAGCCAGAATATTGTTCCCAGGAAAGGTTTGAGTTTCTGGAAGCAAAGAAAGAACCCAAAGTGTGCAAATAGTGACTGAGCCATTGGGACAATGGATGAGGGAGTTCACCAGGCTTTTATGAAACTCTATGTTCCATTCCAGAAACTTAAAAAATGCAAATAATAGCGAGAAGATGGCCATGGGCAACAACAGTGGAAGCTGCATAAATCATCCTCCTGCCTTTGGTGGCCCTGGGGATTGGTGCTCCAAAGAGGAGGCGTGCATGAAAAGCTCATTAAGGTTTCCATCAATTCCAGAGTGTATTCTTCCAGCTATCACATCCTGGGGGAGTCTATTAGTGGCCTTTTACCCATTCCCCAAACTTGTGGCTGAACAGAGGACCCACCAGAGAGGAGCGATACACAGTTTTTTTTTTTTTTAATCAACTGTGATACTTTAGGTGTTTCATTCAACTCAATAGACAAGACCTTTGTTGGCCTTAGGCAAAGGCTAATAGTTGAACAAGAATAGAACCAAGCTTACATGCTGAATGTGAGTCTCCCGCCAATCAGCAGGAAGGCTGTGGCACATCCATCCTACCCTTCTGGTACCCAGGGAAAGTGAACCAAGATGTCTCAACCACCATACTATGGATATTTGGAGTAGGGCCATTCCTCGTTGTGGTGTGAGGGTTGAGGGGCTTCCCTGAGCGGGTGGGGAGAATCTCTATTTTCTATTCACTCCGTTGTCCCCAGATGAGAACCGTGAACTCAATGGATAGAAAGCTCCGCTCTGCGTAATCCTGTGTGCCAAAGCTTCTCACTGGACTTTCAGCATGTTTGAAAACCCTGGGGGTTTTGACAACAATGAGTGTCCCCTCAAGTCTCATCAGAAGCTTAAGCAATAGAAAGATCATTTTCACGACTAAGAGAGGCCTTCCCAAGAAGCGCATTGAGCCCTGTGTCCAGAAGCCAGTGTGTCCTCTGGACATTTGGCTGTAACTTGGAGATCTGAGAAGCATTTGTAGTCAATACATTCATATCTTTGTTTAACTGCTGGAGAGTCAGTGTTAGAACTCACTTAGAGTAGTGGTCCCTAACCGCTGGGCTGCAGACCAGTACCAGCCAGTTAGGAACCAGGCTGCACAGAAGGAGGTGAGCAGTGGGCCAGCGAGTGAAGCATCACCTGTACTGACAGTTGCTCCCCATCTCTCAGTGCAGACAGACCTCTGCTTCCTGCCACGTTAGCAGCAACATTAGATTCTCACAGGAGCTCAAACCCCATTGTGAACTGTGTATGCAGGGGATCTAAGTTGCACGCGCCTTGTGAGAATCTAGTGCCTAATGACCTGAGGTGGATCTGAGGATGTGACACTAGCAACTAGCACCCCATGCCCGCACCACACCCCAATCTGTGAAAAACGGTCCCTGGTGCCATAGGTTGGGAACTGCTGCTCCAGGAGACAGCTCAGCTAAGCCACAGAAGAGCTGCCCAAACATTTCCAGGATTCTCTGTGGTGTATGGCCACTCCGAGACCAGGATTGACTTTAAAAGTTGTAAAAGTCATATAAGAGTCATACAAAGAATCCCCAGCCAACCCTGGTACCATTTACAGATAGATCATCTGGAGTTAGGACCAGCCTCTGTCTATTCTGAAGACTGAATGAGATATCTCAGATTTAAAGACCAGAAAAGCCAAACCTGGCCAGATGTGTTGGTACTCACCTGTAATCCCAGCACTCTGGGAAACTGCAGCAGGAGGATTACAAGTTTGGGCCCAGTCTAGGCAACTTAGTGACTTCACAAGTGTTTCTTTCAAAATAAAAGATTTAGAAAAGGAAATATCTGGGGATATGGCTCATTGCAAAGACCTTGGATTCAAATCCCAGTATAATATAACAAAGAAGACAGAGAGAGAGAGAGAGAGAGAGAGGAATGAAGAAAGGAAGGAAGGAAGGAAGGAAGGAAGGAAGGAAGGAAGGAAGGAAGGGGAGAAAGGAAAGGAGGAAGGAAGGGAGGGAGAAAGTGAAAGCTGGAAGAAAGGAAGAAGACCACTGAAACCTTTCCTCACTTTGCAGCAGGTTAGGAAAAGCTACAAAACAGCAGAGCAGGAACAGAACTCATGACAGAGGGGAAAGTGTCCCACTGCTAAAAACCGACTGATCAAGCTCACAGCCACTAAGGAAAAGAAAAAGCGTCAAAGCAAACAAAAGCTTCAATCCAATCACGGTCAGTCCTGCTTGGGTGGCTCCGGCTCTCAGTGTTGGACAACACTTTCCCAAAGAGTTTCTTTAGATATTCTTAACTTGACAAAATAAACACTGTCTCCGTCACATATTAGAAATGCTGGTGTCTACAACAGCAAGTCTGATTCTCTCTTAAGTCACTACACAGACTGGAGGAACAGGTGAGGCAAAGGTGGATTATTTTTAAGCCTTCCAGTGATCTCCTACTTCCTCGGATCCCCTCCCCCTCCACACACACCATCCCCTGCTGTCATTTATCACAACTGGCCCAATCCTGTGGCATTCCACTCATTTTTCATCAGGGCACTGACCTTCGCCAACTAAACAAGCAAGGTGCATTCTGGGAGAGCGCTACTGCCAGACATGGGGGGTGAGAAGAAGGAAACAATCGATGCTCTAGGACTTTCCCACACCTAGAGAATCAATTTTATCAGTGTTTGGACACTGGGTGTCAAGGCTGCTCCGATGGGAGCCAAAGGTTCTGTGGGGGCAGGAGATCACAGGCAGCTGCTGGCAAGCCTTCCTGGAAGGGCTCGTTCAGAGGGACCTACCTGTCACACGGGGCCCTCCAAGATGAGGGTCCCTCCGCTGTCTCAAATGTGAAAAAGACCCCTGGCCAGGTTTCCACCATGCCCTCCTTGTGCAAGAAAATATGAATTGGATCTAAAAAGAGGCAGATGCTAAGAGTATGAGGCCCTGCCTATAGGAGCATATCAAGACTGGTCCCATAGGAAGGCTTGGTGGCACAGACCTGTAATCCCAGCACTGTGGGAGCCTGAGGCAGGAGGACTGTAAATCTGAGTCCAGTTTGGATAATCGAGCAACTTAGTAAGAGCCTGACTCAAAGCTTAAAAATAAAACAAGAGTTACAGACGGAGGGATAAGGCTCAGTGTGAAAGCCCTGGGCTCGATCCCCGGTACCAAAAGACCCACACCTGCCACCTCTCCAGACTCCAAGATCTGTTTATCCCAGGGATGACCAAATCTCCTGTGTCTCTCTTCCTACAGCTGTTCTCTAGGGTGGCGATGACTGTGGTTTTCGTCAGAGGTGAGCAGAAGGTGAGTTCCAGACCGGTCAGGCTGCTCTTGGGTAACATGTCTGAGCAGAGGAGGCTGAAGCTGCTGCCTTGGTGAAGACCCTTCGTTAGATTCTGCACACTGGCCTTCCCCCTCCATCAAGGGCGCCGTCCTCTGCTGGTCCCTGGGCCTGATGCCGATTCCTCTTTCCAAGGCGCTCTGCCTCATCCCCCACCATCTCCTGAGCACTCTCCGCAGCGGGACTCGGCGAGCTGGCCCCCTCTGCGAAGTGGCCCTCGCGTGCCCCACTAAGCTCCTCTCCACAGCTCTACCCTTCCTCCACCACAAGCAAAGCAGGTCAAACGTTGCTGCATTCAGCTGCCCGACCCTCACATTCCCAGGCCCTCCGTGGTAGGTGGCATGTACTAGGCACACCATGACTATCCTCTGAGCACGTGAATATGTAGATTTTTACATCCCAATACTCTCTGCTCCTGATAATTTCAGACGCCCAACCCATACACGTGGGCTACTGCTTGTTGCCAGGCACATAAAAACATTAGAACCACAAAGTATAATGTGAATGCGCCCTTGCTCTGTATTCATTTGTCATAATATTTGAAGTAAAATTAATGCATTAAGAGAAATTATATGAGCACTAAATTCAAAGTACAAGGTGTCCCCAAAGTCACCCTCTATAGGGAAAACATGTATGATGAGTTTTTGGGACATCCTGCCCTTATTGGTCTACAGGAGAATGACGGTGATGGAATCCTTTGCACATTGTTACCTACAGCTGCAGCCTCAGCTCCGTGGCGCTGGAGTCTCTATTTTCTGTGTGGCTGGACAAGGGGCACTGGACTCACCACCCCCAACTCTGCGTGCTGCAATCTCCTTCTTCCCACACCAACCTACTCGCTTTGCCCCAAGCAAGAGGACTGAGCAAATGAGACAGAGCCTAGGAAAGTCCAGTCCCGGTGACACACGTGTCACCTCTAGGGCATTCCTACATGACCTGTGGACTTCATGGTAAGTCAACCTCTTCCTGATACCAGATGTCACGGTGCATGACAGACACATCCTCTGGGGACCCACTAGGACCCTGCATGCCTGCCTGAGGTAATCAGTGAAGATCTCCTGATTCTGAAACCTCCTAGACCTTGCCCGAGAATGCTAAAAGGAATCCTGGGTGGCATTCCTTGTCCTGCCCTGTAGCTACTTCTGACGGATTCTGGTAGTAGGGAGACTGCAAGGAGGGTTGATGTAGAAAGAAAATGCATTCCTCCCCCTGTTTCCCTGCTGTTCCTGCCAATGTCCTTTAGCGGCAGTATTGCATCCCAAGGAGTAGCTGGGGAAGACTCTGGGTCCTAAAGCCACCCATCCTCGAAGCCCTCCTTCAGAGGTACAAGTCAGCAAGCCAACATGGCGACTTCCTCGGAGCCCTGAACACCAGCTTCATTGGTTCCTCCTCCAAGTACCTGAGGTGCGATCAGCAACCGTATGGATCCTTTTCCTCAGAGACTTAGGGTTCGTCCCCATAGCGCTCTTCCTCTAATTCTTAGGCCTCAATAGCCCTAATCACTCTCCTTATTTCTTAGACCTTGTGTGGGGTAGCTTCCCCCTATAGTAACACTGTTATCCCACTTTACTTCTGTCAGCCCTCTGGCACTTATCTAACTTAGTTTTGTCCATTGAAGTTCTCACTGTGGTTTGACCACCTATTCTCCAGCATATCCCCAGACTAACCGTAATAACCAGAAGTTATTTCTGGTTGCTACCTCATGGAGGAAATTAAGATCAAACCCCAGATATGTTTCAGTTCGAAATTGCAGCAGAATCTAATATAGGTAAGCATTTATTTCATCACTGGTTTGATGCTAATTGTCTGCATAACCTTCAACAATTCACAAAGGCTTCTGGAGTCTTGAAACCATCCACAGGAGCAGTCATCTGAACTCCTTGTTCAGTTCTAAAATGGCAGAACAAAAAAAAAACTATATAAAATACCCATCAAGTCTGCATTAGAGAAATATGATCATGAATCTAAAGCTATTTTGAATCTCAACAGGCTGTGAAAACACAGCCAAATTTTGGTCTCTCTCAGTAGGTTTTACAAGGCAGATCCCTCCACCTGCCCCAGCCACACAGGAAATGTTCCAGATCTGCTGCTTTGTGGAAAGCTCACAACTTAACAGGAAGAGGTTTAAACCTACCATTTCCTCCAGTGATAAGAACCTGCTCACGCCTTTGTAGAATAAGGTTCACTCCGAATGTCACAATGACAGGTTGGCCAGCCTCTGCTGGGGGAGTTGGTGTGAGGGACGGTTGGGACACAGCCGGAAGGGGAGTGGTGGGGTAAGAAGAAGAAGAACCCACTTCTTTCACATTTGGGACCAGGCCAAAGTATCATATTCCAGTTGAAAACGGGTGAGGACATCAGGAAGAAACCTGGTGAATTAGTGGAAAGTGGAGGTGGGGAAAGAGGCGGCACCATCCATTGGTAAAACTGGACCTAAACAGGTTTCCTTCATTACTTTGCCAATTGGTTTTGCAACGAATTGGAGGAAACTCGGTGACATGTTCAAGGAGGGCACGGACAGTGTCCTGGGACCAAAATAAACAACCATGAAGAACTTGGCAATTTCTCATTGGCTGTTTAAGAAGTGAGTTATAGATACTGAGTTATGAGTGACTTCTTCTAAGTTTATACAGTAAAAATTAAAATAAGGCTGCAAATGACATGTTTTGCTTCTAAAATTTAAGAGATGAGCATCAAATAACAGGTCCATTTATGGAACACAAAGGACTAGAGAGAAAAAAGGTAGAATAAAGTCAAATATTTAAGATGCCATAACATAGAATCGACATACTGAATTCAAACTATTTAGTTCCAAAATTCCATGAACCAAAACCATATAAGGCTTCTAAGCTCTAGGGATTTTTATTCTAGAAGCAAATGCCCCTGTTGCCAAGGTTGACATATTCTTATGAATGCACATAAATGAATGAAAGCCTTAACAATTTGTGTACTATGAACCCATTTGGAAATTGCTGAACCTGTTTGGAAATTTGATGAACCCAGTTGGAAATTTGATGAAGCCTAGGATTCCTCAGGATTTTATGTACAAATGCTTTACTTGAGATACAGAAAGTCATAAAAAAAATAAGTGATATTTAAATACAGCTAGACAAATATTTAGAAAATAAAGAATTACTTTTGTAAACCTCGCCTTCTCACCTTGTTCATATATTTTTTTCTCACAAAAATCTGCTTACTAAACTATCTTCTGAAAAACACAAGGCTGTCTTGGTCCAAAGAACAGAGTAAAGTGTCTCCAAAGGGCACGTCACTAAGAAGACGATCTAGCAAAGCTAAACTGTTTGGTTCCAATCACATGACGTAAAAACTAAGCAGACAGTAGGAAAATCAAGGGTAGGCAGGGGCTAGGAGAGTGGGCCTGCTGAGCAGGAGGGAACATGGGTGATTCTTAGGGCGGTGAGTCTGTTCTGTAATCGTGGACAGGTGTGGTAATGCATTTGCCCAAGTCCATACAGTTAGGACACGACGCCAAGGAGGATGCTTGTGAGCATGTATCATGTACCCATGTGAGCTCACTGACTGTGAGAAGTGTACCACACAGAGAGAGAGAGGACACATGGATAGGAAAGTCATCCTGTGTGTGCAGGGTCATGCACAACATGGAAACTCTGTATATTCCGTTCAATTTTACTATAACCTAGCACTTATCTAAAATACAGTCTAATAAAATTTTTCCTGTTAAAAAAAAGAAAAAGAGAACCACCAAAAAGAAAAAAGAGTCCTTCTCACACCACCAGTTCCCACCAAGTAGGGGGAACAGCACTCAATGAGCCACGTGGTACCACCTCAGTGATGTCACCAAGAGGGAGGTGGGACGAAAGAGTGGAAAGTTGGGAGGGTTGTCACTGTGGTGTCTCCTCCCCAGTCACCGTGCATTTATCAAAGTTTTTTCGAATCTTGTCCCTAGTCAATAGGAGACATGTTCGTGTAGCCTCTAACCCGACAGTGATCTCCCTCCCCTGAGATACTCAGTCGGAGCAGCAACAGTGCCTGGGCAGCTTCGATGGCTGGTTGATCTAATATTTCATATACATACACCGTTGTCCTTGGAGAATCGCTGGGCTAGAAACTGAGATAGAAATGCTCATGGTAACTTCTCAGATGCTTTCTTTAGCCCCATCCTGGATGCTACGGATACCATGCCTTCCTGGCTGGAAGATCAGGGAAAACTTTAAATCAGAGGTGATTACCAGGAAGTATGTCCCTGGAGCAACCTGGAAGCCTTGCATTCAGACCTGTCACACACACTTAGGATCTCCATCAGCGGCTGGTCTGGGGCTGGCAAGACCCTGGGAGTGACCCTTGTGACCTCCTCTTTGTAAACTACAAAGTAAATTCATCCCTCCCGAATTCGGCTCCCTCCATTTGGCGAGTAGGGCCTCAGCAGTCCAGATGGCTGAGTTAATTGAAATGAAAACCATTTTTCTTGTGGCCAACTCACTGTTCCACATCGAGCAGTGCCAGGGGTAGCTTAACCTCTTTCTACCCAAGCTCACAAAAAGGCCACACGTCTTCTGAGGGTTGAGCGGGCCTGCCTTTCCGTCGGAGGAGACCAAACAGGGAGTCCGCAGTCAGGGAAATCCTTTGGGAGCTCGGAGAACTCGGCACTCTGTTCTGTGCCCAGATTCAGACTACTCTGCATCTTGAAATTTTTTTATCTATAAATCATGCATGGCAAAATTTGACTTCTCGGTGTGTGAAATGACATGGCTGATAGCTTCTGCTGTCTTCAGTCACCTGCGGATGTGGCTTTTGGGAGTTTCTACCCTTGTCTGCCAATTTCTGCCTTGCCGCGTTACCACACTTCCACACAAGGAGCTATGAAAACTCTGCCTTTTGATCTCTGACCTTCATCAAGTTTAGGGATGTAGAAATGAGGAAACAACAGTGTGTGTGTGTGTGTGCGTGTGTGTGCACGTGCGCGTGTGCATATGCGTGTGTGTGCACCTGTGTATTTTCTGAATTAATTATTCTTAGATGATCTTTACCAGAGCTACAAAAAGTACAATCAACTTCACCAGAAACTATATATATATTTGTGTATACATGTGACTATATACATGTCTGTCTCTCTATATATGAAAACCAAATTTTGCTCATGCTTACTTTTTCCCTAATGAATATTACAAAGTAATGTTGTTGTGATACATATGTGTGCAAAATCCTCAAGCCCAATGTAACCATTGTATCGCTGTATACTGCATATGTATGTATATATGTGTGTGTGTTTGTGTGTATACACATATATATACTAATAAATATCAGGGGGAAAATGAAACTGTATAAATGAAAAATCTTTGGCCACAAGTACCAAAACACTCTGCTAAAGGCGGGCTTACACCAGACATATCAATAAGGCAGGTAGTAGGTGATTTTAGGGAGGGGCCCTTGAATCTCTCTCTCGGGGTGTCTCCACTTCCCCGGATGTTGCAACTTGCCTGCAACAGAGTCAAGCACTCCTCCTTCCGCAACAGCATACAAGGAAAAAAGAGGTTGGTTTGAATGAGTTTTTGTGTATGAGTTTAAAGCAAAATTCGTTGTTTTGAATATTTAAAAACTATACCAGGAATGTTACAAAACCCTAGTAGTCTTAAAAGGTTAATTTTGTACCCAAAGACCACTCTTTTTTGGTGGTCCTAAAGACCTAAGCACATACCACCAAGTAACTAAAACTAGCTGCCTTTCATAACAGCTGTTTTCACTATTGATACCTAGCAAGGAAATTAAATTTTCTGAGATTAAAGTGAAAAATGACAAAGTTCAGTTAATAACGTGATAAGGTGACATGTGTGCTTGTGCACACACACGTACGCACGTACAAACATGTGTGTATATTTATACCTGTATGGGTTGTGCACACATGTGGGGTGTGTGTGTGTATTTTTTCGGCAAAAAAAAAAATAAATCAATGGAAAAGAATTCAAGAAAAAAAGGCAGACTTTCATTCAAAATAAGAAAGAAAAGAGGAAACACAAACTTTTCGGAAATCCCCTTCTATATAGTGGGAGTTTTACCTCTCTGTCCTTTGTTTCTAAATAAAGATCTATCCTACCTCTTAAAAAGAAAAAAAAGGAAACAAAAAGATATGCACTAGAAAAAAAGAGAGAGGGACTGACTCACGTGAAGAAAGTTCCCACCAAGTAAGCCCTCAGTGAAGCCCAGCCCGTTTATGTAAATGAGGAATATTATATGGGAAGAATTCAATTGTGATTGGCTGATGATAGGGCATAGCTCATTGGCCAGGTGCAAGAGGCAGAAAAGGCCTTTCTGGACTTTGTCTTGGAAGTTGAAACAGGAACTCGTCTGGACAAGGGCCACAAACAAAGTTGCCTTTGTGGTTCTTCCAGGAGCGATGTACAAGTGTGAACCTCCAGTCAGCAAACAACTACCAGGCTCCACTTTTAATTTAGACCCTGTCAACTCCTGGGGACTCTTCTTCAAGGCCAACTTTTCTAAACATTCAGAACAGTTTCCCCGTTTGCTCAGGAGCTGATGGCAGATAGCACTGGTGGTTGGTTAAAGCAATCATGTCCTGTCATTGTGCCAGAGTGGCTGGTTATTGGCCTTGAGTCCACCCAGTCCCATGTTGGGATCCTTGTGGCTGGGTGCTGATCAACTTGAGCAACTGGAGCAGTGAGATACAAGGGTTGAGGACCAATGGTGCTGGGAACAATCACATTGATAATGATGCCAAGATCCTTGATCCAAGATCCTCTTCCATTAGGTTTGAAGACAGATAAAATGGGAACATTGTAAGTGCTGGTGCAGGAAACAATGTGCTTCTTATGTATGAAGCTACGAATTGTAGACTAGCCAAGGCCTCAGGATTTAGGAAGTATTGTTTGATACCGAAAGAGGCTTGTTATGACCCACCTGGATTTTAATTGGAAGTGTTGAATGAATATGGACAATATCAGCAGTGGAATGTACCCAGAGGCTCTCTGGTAATTCCTGGAAGGCAGAACGCGAGGCTAATAAGGTTGGTAGGGCAGAGGGGCTTGGGTAGGGGCTAGTTCTATGTGGTCAGAGCCTTCTGATGGCCTTGATACGCTTGCAGAAAATCCCTCCCTAGAAGGTCAACAGGATGAATAAGAAACAACCAGTTCCCAAGTGAGTGTCTAATTGAAATGCATCAGGCACAGATTTGAGAACTATTATACAACTATTAGCAACCCTGACCATCTGGGTAAGTTCAGAATTCTAAGGAAGAGACATTTAAAGTGTGTCACAGTTAAAGACAGACAGAGCAGCCTTGGTGTCAGGCAGAGCCCTGACCAGCTCATCCCTAGTTATAATACCTAATTCCCCTGTTTCCTTGGTTATAAGTTGGGAAATTGTCTCTGGTACATCTCCAAAGCACCTCTAGTTTTGTTTGGAGAAAAAAGGATGAAATTTCCTTTTCAGGGTTTAATTGTAGCCAGTATTTGTATTTAAAACAGCCTCTTTTTTTTAATGGCTCATACAGAAAAATCAGACCCTTTAATTCTGAGATGTAGAGGAGTTGGGTCTTCGTTTTTAATTGTTGTAATCAGGGGACCACTAGCTTGGTGGTTTTCTCCTGATAACATAAGGCTCGGGTGACTCTCCACTCCAGTTTCTTCTAAGATTTTTAACAGCTGAGTAGCTTAGGAAGCGCCATCATAGGGGTGTTTTGCTGCCCAATTGAAGTCACATGACTACCGTGCTGAGGGTCCCAGAACATCCAGACACACAAGTTGAAAAAGTTAAGGGTGTCGTGTTTCAACCCCTTTAAGGCCCAAGTTTCATTGAAAATTATCCTAATCGAGAGTGGGTTCATCCTCATCGGAGTGCCACCTGGGATGGCTTTCCAAGTCCCTTGCCAAAAAGCATAGAAACAGCCTGTCGGAGGCCAGCTGCTCATCTGAGTATGTTATCAAATCCTAGGCCACCAGCTAGCCTGGCTTCCTTGAGAGCTCTTTCTCATATGCTAGGTAGTGTCCGTTCCTTGGCCAAGCATCATGCAAATAAGTCATTTAAAATCTGAAAATTGATACAGCCGGGAGGCTGAGACAGGGGGACTGCAAGTTCAAGTACCACCTGGGCAACTGAGCAGTTGGGCAAGACCTTGTCTCCAAATCAAACATAAAAAGGGGCAGTGGATGTAGCTCAACGTGAGCACTTTTGGCTTATCTCCAGTACTTCTCTGTCTCTGTCTCTGTCTCTGTGTCTCTCTCCCTGTCTCTGTCACTCTCTCTCTCTCTCTCTCTCTCTCTCTCTCTCTCTCTCTCTCTCTCACACACACACACACACACACACACATATGAAAAGCCAGGTTGGTGAATACTAAAGTGTCATCCAAATTATTCACTTTGGGAAATCCTTGACAGAGGTTAACAGTTCTGATTTAGTTCGACGTACAGGCAATCTGTGTGTATCACTAGCCATCTGGAGCTATTAAAAAGGGACCCAAGGGATAGATGCAGGCGCTGAGGACGTCAGAGGAGGAAAAGACGACATCCTGCGGGAATACGGCAAGAAGGGAACCGTGTGCGGTAGAGGTAGAAGATGAGCAAGGACAAGCACTGGTGGCGGCGTTTGCTCCCTGGTCACTGGTGGGTTTAGTTTTGTTATCCCAAGTGTTGGTATCTTCGCTTAATGAGCTGCTCATTTAGTATGGAATTATTCTCTTTGAAAGAGGCAATAGATCCTTAGGCTCGTGGAGACGTCTTCAGATACCAGTGGAAGAGTGCCTCCATCGCCTCTGAGAAGTTCAATATTTTCTTTATTCTAATTTTTCACAAAAAAAAAATAGAAAAATTTTGGAACATCAGAAGTTTTCCATTTTTTTCAGCAAAGTTTTAGGCCGTCACAAGTTATGAGTTGAGAAACGAAGCCTATTGCATCCTTGACCTATAACTTTTAGCAGTTAGGGCACTTGGAAGCACCAGGACGTAGTTGATCAACAGAAGATTTAAAACTTGAGTTAAATAAAGGAACTCTTCTCTGTGCAAATTCAGACAACGATGAGTCTCCACCACAGACTTCACAGACCCGGGCAAAGAGTCTGAATGAAGGAGCCTCTCCTGACTTGAAATAAAGTCTGAAGACTTCCACCTAGAGCGCAGGTGCTCTGAATCTGAGAAGATGTGCCCAGCATGCCCTGGCACCTACAAAGAGACAATAGAGCTCAAAGACCTCTTGCAGGAGTCCATCCATTGGTTCAAAAAAGGGCCAGGAACAACCTAGGAAAGTCACTTTAGATCCCACCCTGATGCCAAGGAATGTCAGTAAAAATCCCCTGAGAAGGAAGCCAAGATTATTATGGGAGAAAGAAAGAAAGACAGACAGACAGACAATGACACAACTCTGGATATGCCTTAGGGAAAAGAGAGGGGGAGGGCTGATTTGCATAGAGAAAGTTCTGACCCACTAGCCTACTATGCAAATGAGGATGGCAACACACAGGAAGTGTTCAGGCCTATTTATTGATCTCAGGTCCAGCCCATTGGTCAGGACCAGGTAGCAAAATGGGACTTTCTCGAGTCTGTCTTGGCAATTGAAGCCTAAACACACCAGGAAAGAGTTCATCCAGTGTACCTTGTTGTTTTTCCAAGAAGACAGGATATATATGCGGGTATGGCACGTATCCCCAGGATCTCCAATCACAGAGGACTGCCAGGCCCTCACTCTCAACTTAGCCCCTGTATTGGGCACTTTCTGTTGTTGGGGCAAAAAGACGTGATGTAATACAGCTTAAAGGACAAAAGCTTTATTTCGGTTCATGGTCTCGGTGCCTTCAGGCTACGGTGGGCTGCTCCAGCACTAAAACAAATGATGCCAGGACATGACGGAGGAGAGCTGCTCAACTCGTAGCATCCAGAAAGCAGAAAGCAAGGGAAGAGCCTGGGAAGAATGGGCCAGGAATGAGACCTAGTCCCCAAGGTCACACGCCTACAGTCCACCCAGACACGCCCAAGTTGTGCTTGACAAATCCCCCAGGCTTCTCTCAAGTGGATAATTAAGATGATTACTAGGGGCTGGAGGAATGGCTCAGTGGTTAAAGCACTTGCCTAGCAAGCAAGCAGGCACTACATCAAGCACTAAGTACCAGAGTTCAATACCCCAGAATAAGCCAGGCGTGGTGGTGCACACCTGTCATCCCAGCACTCGGGAGGCTGAGGCAGGAGGATGGCAGTGAGTTCAAGGCCAGCCTGGGCTCCATAGTGAGTTCAGGACCAACCTGACCTAAAGAGCAAGACCCTGTCTCGAAAGAGAGAGAGAGAGAGAGAGAGAGAGAGAGAGAGAGAGAGAGAGAGAGAATTAATAAAAAAACTTCTTTATTGAGTTGGAACCAATCTTAAGGATTCAGCTATCTTAAAGTTCATAGCTTCTATCTGTGTGTGTGTGTGTGTCTGTATGTGTGTGTGTGTGTGTGTGTGTGTGTGTGTGCTTGTGTGTGTATACCTGTGTGTATATGTATTTAAATGTCTCTGTATGGATCTCTGTATTTGTGTGTACATGTCTCTGTGTATATACATTTACCTCTGTGTGTATGTGTGTATACACATGTACACATGTATGTAATACTAATCTTAAGCTGCCCACACCTGTAACACATTTGTTATATGGCTTACTGATACGATTCTTTATTTGAATGGAAATGAACAGAGAAAGTCCACCTCGAAGCTTTGAACTGAAAAGTGATCAATTAACTGCATTTAGTTTTATTCTGACACTAGAATCAGAACTGATTTTACAGGAACGGGGAAAGCAAAGGTAGGCAGAGAAAACAACCCCAGAGTCAAAAATGGTTTCACGCCAGCTAAAAACAAACTGACGCGGTGAGGGCATGTCTGTCCGTCCTCCTGCCCCTTACTGGAGTCCTTCAATCCACAGCCTCCCTTCTCAACCACCAGAGGATGCACGCTGACTACTAGCAAGCCCGCACTTCTGCCCCCCGTTAGCACCCACTATCCCCAGCTTCTCCCTCAGAAGCTTACCTACCCTGTGTCCTGTTCCAGGCTGAGCCTGGCTGTGGTGATGGAGCTAACCCTAAAAGTGAAATTGAATGGCTGTGAGCTCCCGGGCAGTGACAGGTTTGGGTTGAGACACCTCACAGTGACGCAGCTGCTTAGCAGCCATGCCTGAAAGGAACCTCTTGGGGACAGGAGGTCAGGCGATGGTGGAACTCTCTCTCTCCCAGATCAGACTGGGATGATGGCCTTCTGTTCCATTCAGGATTCTGGCCACTCCAAACCAGGAGGACAGAGGCTGGGTCACGTGGCAGTCGAAGATCCAGATCTCCCCACTTTTAAAATAAACCAGTGATGCCGCCCTCAGGACCTCAAATGCAAAAGCCTCAACCCAGACTGCAATTCTCTGTCCCTCTACAGACCAAACAAGAACTAATTTTAAACAAACCACCACCAAGCCGGAGGGAAAGGCCTGAGAAATGCTCCAGTAGTACCAGCAGAGTCATACACTCCACCCAAGTGACAAACACACTGTCGCTTGCCAAAGGCTACCAGCAGACTGGCTTTGGGATGTGGACCATTCTACCCTAAGCCTCCATTTTCAGCTTAGGATCTGGAAAGCCTCCCCACAGCCATCCCCGCCCAGCCAGAGGCTGCTTCCACTGTCTTCACTGACAGCTCAGGTCTGGATGCTTATAATAGATCAGCTAAAAAAAAAAAAAAAAAGATTGCTTAAGATTGCTGTTTAAAATGATCTCTATGCCTGTGCAAGCCAGAGTGTTCTGTGCCTGCAGGGGTTTTCTAAAACCACAACCAAGACTAGGTCTTATATACATAAAATATCTGTTTTTAATAATTCATCTCTTATGTGACATACAATATGTAATATTACTATACTTTAATAATATAAAGCTCATTCTTAAATTGTAATGTTATAAATTTGCATAATGTAGTAATTATTATAATAGAAAATATATATGAGATACGGTTTTAAATATACATTTATTTTGAGGAACTGGCTCATGCAATTATAGGGGCCAGAAATTCCAAAGCCCATAGAGCAGGCTGGAAGGCTAAAAGCTGGGCCTGGATTGACCTTGCAGTCTTAGGGCAGAATAATTTTACTGTTAGTTTTAATTCTGCATGGTACTAGTACTCCACACTAAGCTCTACCATTCCCTACCCTTTATTTTTATCTTAAGCTAGGATGTCGCTAGGTCTCTAAGTTGTCCGGATGGGGCTCGAACTTGCAACCCTCCTGCCTCAGCCTTCTAGAGCTCTGGAGTCTCAGGTGTGTGCCACCACTCCTAGCTAGCAGCAACTTTTGACTAAAAAGAGGAGGCAATTCCTGCATTCTTCCTTCAAAGACAACGAAAATGTGAGGCTCAGAAAGCTTGAGGCACACTTGTCTAAAGTCACACAGGTAATTTGGTGGGGGAGATGGAGGGGATTGAGCTTTGAACCTTATTACTCTAACCCCTGAGGTCTGCACCCGCCCTGGAGACAGCTGGTATGTATCTATGTGTAGAATGGCACAGACTAGGAATTTCCTCTTCCCTTCTTCCCTTCCATCCTCCTCCTTCCCTTTCACCCCCACTTTCTTCACACCCACTTTCCTACAACTGTCACAGAGGTCTGTTCTTTCCACTGTCCTGACGTGGCAAGCCAGTGGAGAGGCTGGAAACAGGGAAACAGGGTAAGACTGAAATACTGGGGATCCTCTAGTAACCAACAATCAGAGTAAAGTGCAAAAGACATTTGTCAAAACTAAAAATGTGACTCTGACCATAGTTAAAATGCCACTTCCAGACAAAGACGCCCTGAGGACATCCACCTTGAACCACAGGCAAAGTTACCCTGATCTCATGTTGGTGTAAACACTCTCTAAGTTCTGTGAGAGGAAGACCAAAAGATGCTGCCCAAATCAAACCCCGTTCTCACGCAAAAGTGCTCGAGACACCCTCCTTCTTCTGGCAGAAGGGTCCAGCCTCTCCTGTGGCACTCACTTGCCCAATAAATCACTCATGACATTGCCTTTCCAGCTTTCATCCTAACCCAGACTTAATCCAACCTATGGCACAATCACTATCGCATAATGCAGGCTTTAGCCCAAAGGCACAGCTCCACAGAAAGGCCACAGCAAGCAACATTTGTGACTGCCCACCAGAAACAACTACACTTCACATACACCAGGCAGGGTCCACCACAACTTGTTCCCCCAAGGGAATCAACACAAATGAACACTGGCCGATCCTCTGGTCCACCAGAGCCGGAAGAACAAAACCGCAGAATGGAAACTTCCCAATTCTAATTCAATTCACAAGGACAAACAGGGAATCACTCAGCAGACCTCAAACCCCCAGTCAGAAGATTATGTCCATGGAGCAAATAGTTTCATGGACCATCTACCCTCTCCACTCCCTCCTGCCATGGCAAGAGGATTAAAATAGCTCTAAGGACTTGGTGAGTGACATTCTTGGGAGTTCATCATGGGCAATGTTGATCTTGGGCCTTTTTTTCCAATATAAAGTCAAATATGCAACAGGAAAACGTATTTTTAAAATAGCTACAGTACTGATGTCTGAGGCTTGCATCTGGTCAAAATCCCTCCCCGTCACTTGAGGTCCTACTTGAAGGCCACCTCTTCCAAGAAGTCTTCTCTGGCACCTCAACATCCAACACTTGTCCACTCTGCTTCTACTTTACGTTCTTCCTGGTTTCAGATTGCACAGTTTCTTCCTTATTTACTCCTGATCAGTCTCTCCTCATATAATACAAACACTATGAGAACAGAGACATCACCTCTATCCTTACTCTCTTCCCAGCACCCAAGACAGTACCTAGCACACAGTAGGGGCTCTGGACAAATAGCTGTTGAGTGAATCAATCAGTGGAAGGATCCAAGAACAGTCACCCCACAGATCCTGCTGCAAAGAATAATCTTGAATTTGGCAGTTGAAATTTCTCTCTTTAAAGCGCTTCTCTGAAAAGTCTCCACAACTGTGCCAAGTCCTGTGTGTTGTGCTTACACTGCTGTTAGGGAGGAGCTGAATTTGGCCAGGCAGCAAACCAGCTGTGGAATTTTTCTCCTTGTCCCATGGACAGAAATGTCCTTGCAGAGCGGAAAGTGTGAGGTCCAGAGATGAAAATCAGATGGCCCCAGTCCAAATGCTGGACCTGCCACCTCTTACACAAGCAGCCTCGGAACATTTATTTAACGTGTCTATGTTTTAGTTTCCTTGTCTATAAAACAGAGATGATACCAACTGTACCTGCTTTATAGGGTTTCGTGTAAGGAAAAATAAACAAATACGTGTAAGCCACATGTACTGGCATGGAGGGTGCCCTTCCATAGGTACTAGTTATTGTTAGCGTTCTTAGTTTGAAAAGTTAGTGGGAATATGATTTTAATCAGGGCCAGCACGTGGGTGAGGTGAATGAAGCATCTGGAATGCCAGATGGAACATATTAGACAACCCCCCCCCCCACAGGTGCCAACGATGCACCTGTCTGACCCTGACACAGGATAGCCCCTCCCATTCTGCGCTCAAACGCCATCACTTATCTCACCCTCCTCCTAGCTCTACAAGAAGTAGATGCATAAGACATAAGACTAGAGTGAAAATTATAAATGCAATTTGTCTCTTGAATTTACAGAAAATGCATGACTCCAGTGAAGTCTGATTCAAGACCAGAAAGGGGCCAAGACCCAGGCAGAATCAATGTTCATAATTTAGCAAATATATTCTGAGAGGCTTCTGGTTCAAACCCTCACTGAGGACCAGTGATTCTCAGAACAAAGTTGCATCCCTGCTCAGGGTCCCTTGGTTTCCAAATCTGACATATCTATAGGCAAATCCAAACTCAAGTTGTACTCAGAGAAGTCTTTTGCATGCTCCACTGAAGATAAAAACCTTATCAATGGAACAAAATGTGTCAGTAAATGGTAAATGACCTCATGTGCCAGGACTTTGAACAATGTGAGAAAGAGGTGGTGGCTGCAGGAGAATCCCCAAGTCATGAGATGCCCAATATGCTCACACATGTGCATGTCAGCAATAATTCCTTTCAGGTTGTGTGACTCCGGCTGTTCTTCTCTGGTTGAGAAATCAAGAACATCTGCACAGGACCCTTCTCTTCCCATCAAATCCAAATCCTCTCTTCCCAGATGGGTGGGCAACTGGGAGTGGAATTTGTCTTTACCAAACAAAGACAAGACTGGGCTCTGAATCCCAGGGCTATGTATGGTGTGTCTCCTCTGGAACTCATGTTGAAATCTGGCTCTCAATGTGATGGTGGGGCTGGTGGGGCTTGAGAAGGTGACACTCAAGGGCATTAGCACAGATCTCATGGAACCGGATCATTTTTGTGCTTTGCCTCAAGGATGCGTAAGGTCGCCAAACACCAGCACCATGCTCATGGACTTCCAGCCTCCAGGGCCATCAGCTAACTATACTTCTTCCCTTTCTAAATTACTCAGTATGTGTTGTTGTGTTATAGCAATAGATAACGGACCATGATATCTAGTTCTCTATGACAATGGCTATAGTTCACAGTCCAAAAGATACTAGAATCAAGGGAGGCACCAGGATGAAAGAAATACCATCACCTTCACTCTTTTACTCACTTCAACCCTTGGGGGGAAAAAAATCACATCACTACTTCATAGATCCTGACGTAAAAGTCCCACACTTAAAATAATCTGTTCCATTGTGGGAATGATACAACTACCAAGCTAAAAAATACCTGAAATACCAGGAATAAGAACAACTGTTCCTCTCGCTCTTCACGTCCACTGACACAGGATTACTGACGTTAAGGCCAGGCTGAGGCCCTGGCCTTCCAAGAAAGCCTGAGGAAGACAGAGGGGCAAGCCCACTTGCCATGGGAAAGGCCATGGAGCGAAGGACTAAATAGAAAATGACAAGCCGATACGGATCTGTGACAACCTCCCCTCTGAAGTGGAGAAGCTCTGAAGATCTGACCTTCACTGAGGTCACGGCAGCCCCTCCTGCCTTTCGGCCTTCCTGTCTTTCTTTTGTGTTCACAACCTCAACTCATTTTTTTAAACTAGATTGCATTTTTTAAAAGTAAATAAAGTTTCCCATAAACTCACAAAGTATATATTCACATAATATTCATGGTGCCTCCATGTTTTCATTATTTCCCCATTGTGTCTGTAAGAAAACCAGAGCTCAGAGCTATAGGGCAAATCGTTGATAGACAATTTTTGCTGTCCATGAAAAGAACTCCACGCATTTGCTCCATTCCAATACACAGCTGTAACCTTAATTTCGCCATGACTTCTAACACTGATAAGATTCCAAACTTGAAAAATAAGCACAAACGGAAAATGAAATGGAATAAAATTGTAACTACAAATAAAATCCTTAGATGGCCAACATCTAACTATGATATTGAGACCACTGGGCCATTTGACGTAATCCAAAGGCAACACAATATATTTACCCATCTTGTTCCTCTCTCCTCTTCCTTTGTCCCAAAGACAGAGGCAAATCGTCACTCAATGCAATGTCCCCATCCCCAAATGGACATCAGGATGTCTGTCCATCGCTGCATCTCCATTGTGGTGGTTAGACAACTTGGAGTGAAACTTGACTCTTATGGAAAGGATTTAAGGCACGATTTGGTCAATCACCTGTAGTGTTTGCTCTGACTTCTTACAGAGGAGTTTGAGGTGCAGTTGTGAAGTTTCCCAAGCTTCGTGCAAGTCATCAAGGTCCACCCAGCAAACAAGATTCTGTCACCCTCGGAAGACCTGGCCCCTGTGAGACAGCAAGGAAGGAATGTCCTGGCTCTGCTTCCTGACTGTCACTACCCAGCATCGCCTACCCTAGTGAGTTGGCCTTAGCCACGGAGGCCCATGAAATCTATAGCTAATGAACTGAATGGATTGGAAATTCAAGTAGAAAAAGTGACAAGAAATCTCAGTGTAAACACAAGTTCCCTACGCTCCTTCCTTCACACCTTCCACATTGACCTGCAGCCTTCTGCAGTGGACTGAACAAACAGGTTGCTGGTGTCTTTGACTCAAAAGAAAAGAAAAGCAAGACAGAGATCAGCAGGTGTGACACATTTTTGTCCAATGTGCTCAACTTTCAGAATTTCCACTCACCTCTCATCTACCTTTCTACCCTGTTAGGCTGGTGGAGGCTACACTTGGGAATAGGCAGCAGCAGAAGATGAGGAAAGCACATTTGTATTTTGACATTAAAAAAGAGATGCCATGACCCTTCTCAGCCTGATTATTTTGGTGTATGAATAAGATGACTTATAGGCAGGATGAAAGAAATCACTCAGAGCCTCAGAACATAGTCTGAGCTGACAGCTCTGTAGAACACAGCACGAAGACTCACAATCAGGGAGCTGAGAGCCTCTACGGCTACAGTGAGCTCAACTCCCTGATACCGAAAGGGAAAAAATGACACGGTCCTCCAGAGAAGCCCCAGGACACAGGCAAATCCAGGGGCTCCCCCAACCTAAAAGGGGACTCAATGGTTAAGCTCAATTGCCACCTTGATTGCCTTGGGAGCAACCTTGGGAATGAGTAAAGCCTCGCCTTGGGAGCAACCTTGGGAATGAGTAAAGCCTCCCACTCCTGGTGCATCTGGGTGGGTCAGGGAAGCGGAGCCTGGGGGACTCTCTGTCTTCTCCTGCCCTTTCCTCTCTGGCACTGCACCACTGGCACTGCTTCCCAGCCACTATTCCCAGCTAACCATTTTCTGCACACACCCACGCCCTTCCACCATGAGGCTTCTGCCTTGCAATCAGCTGACCATGAACTAATTCCCCTGGAGCCATAAGTTAAATTAAATCTCTTCTAAGTTGGGAATACTGCAATTGGTCTCAGCAACTGGGAAAGTTGATTAACACTTGGAGTGGTTGTAAGATTGACGCACAAAAAGCATCTGCGACAGCCATTGTCTTCATTCGAAAGTGTACACGGGATCTACACGTGTCCAGCTTTGCAGACCTCTTAAGTTTTGGATGAGCTGTTAATAGCGCACGTAAGGCTTTCCCTGATTGGACTCAGACCTTTTGCCATCTTTATCTTGCAGCCAGCATCCTGCGCTCACTAATTCTTTTTATTCCAGCCATCCAGTCACCTGCTATTCCCTCGACCTGCCCTGCTCCCTTCCGAAGCTCAGATTGTGCACACGCTGTCCTACCACCTGGGAAATACTTTCTCAGTTGACAATTTCTCAGCACACTAGTATTTTGTTTCTCTGAAAGTACCGAGAGAGGGAGACAATGTACAAAGCAATAAAGCAAGCTATCCTATGTGGCGAACAATTTTAATCAATAAATGTTAAATATAGTTTGATACATTTTTTTAAAGATGAACATTAAACAATCAAATTTTAAAAGTTGACCCCTTACAAATGACCCACAGGCTGGAGGTGCAGATCGGTGGACTTAACCTGGCAGGAAGCCCTGTGTTTGATCCCCAATTCTGCAACACAATAATAAGAACCTCCCTATGGTCCTGGGGGGTCGTCGTTTTTGAAGTCTGACGCTCCTGGCCTTTGAGCACAGCTGGAAACCTAGTAACAGTGTGATGTCAGGCAGATCGTCAACCCTTGTGAGGTTCCCTCTTCTCACCCACTAAGTGGAAGTCACCCCAGCATCTGCCTGATAGAGGTGTTGTGAAGGTTAAGTAGCTTCCTAAGAACAAAGTGCCTCATGGTCTGGCCCAGTCAGGCATCCGGGATCGAGTCCAGAAATGATCATTGCTGACATCTTTATCACCAAAATGTTAAGCTAGCTTCTCTTCCTCTCTCTATGGTGACAGCAGATGCTTTGAAACTCTTCGAGTTGCTACGGTTCGGCACACTCGGTAACTGTCACAGCCTTTGGGAGCTTGGGGACGCCACCCTCACCTCCCCCACCACTCACCTTTGGAAACAGACAACTGCAGAACTGCTCACAGGGTTACTCCGGGTAGGGTGCAACTTACAATAAGACATGGAATTATCAAGCCAAAAGCATCAGGGTAGAGGAAAGTAGAACCTCATTTTCGTTCCTAGACACTGATAGTCAGTTACCCCTCGTCCAGGCCTTCTGCATTTCTGCATTCGACTTAGGGGAGCCCGTGCACATTCTCTTCCCCTTGTTTATTGCGCCTGGAGGAAGGTCTCACTACCTTGCCCGGACCGACTACAAATTCCTGCGTCCAAGCCCTCTGCCGGCCTCAGCCTCGCAAACAGCTGGGATGACGGGCGCACACTACTGTTTCTGGCTACTTTCCTCAGACTTTTAAATGTGGAAACTGAGGCACGTAGGGGCGAGCTGCCCAACCTCACACAGGTAAACCGTTCAGCTGGTGCCTCGCCTTCCCCGTTCGGTGCCCACAGCTCACCGCCTGAAGCAGCAGCCCCTAACCTCAAAACCCTCCCTGCTTCCCAGAGGCGCCACTGGGCTCTGGAACAGTTTCGTTTTCCCAGCTCCTGACAACGGCCATCTGTAAGAGGCCCGCGTGGTGCCTGGAGCTGGACGTTGTTTTCCAACTGGCACCACCGGGCACGGCAGCGAGGACCCCGGGTTTCTTTTCGCCGGCGCTGGCCTCCTCGTGGACGGCACCCGGCAGTCCGGCCTGTGTTTGCCGGGAAGTAGGCTTCGATTATAAACAGAAAATGCACACGCTCCACATCCTGCCAGCCACGCCCCAGCCTCCCGGCTCTGACAGGTGATCCATCTGACTCCCTACAGAAACACACACCGGGCCAGCCGCGGGGCCTGGCAGCGCGGCGGGCCGGCAGGCACACAGTCCCGGATTCTCCACATTCTGGCGGTGTGGGCTTGGACATGCGCTCGGCCTCCGTGGCACAGACTCCGCATTTGAAACTTGGGGGAGCAGCTACGTTTGCCTTTTGAGGTTATTGTGTGGATTGGAGCTCATGCTTAACACATGCCCTTCCTGGGGAGGGGAGAGTATGTGCCAAGGCACGTTTGGCGTTTACAGCCCTCCTTTGGTTTCCCCCAACATGCCAATGCCCTTCCTACCTCAGGACCTTTGAATATGTGCTCTTTTCTTTGTCTACAAACTCTTCTCGTTCTCTTTTTATGCCTGGCACCCTTCACCCTTCAAGGTTGGAGCTGAAATTGGCACGGTCTCCGGAAGGGAAGGATTCCCTCACTGCCCTCACCCCAGCTGTCTTCGGGCTTGTTTGCTGCTTCAGATATGAATCACGACTTCTAATGCTGATTATGTGCTCGGCCTTTCTGTATAAACTCCCAGGCCCTTGCGACGCTGCTCACTGTGTGACAGCCAAGCACCTGGAATGTGGCAGGGCCTCCGTCAGTATCTGTTTAATTAATGAACACAAGCTCCTCGCTTTGTCCAGCTACGACTCGTTCCAGGGAGAAATCAATGCAGCGGCCGCCCAAACCCAGAATCGCTGACCCTGTGAGCAACTTTATCTCCAGCTGAACAGTCAGCATCAGCAGCAGAAAGACGGATCGTCCAGGAGGCCCAGCAAACACGTGGCGGTCCTGCCAGCAAGGACACCGTCAGAACTTCCAAGTGTTCGCTAGGTATCCGTCACCCAGGGTCAGAGTATCGCCCTCACGCTGGGACATCTTGGCCTCTATCTATTTCGGACCCTTCCCTACCTGTATAAGTACATAAATACGAATAGTAAAAAGTCTCAACTACCTAAAAACTTAACAGTGGGCTGGAAGGAAAAAAATATCATCAGTGACAAGCAGATACATTAGAGCTCACAGCACGCTCACGTGATAGCAATTTATTGAGTGCCATGGATTCCAAATAAATGAATGAGGTGATTTTCCGCTCGATAGCTAACTCACTCGCTCAGACAACGAGATAAACAATTACGAAGCTCCTCAAGGAACCTTTGAAAGATGCATAATGTGGTCTCTAATCACCCCTGTGGTAGAGTGCTATTTAAGGTCGGGATGAGTTAGAATTTGATAGGGGAAAAAAAATAGAATGCTGGCTAACATCTTCAAGACAGTGATTGGACAGGAGTTGGCATCAGAACACTGCAAAATGTTAGAACTGGAAGAGGAACCCTGAGCCCCTTCCACCCAATTTCTAGAGTAGAAGAGGGCTGAGGAGTCTCGGGAGCCCCATCTTTTCCACTACATCATCAGGGCCATTTTAGAAAGGGGTGGGGCAAAAATCTCAGCCAAGGCCCCAGAATGAGTGAGCAGGATGTGGCCATGGCCGAGGCACCAGGACAAGGCTGGGAGTGCAGAGACGTGACCAGAAAGGCTTGGAGGCAGAGTGAGGGTGGCCCGTGGCTAGTTTCTTCAGAGGACATCCTTATTTTGAGCCTGTTGACTTGCTGAGCAGCCTCTGAGTCATCCCACTCCAGGCGAGTCACCAACTCAAACAGAAGAGCTCACACATCCCTCCTTTCACTGTGGGCCTCATGGCTGTCCCCTCAATGTGTGCTCTGCCCCGGATGCTGGACTGACTCCATGTGCGAGATGGGGAAGTCTGTGCTGGCCACTGTCACAGACTTCTATTTGAGTGACGAAGCTGCCAAACGGGGAAAAGAGAAAAAAAATCAACTGCCTCTGTCACAGATAGCAAGGCTTTTTTGTTTCAACTTGGAATACTCGGTTGACATGGGAACAAGAAACATTTGGGCTGGAAGAATGTGGCAGAGAACGGAAAGGTAGCACGGAGATGCCATTTTTGTACTCCTCTTACAAGCACACCCAGGGCTGGCACCATGGGTGTGGTCCCTTTCCTCCAGGCTCCCCAGAGAAAACTGAGTTCCAGCTCCACTACCGAATAGCTGTGTGATGCTGTATGAACTTGGGCTTGACCTTGACTTCCTTAAGCCGCAGTCTCCGCCTCTGCTACCACCAGGCAGTCAGCAAACTCTCTGCCTTTTGGACACATTCCTCCAGCAGTCTAGTTCATGGCATTATCCCTGCGTCTTTACCTAAGGTCACTGTGTCTGAGTGTTCACTCCCTATAAGGACACGGGTCATGCTGAATTATGTCCTGCTCCAGTGTGACGTCATCTTTTTAAATAATAACATCCACATAAGGTCAGAGTTTATGGTCCTGGGGAGAAGGATGGTCAGGAATTTAACATTTTGCACATAACTCAGTCTTTAATACTGAGGCTTTCTAACTTACGATCAACAGGTCCAGCTTTGAAGGTAACAATCTCAAAAGCCTAAAGGCCACAAGGTCTCATCCCAGCGTCCCCAGAAACGGCACACACATCCAAGCCCCTCCCAGACAGATACTAGCCTATAATCTCATAATCTCTCTTTCCTTACCAGCCCATGGCTCCCTGCCACCTCTGCAAACTGGCAAATAACACGTCCAGGCACCAAGGAACTTGCTTGGAACGCATCTACACCCAGGCTGGCTTCACTATCAGTGAACTTCATTACGTTGACCGCAAGTAGAAGTCAACGTCTTATTGGACTCAATGAAGCAAGGGGAGTGAGGAGATACCTGGGGAAGGCAGTCACAGAAAGTATCTACAAAAGCCAGATGTGAGAAGAAATCACAACAGCAACAACAAAGGGTATCTCAGGTCAAGAGCTCCACATCCTCAAAGAGAAATGCACAGGTAGAATAATTTCACAGGCAGATGGAGAAACAACAATGGTCCCTTTACTTACTTCCGACTTCGCTTCTAGTACAGGAAGTCGGGGCAGTGTTGGGGGAGGGTTTGCTAGAAAGCCTCTGTCACCGGTGCCTTCTAACATATTATTTCTGTATTAGTATTATCAGGCCTGCTACCAAAGGCAGATGCCGAATAAGTAGCTGATCACATGTCCCAATCTCATTTGCAAACAAGCATTCATTTCCTGCTTATCAAGGCATGGCGCGGGCACTTTGTCCGGTCAAATCATTGTCTTAAGCCAGTGATGCAAACCACTAACCCAGGTCCACCCCAGCCCGAGCCTGGACGCTCAATGTCATTGAACTCAAAGAGCAGATAATTAATATTGAAAGGTGTGATTGCGGCCCATTCGGCCAGGTAATCAGCCCCTGATTTCTCTGCAGGATTGTAGACCAATTGGAAATCTTAGCCCAAGAAGAGGCTGGAGAGAATTATCCTGGAAGTGTAGTATCCCTTTTCAAATCTAAACACCGGACAATCATCCCAGTCAGTTAGCCCCTCCGTACTCAGCCCACTGCAGCCAAGGAGAAGGCAGAGGGAACCCCAGTTCTGCCAGGCAGCTGTCTCTCCGAGCCCTTGATCCCCAGGGCTCTCCTCCCATCGGCCCTCACTCTTCCAAGACTGTCGCAACCTTGGGATGTCTCTGCACACTGAGCCTCTCCTCCTCCTGGTGCGTGTTTTGCAAACATCTGGCTGCTTCGTGGGAACCTGCCCCGACCTGAGAGGTCCGTGCTCCCTCTTGGCTGGGATGCTGAATGCTGCTTGTGAAGGGCTGGTCTCTTCTCCCTGCCCCACCTAATGGTTTGCAAGACCCAGACTGGAACAGAACCTTCTAGCATCCTTTCGAGGAGGGGATGCCAGTTCTCGATCCTCAAAAGCCAACAGCCAACACTGACAGAAAGCTTGAATATTTAAATGGGGATTCACATGAAAACAGGCCTTCTAGGCAAATAGCTAAAAAAATAAATAAATAAATAACTGGGGCAAGGCCCCAGTCTGCTTTCAGACCAGAGGTGGCCCTTTCCCTGTGGACAGGGACACCACCTGATGAGGAAGAAACATGTGAAAACACTATGGTTTTCTCCATTATTTTTTTCAAAACACATCTTTGCTTTTACCAAACCCATAACGCTCACATAGTGAGACAATAAAATAAACATGAGGGGGCCACAACATACTAACACCTTCAGGCTTGGAGGGAGGCTGTGCCAGCTACCTCCCGCTCGCCCCGGGCCAGGGCCCAGCATATAAACAAATTTTGCATGCAAGACTTTTTGTATTATCAACATACCTCATTCAAGCTCCTGCCAACCTCACAATGCCACGTACCTTTTCATTATATAATGCAAATATTAGCGAGGTTTTGAGAAAAGAGATATTTTGGTCCTAAGAACGCACGTCCCACTCATGGCCTTTGTCCTTTGAATCAGTCCTCAACCAGTCTTCCAGCCAGACCTCGAGAAAAACAAAAAACGTTGCTCAGAGTTTCAGGCCCAAACGTCTCCATTTTCTTTCTAAGCTT
This sequence comes from Ctenodactylus gundi, assembly GCA_004027205.1. Lineage (NCBI taxonomy): Eukaryota > Metazoa > Chordata > Mammalia > Rodentia > Ctenodactylidae > Ctenodactylus > Ctenodactylus gundi. Next base: position 1,138,824 of record PVKB01000110.1, read on the forward strand.
CCTCTTGCTTCCATAGGGTTATTGATTATTTTTAACATTTTATTACAAAACTTTCAGCTATCTAGACTAATTGGAAGGACATTATAGTCACACACACACACACACACACACACACACACACACACACACACACGATATATTTGTATATAATGTCACTCTCTAGTTACAGCTCTTGAATTCTTTTTTTCTCTGAGCAACATTTTTCAATATATTCCTCATTGGAAATGCAGGATGTGAGAGATGGGTACCATGTAGTGACTCAAATTGCCCCCCAGAGCTTTGGTAAGTCTCCTTTTAGAGATGGGAAGGACCCAGACTTCAGTTGCATACAGACCGGGGTACCACCCAGCCACCCAGGGTACCACTTACCAGCCCGGAGACCCTGCATGGGTTTCTTTACTGCTCTAGATTTTGGGGTGCTACCCTAGCATGAATGACAACATCCCTGAAGCTAGGGTTCATCAAGAGAATATCCGTGTCCAAAGACTCTTCCACAAAGCACCCCTTCAAGTACTTTTAACTCAGACCACTGGATAATATGGTCATAATAAAGAAATCGGAAATGTTATACAGCCTTAGCTGAGTACTTCTTCATCACAGCACATAAACAGAATCCAGACAAAAGTACTTGTCAAAGGCTTACCTTTTATTGGTTAGATCATCTTTTTTTAAAAAGTGATGGAAACTTATCAAGTTTAAATTCTATCCATATGCTCTATCATAAACAGAGCTATCAGCCCTATGGAAATAGTTGTCTGTTTGGCTTAGGGATATTTTCCGTGGTGGTTGCCATGGAACCTTAAAGGTTCTGGTGCTGGTGCCTTATAGATGTGAGTAGCTCTTCTCTTTTTGTAGAGCAAGTCTTGGGTTTCCATCAAAGCAAACAGACTGCTGTCTTTCAGCCTGAGGAGTTTTTAACTGTTTCCAGGTCTCCCTCATTCTAAGCTCCTCCAGAGTCACTTGAAGCCGACATCTCCACAAGGGAGTATGTCACAGGTCTCTAAAGCCAGTCTTTCGGCCTTGCAATATGCAAAAAAGAAGAGAATTCGATCCAGAATCTTCACACCGAGGTGTATCCCCAGGCTTTCACTTTTTTTGGACACAAGCTCTCACTAAGTTGCTGTGCTATGCTCAAGCTTGTGACCTTCCTGCCTCTGCCACCTCCCAGTGTGCTGGAATTACAGTCATAAGCCACCAGGCCTGGTTGGGCACTGACTTTTTTGCAATTTTTTATTCGAATATGCAAACACTACAGGTTCAATAACATGCTACTAGCATGCAGCTTGGGATGGCTTTAGTTCCTTTTGGAAAATGTCCAGTAGATCTATGGCTGGGTCAAATAGGATTTCCATTCTCAGCTTTCTAAGGAACCTCTACACTACTTTCGATAATGGTTGCACCAGAATGCAGTTTCACCAACAGGGTCGAAGTGTTCCTTTTCCCGTGGCCTTGCCAACAATTGTTTTCTGAAGCCATTCTCACTTAAATGAGATGGAATTCCACTGTTGTTTTGATTTGCATTTGCTGATGGCCAAAGATGTTAAATACTTTTTCATGTGCTCAATGGCTTTTCTTTTTTTACTCCCTCTTCTGAGAAGTTTCTTTTCATTTGCCCATTTTTTTAGTGGAGTCATTTATTTTGAGGAGAGTTTTTGTTTTGTTTTGTTTTGTTTTTAGTTCTTCGTATATTCTAGATATTAATCCTCTGAGGTACCACTGGTAAAAAGTTTCTCCCATTCCGTGACTGACTCTCAACCCGGTTGATTGTTTTCTGTGCTATGCAGAAACCTTATAGTTTGATGCCATCTCATTTGTTGGTGGGCACTGACTTTTGGTGAAGAACTTTCTTACACTTAAAGAGCAAGAGTTTTTCACAGAGCAAGGTTAGTCTTCCATGGTGTTCAAAGACCAATGTGACCAAAACAAAGAACCCAGGAGACCTGAATCCACCAAGGTGCTAGGTGCATGAAGCCAGTCATTGTTCCCCTCAGCACACCCAGAGACCTGAGAACTGGCACAAATCCAACTGTAAAACATGTGTATTGGAACAAAGAATTTTAATGACCTTATCTTTCTCATGGGGATGGCGTCTTGGCTACACCAAGACAGGAGGCTGTTGACTAATCTGATAAACTCTACCTACAAGATGGGAGAGAGGGGGCATCACCTGAGTTTTCACCCTCAGTAGTTGGGAGAGTTGGACCCAGAACTTGGGAAAGAGATTCCAGTCCAGCAAAGGCGCAAAAGACCCACAGAAGGAACAACAGCATTCAGAAGGAAATAGATTGATAATGAGACTCTCCCCAAAAAGGACAGATACACATAATTTTAGAAATAAGGTTCTTGTTAAAATCTGAAAGGGATGAGAGGAACAAAAGAAGTGATCAGATCTTACCAAGGGTCACTACGTTCACAAGAATCAGTCAAACATTTATCTTTGGGACATAGACTTCCGCCAGGATATCTGGTCACATCCCTCCTTCTCTGGGCTGTGCAAGTTCACCACCAGAGGCAGACATTTCACTGCACAGGAGCAACCAAGGGTGGGAAGAGAAAGCGAAGTTTCAGGCGGCTGGCAGGACGAATGTGTGGACTGCCTGGTTCTAAACATACCTGCAGAGCTACAGACAGCCAAATGTTCTTCAGGCCGGGCCAGACTTTCCCACCCCACCTTGGGGGTCTGCCAGTTTTCACTGGCTCTCTTTCCAATGTCAAGCCTTCTTGTGAAATGACTGGTACTTCCTGCTTCCTGTCGCACCCCAGACCCAGACACGCCACCTCTCCCTGTGTATCCGCCCTATGGCTCTATGAAAGGGAACCAAGGGGCCTCTTAAGGACACAGAAGCCCCTGTTCGGATGAGGACAAAGAAGAACAGAGACACTTCCTTCCTGTCCCCTAGCTTCCTAGATCTCTTCCGCCCGTCTTGTGCTCCTGCTCTCACCCCTCCGTCCCCTACTGCGGTCGCTGCTCCTTGGCCTTGAATCAGGTTCACATTCCTTGCTCCTCTGTGTCCCAGCCTCCCAGCTGCAAGGCCCTGAGGATGTTCGGAGAGTTACAGCTTCAAGAAATTCTCATCTCCATAGACCTGTCTACCCACTTCCCACCTGGCCTCCAGAGAAACAGCCAACATTCCTTCAGTCCCACAGAGAAAGGGTGTGACTCGATTACTCAATGAAGCCTCCAAGCCAGCATCGCATGCCCCCAAAACAATAGAGTTGTATTTTTCTTGGACTTCATTCATTCTGTTGGGTTTCTCCTTTGATTAGCAGAAAGAATGCTCCTCCCCCGTCCCCCACCCCACAACATTTCTTAATCCACTGGCCTTATAATTCCTGAAGACCCCAACCTCAGCGGGATAGAGGTAGAGCCTTGAGTCTTGAACTTGAGTGACATCAGTAAGCTTGAGAAAGGCTGTCTCCTGGGTTTTCTCACACGTGGGAACCCGTCTCTTGGGAGTCCACATCTCATCCCTGGTCTGTTTGTCTTGGATGCTAATCCCAGGACGCTGGGAGAGGTGTGAGGCAGGCTGACCTTTCCTGTTCTCTGAGTCAGTGATCTTAGATCACTAAGTCAGGTGCTCGGTGTTGAAAATGAAAATCAATGTGTGAGGCTTCATCCAAAGAGTCAGGAAGGTGGAGAACAAAGGGAGGAGAGGAGGACGGGACAATTGGTTTTGATTGAAACGAACAAAATCCTACTTATCTGCCACCCAATCCACCCTCATCGAAAAGAAATTCTGTGTACGTGGCATGAGGCCCACGTTACAAAGACTCTGACACGAACGTGACCCCTCCTGACATGACGCATTTCCTCCAAAATGGTTGCTGTCTATCTGAATCCTCAAGGTGGCCTCCAGACAACCCTGAAGCACCAAATCTCCTGGTGTCCAGGAAATTTTGGGTTGATTATCTGCTGGGTTCCTGAGACATATCGAGCTGCAAGGATTTTTGAGGAGAATCATTCTAGGGAGTAGCTTACCCACCCCCACGCCAGGGCATCTAAGGGCCCCTCAGATTCCAGCCCCTGCTTCTTTTTCCAGGGAACAGATATTATGGAAGTACAATGCTGATAGTTCCGGGTGTTTAATTTGGACTGGCTCTTTAAATCCATCTCTTCTCTCACAGGGCAAAAGCCCCAGGAGGTCTGAGCCAACACAGCCTCACTAGCTACGGAAACTCGCCCAGAACAACTTCTCATGTTTAATATGAGAAAACTGACTTGGTAGCAAAGTGTCTCACACACGGTGGCACAGCATATTTAAAGGCCATGTAGGGGGACATGAGCATGTCTGACCATTTTTTGCTCTAAAGAACTCCTAATTTTGGATTTTTATTGAAAACTATTCAGAAGCCTAACATAGTGACAAAAATCAGCTTCTAGTTTTCACCAATATCCTGACCATCTTCTCATACTTTGTTGCATTAGGAGACCCTGGTGTCCCCAAAGAATAAAACATTGTATGCATATTTAAATAATTGTAGGGACCTAGGGATCAGGGAAGGCATCTGAGTGCACCCCGGGTTTCCTTCTGCTTACCACCTACAAGCATAGCAGGTATAATTAATTTACAGCAAATATTTGTTGAGTACCAACTACCTGTGAGGCATTTGTTCCACTCATATGTTTTTAAAAAAAAAAAGCCAAAAGTCACTTGTGAAACAAATCATCCTATCACCCTCTCCATCTGAGTGTTTCCAAAATTCAACAGGCCACCCAACAGTTTTTCCTAGGAGGATTCTGTTCTCAAGGACAGACATCATGATTATGAAAAAGAAAGAAAATATCCCTATTTTCTCCTCTCTGAGATAGCACACAAGCCAAGCCCGGTGGCACAGGTCTGTATTCTCCAAACTGTGTTGGGAGGAGGTAGCAGGCCAGTGGGTTCAAGGCCAGCCTGAGCCAATTGGCAAGACTGTCTCAAAATCAAAAATTTTAAAAATAGTAATAATAAGACTGGAGATGTAATTTTGTGCAAAAGCCCTGGGCTCAAGCCACAAAATTACACACACACACACACACACACAAACACACACACATACACTTATAGAATGATTTCTGTAGCAAGATTTACACATCCATCACAGATAGAGATACACAGGACCATTCTAATTCTACACTCTAACCATGTGTCATTTTTTTAAGATTCTACCAACAAAGAAGGAGAAATGCTGTCAGTCACACCCTCCTGAAGTCAGACACCCTTTCTCTGCCACCAGGTAATTGTTAGCAGAAGTGGGCTGTGACCAGGAGCCATCTCTGAAGAATGCCAATTCAATTCTATCCTGCCTTAAAATAAATAAATAAATAAATAAATAAATAAATAAATAAATAAATAAAAAAGATTCAGAAGTCTGCCTTTGTTCCTAACCTCGGCTGGTTTGAGAAAATAGCAATCCCTTCTTTGAGAAACTGCAGGAGAATCTGCAAGTTAGGGTGGTCTTGTTTCTGACGCGCCCTGGGAGGAGAGGTGGCCGCTCTCAGGAGGAAGGCCAGTGGCAGTGTCAGGATCAGCCAGGAGCCCTCGGGATCAAGGTGGGGGCAACAGAAAGACACTGTGATGCTTGCAGAAACTCAGAAAGACTCCCCACTCCTCTGCAGGGACACAGGCTACTTGCATGAGAACACAGCCTCCTTGGCCTGCCACACACCACCCCCCCCCCAGGTCCCTGAAGTGGTCTCCTCCAACATGCCGGGCTGACAGTAGTCTGCTTGCAGTCTGGAATTGTTACGCAGCTGGCTCCTTCCAAGAGCCTGAGGTTTAGGGTTTGGGTGAGCTTCGTGGTAAGCCTGTTCCCCCCTTCTCTTACCTTTTTTATTCACAGTTTCCAATACACAACGCATTTTATAATATCCATGGAAACTTTCTCGGCCACAGACTTAGAACATAACTCTGACCGAGTGTCAGCCACAGGGAAGGCCTGTGAGAGTGTCCGGGCATGGGACGCCAGTGTGTATCTCACTCTCTCTGTTTCTGATCGGGTCCTCTTGGGAGGCATTTCTTTGCAAAAGGCCACACTGGCCAGGGCTTCAACTGAGAAAGCAGTAGCCGCCCCTCAACACGAGGGGTTAAGAATGAAGTTGTGCTTGGGTCTGTAGAGGTGGGCAGGTGGGTGGCACCAAGCCAGCCCTCTCTTAGACGCTGGTGATGCAGACACAGGATTCCTAACATTTAGATTTTCCATTATTTTTGCCATATCTGTCCCCAGCCTCAGCGGCTCCCCGAGCTCAGAAAAAGTCAGTACACTGGGCTAGTGAATGAAGTGACCTTGTCCTCTTGAAATCTTCTGTCTCCATTTGACATGGCATCTTGAGAGCTCGTGAATTTTATCTATGCTTGGGACAACTTTTGAGACATGCTGTGCACTCAGTTTAGGGCTCACATCATTTTTCTCACGGCATTGGTTTTACTTCAAATATCGTGGCAAATTCCAAGCAAACAAAATATGTTATTGTATATTTTTAATATTTGTGTATGTCTTATGACATTCGGGACACCCTGTGTACGCAGACCTCCTTCAGTGCCCACATGGGATTGGGTCCAGCATCCGATCCCACAGGTGCCAAAATTTTCCAGTAATTAAGAACCCTATATTAAAAAAAATAGTGCTATATTTGCATAAAACCTACACACAGCTTCCCATGTGTGTTCAATTATCTATTACCTAATACCTAATGCGGCAATGTAAATGGTACGTAAATAGTTACTGTACTATTTTGTTTGGGGAATAACGATGGGGGATGAGGAATCGATCCGTGTTCAGAAGAGATGCAATTCTTTTTCTAAGAGTTTCAAACCATGGCTGGCCCATGGCGGTCCTGCTCATTTGAAGCGACAACCATATCCACCGGAAGCAGTCCTTACCGGTTGCTCTGGTCCTATCTCTTCCATTCCCAACCAGATATGCAGGAATAACCGCCACAAATAAAAAGACTGGGCCTCATTGAAATCTAGATTGGCTCCTCAGAGGAAAACAGTGGGAGATGCTGGGCAGGAAAGCAAAACTCCTCCAAGCACCTGAGCTGCTCACCTCCTGAGTCACCTGTGCGCCCCGCCGTCTAGAGCCTCTGTGTGCCTCGGCTGCGCTCGCCAGAAACTCACCGAAGCAACCTACTTCCGCCTGCTATGCAAGGTCGTGTTTTAAATACTCATGTTTGCAGTATGGAAGGAAACATTTTATCACTCAGGTCTGGTTTGAACCAGAGGTTTCTAATCTGAGTTCCTCTCGAAAAGAAATACGTACCTCTCCTTCCTGGTCCTTCAGCATCAGTGAACAAGCTGGACATCTGGATGGGGGGAGACAAGGAAGGGGAGAGAGCTTGTAGGAGCCGGAGGTGTGGGTAGCCCATGGGACAATTTTGACGCCACATCTGCCACAGCAAGACAGATACTGCGATCTGGAAGTTTGCAGCAGCCCGCACAGCTTTGTTGAGAGACTGGCTTCTCTACTAAATGTGACTTAGCATTGCTCCCCCAAAACCCACAGCAAGGCCAAAAAAGCACTAGGCCGTGAGTATGGCCAGCCCTCCCCCACCATGTAGGCCAACCAGAGCAGGGCCAATACAACCCATCCTGCCTTGCATAAAATTGAGCATCTGCATTGTGGTAAGACAATTTCTTGTTTCATGATTGTTTCCATCAGCTTTTACCCTTTTGCACTTAGCAATGTGGGGTTTGGGATAAGCAAATAAACGCCTGAAGTTCAGATCTCTCCTCTGTAAAAAGAGGAAAATGGTAAAAACAGCCACATCAGGTTTGTGGGTAGGGGGAGGTTGGGAGGGATACGGGGATACAAGTGACACCTCAGCGTAAAGCCCCAAGACATTGCCAAGCACACGTCAAGAGCTCTGCAAACATTTCCTCCTCTTAATAAAGGTGTCAAGGAGCAGAAAGAGGACCGGGTGACACTGAAGGACCTTGCACTTCCAAGGTGAGGCGGGCTGGCCCGGTTTAAAGGGACAGGAGCGTCTCATTCTTTGCTTTGGAGAGAATGACCGTAAACCCATCAGAGGTCTAAGAAGTCGGGCGTGCCGTGCCTCTGAGGGGAGAAAGCAGCTCTGACGCCTGCTGCGATGACGTGTAGTATAGCAGGGTCATGAGATAAAGCCAGCCAAGGCGCCATCCCCACAACTCTCAAGATGCGCCCAAGCGAAGGACGTTACAGGAAGGGTGGGCACAGCGCGTGAGATGTGCCAGGCTCAAATCACACTTGGTTCTTGGTTCCTCTCCACAAAGGCAGTCAATCTCAGATTAGGGATAAAGGGAGGAGGGAATATCAGAGGCAGCAGAGCAGAGTCCCCGTCTCTCCCTGTGTCCCAAAAGAGAGCTAGTGCCCCGCCAGGGGAGACAGACAGCCATGAGAAATGAGGAGTGGGCTCTTCGCACCCACCCGTCCGGGTCCTGCCGGGGAGAAAGGGTTCCCTGGCCTCAGCAGCCTGTGAAATTCTGAGTGTGCCTGGGATGAGGGGGAGGCGGGCATGGCCCGGGACCACTGGCTCCAGATGTCTGCCGCTCCCATTAGCGGTGTGACCTTGACCAAGGGACAGACTATTTTTCTGAGCTGCTGCTTCTGCATGTGAAAAGCAAAGAGATAAATTTCTTCCCCTCACAGGCTCTCGGGGGCTACAGGCCTACGTAGGGCATAGAGTGGATGAGTGTGGGTGAGGGCGCTTCAAGTAGGGAGACCAAAGTAGGGGTGAGGAATCGCCAGTAGCCACAAGGTTCTTTTCTCAGCAGGAGGTGGAAAGGCACAAGAGAGAAGGGACAGGTGGGCTTTACAGTGTGTGTGTGTGTGTGTGTGTGTGTGTGTGTGTGTGTGTGTGTGTGTTTGAGAGAGAGAATGAGGAATGAGGAAAGAATGAGAAAGCGATTCCCTCCCGTGGGCGAAGCGCCATGCAGGGGATAACTGTAAGGGAGGACCAGGCAAAGGCTGAGGGTAGCTGGAGAAGGACACAGGCCACAGTGAGGGTGGATGTGGATAAACTTTGAAAAACAGCCCCCAAACAGGCTGAGGCCAAGCCCAGGACAGCCCCAAGCTAGCCCCCGACATTTATACCTAGAATGGCTGCCCATGCTAGAAGAAGAGGCTTGATCCCTCGCTGCCTGTCCCACACAACCGAGTGACAGATTTCACCCAGGAAGCAGCAGCGAGTGATGGCATTTCTGACCCTTAATCATCAAATAAAACGCCTCCTATCTCCCCTCTCAACCACCCTGGAGCCAATGCACAATTCCGAAGCTAGAGATTCCCTCCTCCTCCTCCTCCTCCTCCTCCTTCTCCTCCTCCTCCTTCTCCTCCTCCTCCTCCTCCTCCTCCTCCTGTCCCCTCCTTTTCCCTTCCAAATAAATCCCAGTTTGGACTGGGGACAGAATTGGAGATGCGTGACTTGGGTTTCAGAATGCTGCAGACCCAGGGTAGGGAGGAAGGCCCCGTGCAAGTGGCCAGAGATCCCTGCCAGAGCATAGCCCAGCCCCTTAGTGCCATTGTTCTGTTCCCTGGCAATCCCATCCCCTTGGGCCCTGCCTTTCCCTGGGAGGGGCTCCTCCTCCAGAGGGACTTCCGCGGGGAGGCCCTGAGGACCGCAGTCCCTGGGGCCATCTGGGAAAGATTAGCTTCCAGATTTCAGGTAGCAGTCAGGGCGCAGCCCACATGACACCGGCTAATTCCATCCCGCAGCTCTCCAAGCAAATACCAGCGCCCTTCTCAGAGAGAAGAAAACGCCTGCCAGAGAGGAGCTGCAGAGAAAGGCAGCCCCTAAGTGTCCCCAGGCACCAGCCCCCAGCCAGCCCCCCTGCCCACCCCCTTACTCCCTGAGCCCTGGGCCACAGCACAGGGCCTCCCTAGGAAAGGACAGTCCCTCCTCTGAGCTTAGAAAAGCAAGCCAGAAAACCAGGGGCGGGGGAGGGGGCAGCGATATTTAGTATCATTGTATATTTAGGTAGGAAGTTCTGGGGATTTTAGAGGTTCTGATGTGTTCAGTTTGATTTTGGTTTGTGGCTTGATTGTTTTCTCAAAGCCTGTAAATCCAGACCAGAACTTTAGAAAGATTGCAATCTTCTGAAAGCTCTACACCCTTCACCCCCAACGCTCTCCGATGGAGAGAAAGGAGCCACAGAGGCAAATTCAAAAGATGCTGAAACAAGGACAGATTTGGGGCACAAGCTGCCATCTACGGGACGCACTTTGAAGGCTCCTGATAGCTAAGTCCTACCATTGCTTTGGCTAAACGTTGGCATAAGTAGTAAGGCATGGCGGTGAGCATCAGTAATCCCAGCACTCTGGGAGGCTGAGGCAGGATAATTCCAAATTTCAGCCCAGGCCAGGAGACTTAGTAGTTTAAAGAGACTCTGTCTCAAAATAAAATAAAGGGGGTCTGGGAATGTAACTCTATAAAAGGCTTGGAGCTCAAACCCTAGAAGATTTTTTTTTAATTGCCATTCATTCCCTGAAAGAACATTTACTCAGCAGAATCTGTTGAACCCACTGACTGAAAACACAAAAGGGACAACATACTGTGTTTGTCCTCAAAGAGGTCACAGTTTTACAGTGAATACACATATACAAGGACAACGGACAGCACATCAAAGACCCAAATAAAATGTGGCAGAAACACAGATACGGGGCAAACATCAATTGCTGGGGAATAGCTAGATCTTCACAAAGGGGTTAGCCTCTGAGCTATGTCCTCTGTGCAAGTCCGGCTGCCTCTTAAAACATGATAACCTGTAATAGTCATCTACTCCATAGTCTGAGTAAGTCCCACACGGTCTCCCGAAAAAACAAGAGGTGAGAGCGGCTTTTATGTGGAGAAACCCACTTCCTTGAAAAGCACCTTTAAAACAAAAATAAGGAGGAGGTAGGACGAAGATTGCAAGGAACCCTCCCTAGTGCCTGGCACAAGAAAGTCTTAAAACGTGGAATAAGCCAGTGTCTCAATTTAGGATTCTTCAAAATCAAAAGAGAAGCTCATCGTGCTCATCTGTTCTTCGGTTTCCCAGGCCACCTGGCGCCTAATTCCCGGGTTGCCTGACAGAACCAAAGTGTCTCCCAAGCGTCACCAGCAGAAGAGAAAGGGGAAACGCTGATGTCGGAGACAGAAGAGAGGGGGCCAGGAGTGCTACCCCGTCTCGGCTTCAGCTGTGCAGCCTGCAGGCTGAAGGCCCCGTGCCACGGGGCCAAGACAGGCAGTCCAAGGTCAGCTGGCTGGGAAGCTCGCCCATGTCACCCAGCCAGCCCGCCCTCCTCAGACCCCAGTGCCCAGAGGACACTGAAACCCCAGAGAAAGGCCTACACGCCGAGGAACCCACGGAGCAACTGGGGAATTTTTGCTGTCGGTGGAATCTAAGAAAGAAAAAAACAAATCCTCCTTGAACTTCAAGAAACTCTACCTTCCTGGGCCTCTTCCGGAAGCTCAGCTCAGCCCACTCAGTGCTTGGCGGGTGCCACCACCCCCTGACACACACAATTTCTCTTCTTTTGGAAAATCATCTGGAAAATGTCATCGCCCCTGGGCCAGTTGGCAGACACCCCCCAATGAGAACGGGGCAGACACCCCCCAATGAGAACGGAGCGTACCACACAGGACAAGGCACTTCCAGGCTTGAACAGGGAAGGGGTGGGAGCTGGAGGCGGGGCAGGGGTGGAGAAGATGGCTCAGTACCTCTGAGTCAGCAGGGCTTGAGGAGGAAGAGCTGGGGGATCCAGCCACATCCAGTCCTTGCCTGCTGCCCAGAGCCCCCCAGGAGCCCTCGAGGGTGGGAGGCAGTTCTGTGTGACCCAGAAAAGGAGCAGGCTTGCTGGAGAGAGGATCCCAGAGGGAAAAGCTGGAGACAGGTGCACTGAATTCTGACAGAAAGCAGACCTATAGACTTTGAAAGAACAGGGCCCAGTCCATCCCTGGTAGCCAGTTGGTTGACCTGGAAGAGAGAAGGATTTAACATCGGGGAAACTAGGAAGAGTTAAGTGACCCTGGAGAGAGAGTTCCTGAGGAGAGGAGAGGACTCTGAAGGGGAGGTCTTGGCTAGAGTGCTGAGTGAGGCCCCTTCACCCCATCTTCCTCTCCGTCCAAAGACAGCAACCCTCAGCCAGATGCCACCTCTTGTCCAGGTGGCCCAGAAAAATATCCCAGCCATCTAGATGGGACACCTCCCCCGGGAAGATGAAATCCCCAGCCACTAGACTCTACGGCGACCAGACCTGTGGACTGCGCCAGTGACTGTTTACATCCGTTTTAACCTCCGCTTTGCTGGTAGACAGCAAGGCAGGCGGGATCAAGACGGTGCTCTTCTGCCACCTGAGGTGGAGGATTCTGTGAATTTTTTTATTTTTTTATTTTTATTATTTATTTATTTATTTTTGAGTGCCCGGGAGGGGAGCTGGATTCTGGATTCTGTTGATAGCTGGTGCTCAGTGACTGTGTTCTGTCAGGCCTGCCCCGGAGGTTCAGGCAACCTGGGAAAGCGCGGAAGACCAGGAAGCAGGTTGCAGGAAAGAGCCCACCCCCTCCCGGGGGAGGCCATCCCACTTCTCTAGTAAAGATAGTCATCGGGATGCTGCGATTTTTTTTCCCCCCGGGTCTTAAGATTTGGGGGAGAAGAGACCAGAAACCTATTCCACTCTCCGTCTTTATCCAAGTTTCACAGTCCATCCAAAATGAAATAACAAAGGTGAAGGATAGGAAAAAAGGTACTGGAGTTCACTGTTTCTTTTACATCAGTGAGAAAAGACCCTTGGGGAAACATGGCCCTCGAAGGAGAAAGGGAGAGAGAGAGAGAGAGAGAGAGAGAGAGAGAGAGAGAGAGAGAGAGAGAGAGAAGAAACTAAAGAAAAAGATCATCACTTTCTCCGAAATCCTTTATCTGCTCCGTAGGGACCCCAAGACCCCTCCTTTTCACCCTTCAAAGGAAGGATGCCAGCAATGTGGCAGGCTGGCTCTGCAGTAGCCTTGCAGACAGAGCTCAGCACCCTGAAATACATTTGAAATAAACAACGACGACGGGGCCGGAAGCTCAGCAGGCCCCGAGGTCCTTGAGGGGCGCAGGGGAGGCGCTGTCAGAAGGGTACCGCGGACTAAGTCAGCCCTGCGTCTGCTGCCTGCGCCCTGCACGTCGGGTGACCTCACAGCTCCCAGGACTTTCGGGTGCGAGCCCAGCCTGCAGCATCATGACGTCACTCTCGCACTCCTGGAAGCTTGGAAGTTGGGAAGTGACCTCTGACCTTGGTCTTTCCAACCCTCCCCCCATGCGCCAATCTCTGCGCCCGAGCTCGGAGCTTGGGCCCCGGCTTCTCCCTCGCGCTGTCCCCAAACCAAAGCGGAACCCAGCGCGGAGCTTGGCGGACTCTCAGCTCGGCCCGGTGAAGCCCCGGGTGGGAGGAAACCGGGAGAAATCTCTGCCGGGAGCCGGGGAGACCCACAGGGCTGCGCGCGAGGAGACACAAAATAATCCGTTTCCGCTGTCACAAGTAGCGCCCGGCTCCGTTTCCTTCCAACCGCGTCTTTCCTGTCTGAAATCTGATGGAAGCGTTGTCTCTGACTCATGGCGATCCCGAAATCACCACCCACCCCAGAAGCGCATCTCACGGGGGAAGACGCTGTCCGGGGTCCCTCAGACTTAGAAGAAACGGTCCCCCCAAAGCCACCCGCCCCTAGGGAAACGGCGCTCATTCATTTCCCCCCAGAGAAGAGGCGCTCTGGGTCTGAGCCTTTCCAAGGCTTGGTCGAGGGGGAAAGGGGGTGGATTCGAATCGGCCACCTGCGGAGTCACTCCGGAGGGGCTGGGGTGAGCCTCACCCGCTCCCCCAACTCCGACCTGCCAGACCCTCTCGAGGCGCCGCTGCTTGGAGTGCCCACTACTACATTTGTTTTCCAAAATTATTATTCTTATTAGTATGTATTTGTCAGAACTGATAATTACATTCAGCTTGAGAAATGGGTGCATATACAAATCTTGTGTTCCATGTTTACTCCCTTATTCCTCGCTCTCTCGCGCGCGCTCTCTCTCTCTCTCTTTCTCTCTCTTCTCCACCCCCTGGCCCCAAATCCCCTTGTCCCTCGCCACAAAAATCTGTCTCCCTGTTTCCTGTTTTTATAGTTAAATGTGTAAAGCAAGAGTATCCTCGTCTTTAAAGGAGGAAAGTTGGGGGTGGGCGGCGGTCGCGGCCTAGGACGTCCCCGCAGGTCTGCAAGAAGCGCTGTTCCCTAGTCCCCACGAGGGCAGGCATTTTCGGGAAACAAGAGGGGGAGGGAGCTCAGTGTCCCTCTAGGAGGGCAGGCCCCTTGGAGTCGGGGGCTCCCGCCCCACTCCTCCCGCACCCCTCTGAAGCCCAGCCAGCTACCCGACCGGCCAGCTCAGCCGGTCTCCGCTTTTGGCCGAGATCCACTCCGCCCTCCCCCCCGCTGGGTGACAGCCTCCAGCTGCCCTCGTCCTAGCCGGGTCGTCCGGGGGCAGATCGGGGGTTCACACACCCTCACCCAACATCTCCTGTGGAGTCCAGGTTTCTTCCTCTTGGGAAACAGAAATGAAAAGAAATTGAAAGGTCGCCGTCATGTTTGTATTTCCAGGATCGGGACTGCGAATGACGCGGTCCTGGGGTTCTACCTGTCAGACGAACCAAGTGCCCGTTGGGGGAGAAGTTTGGGTGTAAGAACACACACGCAAAGGCACGTTAGGGGACGGCGTGGCTAGCAGGTCTGGTGGCCGGGATGGGACACCGACACACCTTCGGGTAAACTGAGCCAGGGCCGCATTTATTCGGGGGCTTATTGCGCACCTACAAAGCAAGCCGGTACTGCCCTTTGCAAACCGCTCCTCCTGTCCCGAGCAGCGCCGTCCTGAGACTCGGGCTCAGCCGCTGTGGGACGCTACTGTCGGTCGTGGGAAGCAGCACAGGACCAACACTCTCCGCGCCCAGCGAAAAGGACTGAGCCACGGAGGAGCGACGGGGGCCCAGGGCTCGGGGCCCCGCGTGTCCCAGGGGGACTAAGGTCTTGCGGGACCGTCCCAGGAGACCTAACCAGAGGACAGAGAGACAGAAGGAACGGCCTCGGCGGGCTGGTCGTCTGTCACCACTGCCCACGGCCAGGATCCTTGGGGGATGTTGACATCTTCGGCGGCCCTGAAGAAAACGGACTTAAGACATTGTCCCGCCCTTTTGCCAAGGAATTTTAGGTAGGGAGGTGGTGATCTCCAGGTGTAGAGAACGCATCGCCCTGTCCCCTCACTCCGCCCAGAGACGGACCCGCGACAGCCCATCTAGCTGAGCGTTTGCACAGCGCCCAGCGCCCCCGAGCCGGGAGACAGGTCCCGCGCCAGCTCTGGGCTCCGGGCTCGGCCCGCGCGTGTTCTGGGGGGAGTAGGTGGAGGATGGCGGCTCCCGCTGGGGAAATTGAGCCCTGCGCCGGCCAAGGACGGAAGGGGGCGGGCGCGAGGGGGGACCCCAGACCTCCGTTTTCCAAGGTCTCCCCTCGGGATCCACTCGCACCTCGGGTGTCCCCGCCCCTGGCGGCAGACCTCTCGGCGCTCGCTCGCTTGCTCCCGAGCCGGTACCCAAAAAGCACGTTGCGTAAATCGTGAAACGCCCTCAGTCGCCGGGTGTGAGTCGTGACCTTCGCCCTTTCTTTCCTTCACCCCCTCAGACTGAGGGGGGCAGGCGCGCTTAGCTCTTAACAGCATGCTCGGGCTAAAATAATAATAATAATAATAATAATAATAATAATAATAATAACAACTAGCCAACAGCCTTAGTTTCCCGATCTGAATAGATCTGGTTGAGGTCTTCTGGTCTGAGACTACCAACGTCGCCCCGGGTTAGGGACCAGCGGGTCGAGCCGTCCGTAGAAGTCAAGGCTAAGGGATACGAATCTCTACAGGGGGTAGGAGATTACCGGGTACCGGAACCCCTATA
The DNA here is from genome assembly GCA_004027205.1 of Ctenodactylus gundi. Lineage (NCBI taxonomy): Eukaryota > Metazoa > Chordata > Mammalia > Rodentia > Ctenodactylidae > Ctenodactylus > Ctenodactylus gundi. The sequence continues at coordinate 1,154,727 of PVKB01000110.1, forward strand.
AAGACAGAAGCAACCATTCTCCAACTGACGGTACTCAGGAGCCACACTTGGCCTGATCTTGGCACACCAGGCAATTCTTGTCACCTGGGGGATAAGGGACTTTCTGAGAGGATAGGTGTACCAGTTTTGCTCAGGAGGAAAATACCAGGCCACTCGCGCGCCCCACCCCCACCCCCCGTTCCCCGGAGACACGCATGTCCTAGGGTCTCCTAAGGATGCGGCCCAGAGGTGGGCCCGCACGGGGGGGGGGGGCGGGGGAGATCGCACAGCTAAATCTCAGCTCCGAAGCAATCCTCGCGCACTGGAACACACCACCAGTTTTTACGCCCCGCCACCACCCCTGAAGTTTTCCCGCAGTTTCTTCGAGTTAGAGATAGTTTCTGGACTTCTGGCGCCCCCTCTGGATGTAGCTGAGAATTGCAGTCCATTTTAACCGATTTGTTTATAAGTTTTCAAAAAAATCCGGGAATGCAAAATGCTTGCATCAAAAGGACAGGAAAAAAAAAATACAAAGTGTCAGCGGTTGTGGTTTAAAACGCTTCTAGGGGTTCCGTTTCATCTACAGAACTGCATAAAATATATATCCATACATGGAACGCACCTATCCACAGATATTTGGTGAAGTATTCCAAAAGGTCTTAAAGTCACAGGGGTTCGCTGGTTTTATGCCACCAAACGCAGTCACTGCAAGGTGGGGAAAAAAACCTTGATCCAGAAGCTTGAGTTGAAAGATCTGCCTGATGGTCCCTGCACCTTTCCCGGGCCAGGTGTGGGTAAAACGCACACACACACACACACACACACACACACACACACACACGCCCTCCCTAGCACGCAGAAATTGTCCACACTACACGGGACTGTTTATGTTTCCCAAGAAAGGGCCATGTTATTCTTAAACTTTCTGAGATTAATCACAGAGTCATAATTCCAAACTATTGTTTGCCGGTCAGTTAAACTCACCAGCAAGCTACTAAGAGTCACCCACGCTAAGGCGCGTTACGTTTGTTTCCAGCCAGTGGACCAGCTTGTGACTTTCTGCCTTAGCAACGGTTCCTTTTCCTATAAGAAATTCGAAGGGGGAAAAAAAACGAGATTTGTTTTTAAAACACTTGTCACCGTGAGGATGGGGGTGGGTCCTGCCTTCACAGAATATGGGGCCAATTCACGATATTAATAATTTAACTCAAGGCGGACTTAGGCAAGCGCCGGAGTTTAAAACGAAGAGGTTTCCACCGCTGTGCATTTGAGGTTCCGAAGGCATGTCACCCGCAGGCGACTAAGATTTTGCTCGTGGTCTAGGACAGATAACTCCGCACTTACCCAACCTGACTCCAGGAGTTCCCGTAAAGTACAAAGGTTGAGCTCAAATCGCACTCGAAATACGCCGGAGACGCCTGGGAGGCCTCCCCCAGAGCTTCTTCACCTGCTGGCAGATCTGCAAGGACGCGACTCTGGTCCCGATGTCCCTGCGCCTCTCGAGGCGTTCCGTAAAGGAAGGGGGGACACGGGCGCTGCTAGTCTGCTCCACCAAAGTGAACCCTTTGGTCTGAGATGGTGCCTGCTCGTCCAGAGTTTTGCAAGCCAAGCGACCAGCGCTGGGCCCGGCATGGCCACCTTCGCGGCGTGCGATCTCAAAATCAACGCAGTTGGCAAACTGTTGACAGTGGCAACTCCGCCTTTTTTTTTTTTAACTCAGCCAGGAGGCACAGAGCAGAGCGTCAAAACAGTAACCCAGTCGCCCAGGGGGCGACTGAAGGGTGGGGGGCAGGGGGGCCGGGGGCCGGAGAAGGACTTGTGCGAGTTCAAGGTCGCCTGGGGCCGGGAAAGCGCAGCTTCGCCGCCACCAGCCTGTCGCGAGGAGAGAGGACTTAGGTCGGGTTTTCTGGGATCGCCGCAGAATCCCGGCCAGCCGCACCAGCCCCGGCGACCCAGAGCATGTTAATCTATTTATATGGATTATTACAGAGGAACAGCGGGCGTGGACTCACCAAAAACATTTGCTTCCAAAGACCATTTCTAAGCACTTTTGGAAAGCGAGCAGGCTCCAAGGCGCAGAAACTGGGCTGCGCAGGAAGGAGCGGACTGCTGTTCCAACACTGGAGTTTTCTCCAGCGAAGTCCCCGGCACCGAGGAGACAGCCAGTGAAAAAAAAAAAGAAAGAAAGAAAGAAAAAGAAAGAAAAGAAAAGAAAAAAAAGTCGGAGCGGGGGTAGTTCCAAGTCTAGACACGCGCGCGCGCGCGCGCACGCACGCACGCAAAGACTCGCACCAGAAATGTGCCATTCACGGCAAACGTACACGCTCGGACGCGGCGGGTCCCCCGCCTTCCCCTCGGCGCCCCCCGGAGCCCCTTCGAGACCAGCCACCCTCGGGCCGCGCGCCCCTCCCCACCCCTCCCCTCAGGTCCCGTCACCCTGGGCCACGATCCTCCACCCCCTCCAGAATCCGGGCCAATCAGCGGCTTGCCAAGCCCGGGGACTGCCGGGCTGTGATTGGCTGGGCTTTTCTAGGATGAGCTCTGGGTATTTATTAAAGAGACCAGCGGCTGAGAGCTGGAGAGCCGAGAGCGGAGCTCGGAACCGACTGGGACTTCAGTGGCGGGAAGTTTTTCTTTTTCTTTTTTTCTTTTTCTGCAAGAGGAGACAAGCAGGGCGCAAGTGCCTGACTTACTTCTTTTTGGGGGGTCTCCCTCTCTCGTCCCTTCCTCCTCCTCTTGGCCAGCTCGCCTTCCCCCGTTCGGAGCAGGCAGCTGCGCACCCGCCGCCCCAGCGCCGGGCCTAATCGCTCCGAGCCGCAGCCAAGCGACGCGCCAGCCTCCCCGGGAGCCGCTCGCCGCGCGTCCGCGCCCGGGCAGCCGAGGGCAGAGGAGCCCCGAGCCGCCGCGGCTTCTCGCCTTTCCCGGCCGCCAGCCCCCTGCCCCGGGCCCGCGTATGAATCTCCTGGACCCCTTCATGAAGATGACCGACGAGCAGGAGAAGGGCCTGTCCGGCGCCCCCAGCCCCACCATGTCCGAGGACTCGGCGGGCTCGCCCTGCCCCTCGGGCTCCGGCTCGGACACGGAGAACACGCGGCCCCAGGAGAACACGTTCCCCAAGGGCGAGGCGGACCTGAAGAAGGAGAGCGAGGAGGACAAGTTCCCCGTGTGCATCCGCGAGGCGGTCAGCCAGGTGCTCAAGGGCTACGACTGGACGCTGGTGCCCATGCCCGTGCGCGTCAACGGCTCGAGCAAGAGCAAGCCGCACGTCAAGCGGCCCATGAACGCCTTCATGGTGTGGGCGCAGGCGGCGCGCCGCAAGCTGGCGGACCAGTACCCGCACCTGCACAACGCCGAGCTCAGCAAGACGCTGGGCAAGCTCTGGAGGTAGGCGGCTGCTGCCCACGGTGCCCACGGGCAGTCCCGCCCCGCCTCCCTCGCCGATCGGGAGCGCGGGGCCAGGGCGGGTGGGGGGGGGGGGTGATGGCGGGGCGTGACTGTGGCTCGGAGTTGGACAAAAAGTTCTGGGGATGAGTGATGGAGAATGGGACCCCGAGAAGAGGAGGGGACGCGGCCTGCCGGGCGCGGGAGCGGGTGGGAGGGACGGTCACCTGGAGGCTGTGGCGGGTGGGGAGCGGAGTGACCCCCACTCCCTGGTGCAGCCGCGGTTGGAGGAGATCGCCGGGCAAGACGTGCCGAAAGGCGGGTGGCTGCTGGGCTAGATTGGGGGGACAGGGGGGCGTTTCTTGCAGCTGCATTGTTTTGCTTTATGAGTTTTTTTTTTTCTGGAAAGTTTTTAGAGTGAGGGGGGTTGGGGGG